>JAQPPZ010016692.1:0-600000 GCA_028583015.1 Wollemia nobilis | reverse complement strand
CATCGGCTGGTGGCATCTACATTTTATCAGCTAACTATTTCAATCTTCTATTATAGTTTTTGACATCTTCGTCCGGCTTTTGCTTTGTAGCATAAATTTCCGTTATAATTTCAGTGTCGTCTCGTAACGGTCAGAATTCATTTATAAATTCCTGCTGCATAGCATCCCATTGTCCAAAGGGTTGTGTACTTTCCCTCTTCAAGTACCAGTCAATTGCCATTCCTCGCAGTGTGGCAGGAAACAATTGCAACCATTCAACAAGTTGTGTTACTCCATTTGCTTTCCATATGGTGGTGCAAGTACCAATGTGTCTTGCTGGATCTTCTTTTCCCTCTCCAATAAAGGGTGGGCATTTCTGCTTGCCCGCTCTATTTGTGACGTGCACCATTGGGTCCCATTCAACCTCTTCGTCACTTGATGATGGTTCTTGTGGAATTCTATCCCACTCTCTTCCGATCGTTGGTGGCTCGACTTCTTGTTTTGGTGCCTCTCTTCCAAATAGTCTTCGTCCGAATTCTCGTGCATCAATGCTTTGCAACCTCCTTCATGAGTAAACGATATGTGGTTCTGGTCTTCCTCCCCAAGTGTCCACGCGTGGTTGCTCTGGTGCCAAACTCCCATTTTCTACACCTATTGGCAAACTCCTCTCCACTGGCTCAGGTGTTACCATCCGCTCTTCGCTTGCTATGTTAGCTTCTCCCGCTATGCTAATATTCTCCTCGACTATTGGATCTTGCACCTCATTCTTCGTTGTCAACAACAATGTTTGCCACCTTTCTCTTTTGGCTCTCGGACTCTCGTCATCCAAGGGGTTCCACACCCTCTCCACTTTTGGTTGCGTAAACTCATCTCTACTTTGTACTCCTTGATTCGCCAGTCTTGCACTTCTCCTCACTGGTTGCTCTATAGTTTGTGTTTGATTTTGTTGTCATCATCCTTGCAACCTTGAATCTGTCATTCACCTCTTTGTTTATCATGCTCACTTCTTCTTATCGACCCAAACTTGATCTAGGCAACGATGCCAAATGTAGACAGCGATGAGGATTCCCGAGACGAGGGAATGACAGTTAGTGGAAGGAGAAATGGCAATGTTTCCTAGAGGAATACATCTATGATAGCATGAATTCAATGACTGCAATGCAGCTTAGACGAAAGTGAACTGACGACAATTGGTATGTCGGCCAGCTTCAGACGACAGCTTCCTGTGATGGCTTCAATCCTGATGGCATCCTCCAAGACAATATTCAGCATAACGACAAATGGCTGACAACATGATAGCACGGCTTGTGATGACAGTTGACAGGTTGGCATGACAACTCTCCATGTGACAACACTACTCCTAAAGGCGTTCAATATGTCGGCATGACGACTTCACCCATGTCGGCACTAGTTGTGATGGTGGTCATCATGTCAGCCTCCTAATATCTCCAGCTGGGATCAAACAATATCGGCAAGTATGTCGACAACGTGGTTTACACAGCATCAGCAAGCACTTTGACAACTTGATTTAGACAGCGTCGACTCCTGCAACTTAACTCGCTCGCTTGAAGGTGGTGCGGATCTGGTCTCCGTCTAAGCAATCCTACCTACAACACTTACAGACAAAAATCTAACATAACACCAGCATCAATGGAGACACAATTGGCACAAGTGAATGGTTTTGCATTATCATTGGAATCATGTACAGTTCAGTCTATGACTGCAACAATACTATGCCTAGCCTTACGTTGTAACAGTCTGGCATCTCTCCCTCGTACATGGACTTGCTTCTCAATGCAATGGATACAAATTGAATTGTAGGGGGTCTATTTATACTTTGGCCCTGGTAGTTATCAAAACTAACATGACAAAACTGCCAGAATTGCCTTTTCTAAACAGCCTTAATCAAAATGCTAATTAACATAATGTTAATTGTTTACAATGACGGCTGCATTTACATTACATCCAAATTTCCAATTATTTCATTTGACCACATTACATTTCATTTGACCATTTTTACATGACATTTCATTTGGTGCAAAACATGTAGACCTTTTTACAAACAATTTCACTTTTTCTTAGTGTTGTTGTCTAAATTGCTCAAACTCTACCAGCATACCCTTCAACTCGACCTCCCTTTTAGCTGCCATCTCCAACTACTCATCCTTCTCAACTATTAGTTGATCACGGTGCTCGACCTCCTGACTCTTCATGTCCAATTGCTGCTCTCTCACTAAACATTCTGATTTCAACTGCCCAATAAACTAGTCATGTTCCTCTTATGCCTTAATCTTCTCAACTTCCTTCCTCAACCTGGCCAGCTCTGCTTCAGCATCTTGCACCTACTAAAGTCATCCTTCCAATTCCTGTAACTGGATAGCCTATTATTTCTTTGCCTTATGGATCTTTTCCACTCATGTAGCTAACCATTGAATCAAGTATGCCAAAAACTTTATCCTAGCATACGTCCTCACTAGCTCAGGTGCAAGCTTGACATACTTGACACCTACCTCATCTTCTTGGAAAAGCCTTAAACTTCTTTCATCAATATACACTCGAGCTATTTTCCTATAGAGTGTCTGAGTTCCTTTTGGCAAGTTCCTTACACCAATCATATTTCTTATATTGCCAGTCTCCATCTCCCATGGTTGTGTCTAATGAATGTCAACAAGTTTCTTCATCCGCTCCTCATCTCGAGCCCAATGTACTAACTTGCCTAGTTCATTCTCCACCCTCTACTGCCAATCTCAAATGCACCCAATGTTGAACTCAATTTGCGCTCTCTATTGCCCTAGCCATCTTATCAAAAAAGGCATCAACCTACCCATTTATAGGGTCACCTACAACTGGTGGTCTCCTCAAATTCAGCACTTCTATAAGCAAATGCTTGCTCGCCTCCTTTGCCAACTCCATGTCGTATTGTCCTCGATGGTTGTTTCCTCCACATGCGATCCACCGTGAATTGTTAGGTTGATCGGCCTTTTAGCTACCTTACCGTCCTAAATTGGCTATGCTACATCAATTGCCACCATTTCCTACTTTCTCTGGCTCCTTGATGCACCTTGCCGGAGCCATAACTTGTGAACCGTACGCCCGTTTGCCTTGAAATTTAACAGGTGGTTCCGCGTGCGTGTTCTGCAAGAGGCCAATCTTTAATTCGCCTCCCCCTCCAAAAATCATGTTTTCAGGACCTAACTCCGACATCTAGTGTCCCAAAATTAGCTTTTAGAATAGGTTCCCTGGTTTTTTGGGTTTTTTTGGATGTTAGAATTTTATTATCTTTTGTTATACCTTAATTTGAGGCCTAATATTTTAAATTAAGGTTCGTTATTGTAAGAGGGATGTGTGCACCAAATTTGGGCGCAATCCGACTCATTTCTATTTTTAGCAGTTTTTAGATAAAAGACTTTTTAGGGTTTCTTTGGTTTTCGGTTGCTATATGATGGATTGTAATCTTTTGGAGAAGATGTGTGAATTCAGGAATGAGAAGAATATCGATTTGCAAGTTTCTTCCATTATATTGCATTTGTGTTATGTGATTGGAGTCCATTTTGTTGGTCTCTTGTAGCTGAGTTTACACCATTTGGTATCAGAGCAGGTGTGATCTCACTAGTGAAGGGAAGATGCCGCCTAGAAGATATCCCCAGATGAATAGGCAGATTGAGGATCTAAATGCAGAAATAGCACGGCTGACTGGTGTGATTGATCGCATGGGAGAGAGACATCCCAGGGTGCGTGCAGATCGAGGATCTGATGATGAAAACGTACCTGAGTAACGTGGATCTGAGGTCCATGCAGAAGCAGAACCAGAGGGCCCAGAGGAAGAAGGTCACGGTTTTGAAAATCGACTGATACGAGCTCTAGAGGGGCATAAGGGGAAATCGATATGGGATCAAGATCGAGGTTCCCGAGTATGCTGGTGGGTTGAAACCAGAGGAGTTGATCGATTGGATCAATAGCCTGGAAAAATATTTTGAATGGAGTAACCTTGCTTAAGAGAAGAAGGTTAAGCTCGCATGCACAAAGTTGAAGGGACATGCATTGATTTGGTGGGATCATTTACAGACTACACGACAGAGGAATGGAAATGAAAATATCAAGGATTGGATAAAGATGAAGAAGAAGTTACAGGAAAAATTTATACCTGTAGACTACTCCCAAACCCTATTTCATAGATTTCAGAATCTTCGACAGAAGGATCAAAGCATTGAGGACTATACTAATGAATTCTAAAATCTGTCCATTCGAGTGGAGCACAATGAGACGGAGGACCAGAGGGCTGCCAGGTATGTAAACAGCCTAATTTTTGTTGTCCAAGATGAGATGAGCATGCATCGCACTCTTACAATGGAGGATGCATATCAAATGGCCCTCAAGGCAAAGGAGAAATTAAAAAGGGTTAATTGAAGAGGCAAGAAGGGATTCACACCCTCTTCAAGTCAGGGTCAAAGTGGATCTAATTTTCTCAAAGGAGAATCCTCAATACCTACTAAACAAGAAGATGGGCAGAATCTGAGAGGAAGAGGATACCAACGAGGTAGAGGTTACGGTGGTGGACGAAATGGGAATGATCCAAGAAGGTTGTATACCTGTTATGGATGTGGTGAGGAGGGGCACAGAGCATTTGAGTGTCCCCAACGTGATGTCCAAGAAAGGGGTCAAGGAGGACAAGGAAGGGTCAATCTGGTTGATATGGAAGAGCAGGATGAGGATGAAGTTGTTGCTGACATGGGGGAAGCACTTATGATAAGGAGGACGCTGATTGTTCCTAAGAAAGAGAAGGTGCAGAGTAAAGTGAAGGGGCAGACCATAGATGGTGATGATTCTAGGTTGCGAACGAACATCTTTCGAACAAGGTGTACATCAGGAGGGAAGGTATGTAACATTGTCATTGATGGTGGTAGTTGTGAGAATATGGTGTCAAATGTCATGGTTGATAAAATGAACTTGGAATGCGAAAAGCATCCTTATCCATATCGCATCTCATGGGTTAAGAAGGGGAATGAGGTAACAGTAGATCAGAGGTGTTTAATTAAATTTTCAATTGGGAGCACTTACAAAGATGAACTGTGGTGTGATGTGATCCCTATGGATGCATGTCACATTGTGTTGGGAAGACCTTGGCAATACGACAAGAATACTAACCATAATGGGAGAAAGAATACTTACACATTCTGGAACGATGGTGTAAAGGTAGTTCTTGTACCTCTAAAGGAGGATGGGCCGAGTGAGAGCTTGTTGACGATGAAGGAGTTCCTTGCAGAGATCAAGGACGCTAGCTTATGTTATGCCTTAACAACTAGGAAGCTAGAAACAGAGGAAGTGGTTATGCCTACAGCAGCAGCTAAGTTGCTAAGTGAATATAAAGATGTCACACCAGAGGAGTTACCGGATGGGCTACCACCAAAGAGGGATATCCAGCATCACATGGATTTTATTCCAAGATCAGCGCTCCCAAATCAGGCAGCTTATCGGTTGAACCCAACACTGAATGCAGAGTTGAGTAGGCAAGTGACAGATTTGATAAAGAAAGGATTAGTTAGGGAGAGTATGAGTCCATGTGTGACTCCAACATTGTTGACCCCAAAGAAAGATGGTGACTGGCGGATGTGTGTGGATAGTAGAGCCATAAACAAGATCACAATAAAATATCGGTATCCTATGCCGAGAGTGGATGACATGATGGATGAATTTGGCTGGAGCTAAATACTTCAGTAAAATTGATCTGCGGAGTGGCTACTACCAAATCAGAATTAGAGAAGGGGATGTTGGCAATTTTGGGTACCTTGGGTACATTGCCTTTGCTCAAGTGTAGAAGTTGTCATTGATGTCAAGAAGCTCTTGAAGGAATTTGATTTAATGTCAGATTATTCAGAGCATGGAAAGTGGGTTTCCAAGAAGATCATAGTAGCCCATTTGCAAAAGATCAAAGAAAAAAAGACAAGTTAGAAAAAGTATGCAGCAGGCTGGAAAAACTGTCGCGATTTCGCGACATGTTAGAGGAGAGAGAAAGTGCTGGAAAAACTGTCATGATTTCATGACATTTTAGAGGAGAGAGAAAGTGTTGGCAAAACTGTCATGATTTCGTGACATGTTGGAAGAGAGAGAAGAAGCAGGCAAAACTGTCACGATTTCGTGACATGTTGGCAGAGAAAGAAAGCAAGGTGGAAAGTGTCACGATTTCATGACATGTCGCATTTTCGCGACTCAAAAAGTGCAGGAAGGCAAAGAAGGGAAAGTGTCACGATTTCGTGACATAATGCAAGGAAGGTTGTATGGACGAAAAAGTGTCACGATTTCGTGACATGATGCAGAAGGGAGAGTCCGTAGTGTGAACTGTCATGATTTCGTGACAAGTTCGAAGAGAGATAAAGTATCTCGAAAAGTGTCATGATTTCGTGACATGCTGCAGAGTTCGAAGTGAGAATAGTCACGATTTTGCGACATGCTACAAAAGACGAAGTGAGGACTGTCACGATTTCGTGACATGCTGAAAAGCTCGAAGTGAGAACTGTCACGATTTTGCGACATGCAGCAAAGGGAAGAGTCTGAAATGAGAAGCGTCATGATTTCGTGATAGGTTGCAAAGAAAGCTTTCAGAAGCTGAAAGCGTCATGATTTCATGATAGGAGAAAAGATAGCGTACGGATGCAGAAAGTGTCATGATTTTGTGATAGGGAGAAAAGATAGCAGACGGAGCAGAAGTGTCATGATTTCATGACAGAAACTGAAAGCATGTCTTCCATAGGTGAAGTGTCATGATTTCATGACAAAAGCAGAGAGGAAGGCTATGAAGACAAAAGCGTCATGATTTCGTGACATGTTCTAGTTTCATGGGTGTAAGGCAGAAAGAAGCTCAAGGCAATGAAAGTGTCATGATTTTATGACAAAAGCAGAGAGGAAGGCCATGAAGATAGAAGGGTCATGATTTCATGATAGAATTGAAGATGACGTCAACAGAGGCAAAAGTGTCACGATTTCATGACAAAAGCAGAGAAGAAGGCCATGAAGACAGAAGGGTCACGATTTCATGATAGAAGAGAAGATGACGTCAGCAGAAGCAGAAAGTGTCATGATATCATGACAAAAGCCATAAGATAGTGTTCGGTTGCAAAGGTGTCACGATATCGTGACATGTTGTAGTTTCATGAGAAAAGCTACAGAACCACAGAGGCGGTTGAAGCCGACAGAGTTGAATTTGAGCCGATGTAGTTTAGGGTTTTGCAACCGATGAAGTTAAGGGTAGCAGCCGACTAAGATCAAGGTTTTGATCTTGAAAGTATTAGTATAAAAGTAGGGCTGCTTGGAGAGAAAAAATATCGATCGAAGTGTGCGTTCGAAGAGCGGCGTTCGTAGACTGTGCGAAGAGAAGAAGTTCGATCATCGAGAGCAGAGTGCATTCTGTCGAATCTTCCAAGTGAGAGAGATCGCAAGGAAGCAGAGTGCGCGAAGACTATGCGGCTGTAATTGCGTAGAGGTGCAAAGGTCGAAGTTTGATCAAGTGCAGCTGTGATTGCGCAAAAAGAGCGAAGGACTGTGTTTTTGTGCAGACCAAAAAAAGAGGACAAAGACATTTGTGCCAGATCGAAGGACTGTGTTTGGTGCAGATCAGAGAAAGAGATCGAGGACATTTGTGCTAGACCGAAGGACTGTGTTTAGTGCAATTTCGAGGACCAGCTTTGGAGGTGATAGAGTTGAGGACAGAGGTCTCCAGCCAGAGCAGGGAAGACAGGTGTCTTCTGTGGATAGAGTTCCATTTGCTAAGGGCAGAGGAGGCAGAGGTCTTCTAGAGGATCACCAGCCAGAACAGAGCTAGGGGATTGGTGTCTCCTTTGGGTTGGTGCCCATAAACATTGTAATCGGGAAAGGTATTCCCAGATTTTGAGTTGATAAAATTTAGTGAGAGATTTTATCCGTGGAGTAGCCCGCATTGGGTGAACCACGTAAATTGTTGTGTCTCTATTATGGATGGTGTTTTGTGCATTGCTTTGATTATTGCTATTAATACTGCTTTCTATACACTGCATAATATTGAATTGAAAGTTGATTTGAAGGAAAAAGTAAAAAGCGGTCTTATACTGTTCACCCCCCTCTCAATATAAGCTTGTGTTCTTCAATTGGTATCAGAGCAGGTGCCTTCGAAAAGTTTAACAACTTGAAGGAAAAGCTAGCAAAGAACACAATGGATTATTCAAGTGGCAATGCAACACCTATTCTTGATGGATCAGATTTTGGTCTTTGGAGTGCAAGGATGAAGGTTCATCTAATGGCACTTGGGAATGAGGTTTGGGAAGTGATTGAAGATGGGTACACTATTCCTGTAAATGGTCCATATACTAAAGAAGATAGGCTCCTACATCACAACAATTCAAAAGCAATGAATGCAATCTTGAAGGGTTTACAGAAAGCAGATCTCACCAAAGTTATTCACTGCAAGACAGCTAGTGAAATGTGGAAACAGTTGCAGGTGGTTCACACAGGTGATGTAAATGTCCGAAAGGCCAAGTTGAGACACTTCAAAGGTATGTTTGAACAACTCAAGATGAATGATGATGAAAATATTAGTGACTACATGCTTCGTATGGATGAGGTTGTTAACTCCATGAAAGACTTAGGTCTTGAGCTTGCTGAAAATGATGTTTGTGATAAGATTTTAAGATCTCTTCCTAATAGATTTAGTGAAAATATTTCTGCTATTGAGGAAGCTAAAGATTTGGATAAGTTGAAAAAGGATGAGCTCCATAGTATACTTGCAGCATTTGAGTTGAGAACTCAAGTGAAGGTTGATGTCAAGAAAGAGGCAACTTTCAAGGCTACCAAGAAATCCAAGGGTAAACAGCTTCAAGAGAGTGATGAGTCTTCTAGTGATGAAGAGGCATATTACAGCAAGAAAGGCAAGTTCTCTAGAAAGCACAAAAGCATGAAAAATATAAGATGTTTCAATTGTGGAAAGTTTGGTCATTATGCTACTGACCGTACTATTTCCAAGAATGAAAGTGATGAAGAGAAACAGGATTCTAAGAGCAAGGATTCTAAAAAGTACAAGCATCACAGAAAGAACAAAGATGAGCACAACAATCACGGAAAGAGGTATTCTCACAAGCACAAGAAGAGTTTCTACCTAGACAAAGCAAGTAAGTGTTCTAGTAGTGATAGTGAAAGTTCTTCAAGTGATAGTGAAAATGAGATGTTGTTCATATCAGAAAAAGAGGAAGAACCGAAACATAGATTCATTATCATGAAATGTTTTAGATGTGGAAATTTTGGTCACCTTGAGGATGATTGCACAAATAATGAATTGGTTACTAGTATGTATGAGGATGCTTCAGAAAACTATAAGGAAGATGCATGTATGGTTTTTGAAAAGGGTAGCACCTCTAGTGATAAGAAATCTGTAAAAGACTCGATGATTCGGAAAGCAAACAAATAAAGGATCTTGAAAGTGAACTTACTAATGCTCTTAGTGCTTTGAAAAAGGAAAGAAAGAAGAATGCCGGACTCAAGGATAAGTTAGATGAATGTTGTATGGAGAGAGATGATCTTACGAGAAAGTCTTGACTTCTCTATGGCTAAGACACAAGAACTCAAGGACGAGTTAGAGTCTAAGATTCTTCAGTATAATGAGTTGGAACAGAAAATGGCTTCTTTGGAAGTGGAAACTAAAGAGTACAAGGATAAGCTGTACAGGTTTCAAGATAGCTCCAAAAGGGTTAAGTCTCTCATCAAAGGTCAAAGAAAACCAACAGATAAAATAGGTCTCGGTTTTGTTAAGCCGCACAAGGAACAGGTTGGGGAATCTAGCAAGAGATTTCAAAAGGAAGAGAGTTCTGATGAAGAAAGTACTTCAGATCATGAGTCCATGAGTGATAGATGCGCAGAAATAGAAAACAAAATTCAGATTGAGAAGAAGAAGTTTTCGGGACCCAAGAGGTCAAATAAAAGAAAATTTCATGGCAGATGTTTTGCGTGTCACAGGTTTGGTCACATGGCTTCACATTGCATGACTCAAGTAAGGAAGGTAAATGACAATTTCAGAAGTGGTAATTTCTTTCAAGGGTATTGCTACTCTTGTAATCAGTTTGGGCATAAGGCAATTTTTTGCAAGGCAAATAACAGGTACACCGTTAGTCAGAACAGGCGGATTCAAAGAACAGGTATGCCTAAAAGAAATAACATTGTTACTTGTTATAAGTGCAACAATGAAGGTCACACAGCTAGACAGTGTAGAGCTGAACTTCCAAGGTACAAGAATAGGAACAAGTGGTATAAACAGGTCCAAGGATCAAGGCATGGACAAGAACAGGATGAGAACAAAGAACAAGAATAGGAATATTGACAAAGAGTTCAAGAGAAGGCCCGACAAGGAAATTGTAGACGATGATGATGATCAGTGCCTAATGGGAGTTTTACTCCCACCCCTATTTTAATCACCTCATCAGGAGGTGGGGGAGGGACTAAGCTAAGAGGCTCATTCTTAGTCCCGAGCCCCAAAGGTGACCCTTTGCCATTGATGACAAAGGGGGAGAGATATGAGTAAGGGGGAGAGCATCAAGTGAAGAGAAGAGCTTCAAGTCATGGGGAGCAAAACTTCAAAGGCAGATTCTCGGTTGTTAGCACAGCTGGTTTCAATTTTGGCTCTTGAGATGTGTTTTCAGTAAAGGTTTGCCATCAATGACAAAGGGGGAGATTGTTGGCAATTTTGGGTACCTTGGGTACATTGCCTTTGCTCAAGTGTAGAAGTTGTCATTGATGTCAAGAAGCTCTTGAAGGAATTTGATTTAATGTCAGATTATTCAGAGCATGGACAATGGGTTTCCAAGAAGATCATAGTAGCCCATTTGCAAAAGATCAAAGAAAAAAAGACAAGTTAGAAAAAGTATGCAGCAGGCTGGAAAAACTGTCATGATTTCGCGACATGTTAGAGGAGAGAGAAAGTGCTGGAAAAACTATCATGATTTCACGACATTTTAGAGGAGAGAGAAAGTGCTGGCAAAACTGTCATGATTTCGCGACATGTTGGAAGAGAGAGAAGAAGTAGGCAAAACTGTCACGATTTCACGACATGTTGGCAGAGAAAGAAAGCAAGGTGGAAAGTGTCACGATTTCATGACATGTCACATTTTCGTGACTCGAAAAGTGCAGGAAGGCAAAGAAGGGAAAGTGTCACGATTTCGTGACATAATGCAAGGAAGGTTGTATGGACGAAAAAGTGTCACGATTTCGTGACATGATGCAGAAGGGAGAGTCCGTAGTGAACTGTCATGATTTCATGACAAGTTCGAAGAGAGATAAAGTATCTCGAAAAGTGTCATGATTTTGTGACATGCTGCAGAGTTCAAAGTGAGAACAGTCACGATTTCGTGACATGCTGCAAAAGATGAAGTGAGGACTGTCACGATTTTGTGACATGCTGAAAAGCTCGAAGTGAGAACTATCATGATTTCGTGACATGCAGCAAAGGGAAGAGTCTGAAATGAGAAGCGTCATGATTTCGTGATAGGTTGCAAAGAAAGCTTTCAAAAGTTGAAAGTGTCATGATTTTGCGATAGGATGAAAGAATAGCGTACGGATGTAGAAAGTGTCACGATTTCATGATAGGGAGAAAAGATAGCAGACGGCAGAAGTGTCATGATTTCATGATAGAAACTGAAAGCATGTCTTCCATAGGTGAAGTGTCATGATTTCATGACAAAAGCAGAGAGGAAGGCTATGAAGACAAAAGCGTCATGATTTCGTGACATGTTCTAGTTTTGCGGGGTGTAAGGCAGAAAGAAGCTCAAGGCAAGAAGTGTCACGATTTCATGACAAAAGCAAAGAGGAAGGCCATGAAGACAGAAGGGTCACGATTTCATGATAGAATTGAAGATGACGTCAGTAGAGGCAAAAGTGTCACGATTTCATGACAAAAGCAGAGAAGAAGGCCATGAAGACAGAAGGGTCACGATTTCATGATAGAAGAGAAGATGACGTCAGCAGAAGCAGAAAGTGTCATGATATCATGACAAAAGCCATAAGATAGTGTACGGTTGCAAAGGTGTCACGATATCGTGACATGTTGTAGTTTCACGAGAAAAGCTACAGAACCACAGAGGCGGTTGAAGCCGACAGAGTTGAATTTGAGCCGACGTAGTTTAGGGTTTTGCAACCGATGAAGTTAAGGGTAGCAGCCGACTAAGATCAAGGTTTTGATCTTGAAAGTATTAGTATAAAAGCAGGGCTGCTTGGAGAGAAAAAATATCGATCGAAGTGTGCGTTCGAAGAGCGGCGTTCGTAGACTGTGCGAAGAGAAGAAGTTCGATCGTCGAGAGCAGAGTGCATTCTGTCGAATCTTCCAAGTGAGAGAGATCGCAAGGAAGCAGAGTGCATGAAGACTATGCGGCTGTAATTGCGCAGAGGTGCAAAGGTCGAAGTTTGATCAAGTGCAGCTGTGATTGCGCAAAAAGAGCGAAGGACTATGTTTTTGTGCAGACCAAAAAAAGAGGACAAAGACATTTGTGCCAGACCGAAGGACTGTGTTTGGTGCAGATCAGAGAAAGAGATCGAGGACATTTGTGCTAGACCGAAGGACTAGTGTTTAGTGCAATTTCGAGGACCAGCTTTGGAGGTGATAGAGTTGAGGACAGAGGTCTCCAGCCAGAGCAGGGAAGACAGGTGTCTTCTGTGGATAGAGTTCCATTTGCTAAGGGCAGAGGAGGCGAGAGGTCTTCTAGAGGATCACCAACCAGAACAGAGCTAGGGGATTGGTGTCTCCTTTGGGTTGGTGCCCATAAACATTGTAATCGGGAAAGGTATTCCCAGATTTTGAGTTGATAAAATTTAGTGAGAGATTTTATCCGTGGAGTAGCCCGCATTGGGTGAACCACGTAAATTGTTGTGTCTCTATTGTGGATGGTGTTTTGTGCATTGCTTTGATTATCGCTATTAATACTGCTTTCTATACACTGCATAATATTGAATTGAAAGTTGATTTGAAGGAAAAAGTAAAAAGCGGTCTTATACTGTTCACCCCCCCTCTCAGTATAAGCTTGTGTTCTTCAAGGGATGAATGGAAGACAGCTTTTAAGACAAAATATGGGTTGTACAAGTGGATGGTGATGCCATTTGGGTTGTCTAATGCACCCAGTACATTTATGCGGTTGATGAACAGAGTACTGCGGGAATATAATGGTAAGTTTGTGGTTGTGTATTTTTGATGATATTTTGATTTATAGTAAAAGTGAAGAGGAGCATTTGTTACACCTGAAATTAGTGTTAGACATGCTCAGGAAGGAGAAATTGTATGTCAATCTAAAGAAATGTAGAGTTCTTCAGGATAGTTTAGTGTTTTTAGGATTTGTAATCTCAAGAGATGGCATGAGGATGGATGACGAGAAAGTGAAGGCGATTCTGGAATGGCCTCTTCCACGAACTATAACAGAAGCAAGGAGCTTTCTTGGCCTAGCTACCTTTTACGGAAAGTTCATCAGGAACTTCAGTAGTATAGTTGCCCCTATAACTGAGTGCATGAAGGGGAAAGAGTTTGTATGGACTATGGCAGCAACAAAGAGTTTTGAACTCTTGAAGAAGAAGGTGTCGGAAGACCCTGTTCTAGTGTTACCAGATTTCAGTAAGGTGTTTGAGGTTGATTGTGATGCTTCATTTGTTGGTTTTGGTGGTGTCTTAAGTCAAGAGGGCCGACCTGTAGCATTTTTCAGTGAGAAGCTGAATGATGCAAGAAAGAATTATTCTACATATGATGTGGAATTTTATGCAATTGTGCAAGCATTGCAACATTGGAGGCACTACTTACTCTCAAAGGAGTTTGTGTTGTTTACTGATCATGAAGCATTGAGGTATGTCAACTCTCAGAAAAAGTTAAATAGTAGGCGTGCCAAATGGGTTTCATTTTTGCAACAGTATACATTTGTCCTGAAGCACAAGTCGGGTAAACAAAATAAGGTTGTTGATGCATTGAGTAGGAGAGTCATGTTGTTGACCACTATGGAGAATGAAGTGGTAGGATTTGAGGGGATTAAAGATCTGTATGAATCTGATGCAGATTTTGGGAATATTGTGCAACAGTGTAAAAGTGTGGTAGAGGGTGAGTCCCATACTATTTTTGAAGAGTATTTTTTATAGAATGATTACTTGTTTAAGGGTAATCGATTATGCATTCCCAATGGCTCTATGAGAGAGAACATCTTGAGGGAATTACATAGTGGGGGTTTGGCTGGTCATTTTGGAGTAGCCAAAACTACCACTCTTGTAGAGGAGAAGTACTATTGGCCGAAAATGAAGAGAGACATAATCAGGTTTGTCTCTAGATGCAGAGTATGTCATATGGCTAAGGGCCATGCACAAAATACAGGGTTGTATATGCCACTGCCAGTTCCTACAGGACCATGGACCGATCTAAGTATGGATTTCATGTTGAGGTTGCCCAAGACATAGAGGGGTAAGGATTCAGTTTTTGTTGTGGTAGACAGATTTTCAAAAATGGTGCATTTCATTGCTTGCCAGAAAACTAATGATGCAACTAGGACTGCAATCTTATTCTTTGATGAGATTGTGCGGTTACATGGTGTTCCAAAGACTATTACTTCTGATCGAGATACTAAGTTCTTGAGTCACTTTTGGAGGACGTTGTGGAAAAAGTTGAACACCAGGTTGCAGTTCAGTAGTGCTTACCACCCACAGACTGATGGGCAAACCGAGGTAGTGAACAGAATTTTGGGAAACCTCTTACGGTGCATAGTTGGAGAAAAACCAAAACAATGGGATTTAGCCTTTTCACAAGCCGAATTTGCATACAATAGTTCAGTGAACAGGTCGACAAGTAAATCTCCTTTTCAAATTATTTATAGTCAAAATCTTAGAGGTGTATTAGATTTGGTTGAGTTACCAAGTGGGGAACAAGTTAGTGATGATGCAGAAGTATTTGCTGAGCATATCCAGAAAGTGCAAGAGTCCGTGAGAGAAAAATTGCATAGTAATGCTCACTACAAAGAGTCTGTTGATGCACACAAAAGGGTGAAAGTGTTTGAAGAGGGTGATATGGTCATGGTTCATCTTAGGAAAGAAATATTTCCTAAGGGGACGTATAACAAACTGAAACTTAAGAAAATTGGGCCATGCAGGATTTTGAAGAAGATCAATGATAATGCCTATAAAGTGGAGTTGCCTGATGAATCTGATATTTCGCCCGTTTTTAATGTTTCTAATTTATTTAAGTATCTTGGTACTGTCGAGGATGGTGAATTACAGGAGACAGTAACTTGGGCACGACAGATGCCTAAGAAGAAAAAAGACAAAGTTGCACAGGTGCTCGATAAGAAGGTGATCACCACCAGACATGGGAGCTACAATAGATTCCTGGTTCAGTGGGAAGGATTACCACAGTCAGATAACACTTAGGTTTCGGAGTCAGAGCTAAAGGAAATTGATAACCAGAAGCTACAGGATTTCAATTCAACTGAACTCGCAGGAGTTGAGTTCTTTTTAACCAGAGGAGAACGATGCACCTTGTCGGAGCCATAACTTGTGAACCGTACGCCCGTTTGCCTTGAAATTTAACAGGTGGTTCCGCGTGCGTGTTCTGCATGAGGCTAATCTCTGATTCACCTCACCCTCCAAAAATCATGTTTTCGGGACCTAACTCCGACATCTAGTGTCCCAAAATTAGCTTTTAGAATAGGTTCCCGGGTTTTTTGGGTTTTTTTGGATGTTAGAATTTTATTATCTTTTGTTATACCTTAAGTTGAGGCCTAATATTTTAAATTAAGGTTCGTTATTGTAAGAGGGATGTGTGCACCAAATTTGGGCGCAATCCGACTCATTTCTATTTTTAGCAGTTTTTAGAAAAAATATCTATTTTTAGCAGTTTTTAGAAAAAAGACGTTTTAGGGTTTCTTTGGTTTTCGGTTGCTATATGATGGATTGTAATATTTTGGAGAAGGGGTGTGAATTCAGGAATGAGAAGAATATCGATTTGCAGGTTTCTTCCATTATATTGCATTTGTGTTATGTGATTGAAGTCCATTTTGTTGGTCTCTTGTAGCTGAGTTTACACCACTCCTGCTCCAATGTTTGACTTCCTTCACCTCTCTACCATACAGTGAAGTTTGATGCAATCTGCATGCCCTTCTCCCTTCTCTCCTCCAACACTATTGGTGTTGATGTCGTCTTTGGTGTTATAGATGTGATCTTGATTGGTGTTGCCTTTGGTGTTGTAAATGTGATCGTGATTCATGTCACCTCATCTAATGGGGATGAACAAAATGGATCTACTTGCTACGCAAACTGCAATGGCGTATTCAAAACTATCGGGTGATTTGACATTCTGCACCCAAATGCTCCTTGCACCTTCCTCTTGTGCAACCTCCACTGTAGTTCGTTCCTTTGCATCCACATCCACAACAATCGGTTTTCGCACCTGTTGCGCAATTCTCTCCAACTGTTACGTGCTCCTCTCCGTCTCTTGTGCTACTTATGCAATAATGTCTTGTGGTTTTTGTCCTACTACTGCCCTCTCCTGAGTCTTCCTCCTTCCTATATAGCTTGACTCTCCCTCTGCATTTCTACCTATGGTATTCCACATTTCTTACTTTGACCCTTAGTCATTCGTTACTCTTTACCACTCACTTGGTTTTTCTTGTGACTGCTGCTAATGCTTAGGTGAATTCCACTGTAGTTTTTTCCTTTGCATCCGCATCCACAACAACCAGTTTCTGCACCTGTTGCGCAATTCTCTCCAACTGTTATGTGCTCTTTTGTCTCTTGTGCTACTTATGCAATAATGTCTTGTGGTTTTTTTCCTACTACTGTCCTCTCCTGAGTCATCCTCCTTCCTGTATAGCTTGACTCTCCCTTTGCATTTCTACCTATGGTATTCCACATTTCTTACTTTGACCCTCAGTCATTCGTTACTCTTTACCACTCACTTGGTTTTGCTTGTGACTGTTGCTAATGCTTAGGTGAATTCCCAATTGCTGCTCCAACCTCCTATGCCTCTTCTCTTTCCACATTAGGTCCTCCGTTTGCGGTTGCACATCATCTCCCTATGAATCTGCACTTTCCTCCTCTTCTGAAGATTCTTCTTCCTTCCTCTTCCATGTAGTACCCTTCTTTTTCCCTAGGGTACTCGGCTTCATCAGTGGCATCATGCGGACCGACCTATGTATTGTCGGTAGATGCTCCGGGATCACCTAGGTGCGTTCAAACCAAGAAACTGCACCTTTTCCTGCATCACAACATTCATCATAATCGCAATGGCATGGAAAGCCATCAAGAAATTCCTTGTAAACCACATTAGGAAATTCTTGATATGATATGAAAGATATGATTACCAATCATACGCAATGGCAGCCATGATCCCCTCCATATATGGTATGATCCAAGTGGGCATCTTCGAGGCTCTTTGCTCTTCTGAGAGTTTTGACATGATCACTTTCATCATACAGTACAACTCTAGTGTCTTCAAATACTGCATCTTTAGTTTGTGGCTCTGTGCTTCAACAGTTTTGCCACCTCCTCTAGATTGAGATCAGTTACCCTATCCATGATATCCTTCTATTGACGTAAATTCACTACCGTCTTTCTCACTAGTATGCCTGAATTCGACAATTTGAGTGTCCTCCGAAAATTACCAAGTGAGAATACCACTTGCACCTCACAGTCACCAATCAAATTCTTACTCATATGTTGTTGTTGGTCATACATCTTCAACTTTTGCAGCAAGAACTTAAAAACCTCCTCAAAATTCAGAATTTACAAAATTTTGTGCACTTCTGCACTCTTGAATGCATTCTTAAATGGATGATAATGTGCATGCTCCTACCACCAATTCTCAGAAAACTCTCACTTGTTGTTGCCATGTCACTTCCTGCAAGGGTACGGTCATCCTCTCTCGTTCCTTGCCTTTCTCTTTCTCTTGAGATGCAACATCCACTTCTCTTTCTCTTGAGGTGCAACCTCCACTTCTCTTTATCTAGGAGTGTTGGACCTTGCCCTTTCTCCAAAGTATACACCATGTTGCCTACCCATGCTCTCTCGTTAAACGTCCTGATCGTGCTCCCTCTCCCTTGCATGTACACACTCTACAAGTCCTCTCCTTGCAGCTACTATGACACCTTCTCCTCATGAACGAGATCCTAACTACAACATCACAACATCCACTCTGGTGGAGATTTCCTTTGCTGCTGCTCCACTCAATGTATCCTCTCAATAATGCTCGGTCACTTTTGCATCCTCCTCAGCCTTCAACAACTCCCACTCTGACTGCACTTGTGCTTGTATGACACCTGCCATACATGTCCACTTGTACAGAAAATGTACTTTTGACTTATACGACATTGTCGTACAACCGTCTCACTTGTACAATAGATTTAATTGTAAGAGACTATTGTCTGACATCTCCACTTGTATGACACCCCTCAGGCCCACACTTGTATGGTAGTGTCTGTACGGCACAACTTCAGGTTGTACGACATAAGGTTGCTACTTGTACGACACGGTACGGCAGCCTTCCTCATGCAACTGCACGGTAGCCTCCTCACTCGCACTTTGCATGCAACCTGCATCAATCTGTCATCTTATTCCAATCCTCCATCCATACGGCTCCTCTACAACCCTCATGCACCTCTACAGCTAAAAAAATTTCACTCCAACCTCCATCCATACGATTGTACGACCATCTATACACCTGCAATTTCTTCCTTTCTCAGTCACTCTTGTAGCATTGTCTTCTCTCAATGTTTTAGCTTTGGTACTATGACAAGTTCCACCTCGGGGCACACCCGTTCAATCTCTTGTCAGTAATTCCTTCCTCCCGCTAACAATTACTTGTTCCTCATTGCAATTCGCACACCTCAACTACACTTCCTTATGACTTCCTTTCCTCCGCATTGCATCCTTCCGTACCTGCTGGTTGCTTCTCGCTTTCTGTCGGCATTGGATAATGGAATTCCCAAGCCTTCCCAAATGCATGTATTTATAATGCTCGTGGACTGAAATTTCGGTTGGCACCCATGAAATAACTACCCGTTAATTGTTAGTTTGCCACCTTGCATGGTAACTGAACAATGCTCTTTTTGCGTCTTTTCCCCCCTTTTTTAAAATGTGAGTCTATCTTATCATTTGATCCATATGACCATGCAAACTATAGAAATAAAATTTAACATACTAAAACTCAATTCCATTTCTACTTAAATAAACTTACAGATCTAGCTACAACAATTAACAATGACAATACATAGGAAACATACAATAACAATAGCAAATGATAATGATATAAGCAGATCTAATATTAACAAAGGTTGTACGACACTTGAGTTACATACACAATCTGCAAACCTTGTGCAAAATCTCCTTTGTGCCAACCACTCTTTGGCCAACAATGCCCACAACTACACATGTTGGCCAACTCCAAAACCATACCATACACACATATGCTCCTAAATGAATGAGGCAAGGGTCTTAATTATACAACCAAGAGGTAGTTGCATCCTCCAACTACTCAACACCTTATTATTTCCTAAATCACATTTTACATGCATTTGACTTACATTTACATTTCGTTTCCCACTACAAGACAAACTAGCTTATGGCTCACTTTATGGCTTTGTCGTACATACCAATGCTTCACTTAATCATTACACATTATCACGTACATTATTACATTGCCACTTAATAACATCATTAATTATGCGTACACACATTTCATCAAACACTTTGCGTATGAACTACAAAATAACACAAAATGACCAAACTTATCCACTAAATGCAGACATATCAATTTGTTTGCCTACATGTTTTCCTACCTCTATCCCCTTCTTTTAAATTTGTCGGCATCCTTGATGACACATGTGCTGAACATTGGGGATAGAAACATCAAACAATGTGTTGGGACCTCTTGTCATGCTCCTTCCACTTTATTCTATTCCATACATCTTTTGCAACTAGCATCACTATAGCACGAGCAGTGGTATTCCAAGTAAGGGAGGTGGCGACAAATTCAAGGATGGAACGATGGATTGTTCAGCATCACAATGATTCTACTTCAACTGTATGATTCTAACGCTAATCGTACAACAACAACGTTTGTACAATAATACAATCAACTTATTGTACAATTTCTCACAACCGTACAATTTCATAAACTTTTACGGTTCCCTTTCAACCAACAATTGTTCCTTTGGTGCAGTTTTCCATCGTACGATTCTCAGCAAGTTAAGTGTACGGATCCCCCACAGTTGTACAATCAACAACTTAGACACACTGATTTATTATAGCCCCGTATAGACCTCCAAATTGTACAAGTGTACAACCATCCAAACTAATGATTTAATAAATATGTCAACTCCCGTACAATACTCTAGTAAGCAGTTATTCTCCATGACAATCTCCTGTATGATTCATGGTGACTGTTGGTCACAAATCGGCCACAGGAAAGGATTTTGTACGTATACGCGCCCTAGACCTGGACCAACATTGAAAGGTCGGAGGGAAGAGATGCCCTCCGTGCCAATCTTCGGAGAAAGGCCGGCTCCTGAACTAAACTACTTGGTATTTTTAAGACAAGAGTGTAGGAAAGAAATAAAACGGGATAGGGTAAGAAGTGAGAACGATTTTGGTGGGAAAGAACCAGCAACACGATTATCAACAAATACCTTGAAACAACAACAATAAATATGAAGAACGAAACTAAAATAAACACTGCGCTATCTCCCCTATGTATCCTCTGGAAGAGTTTCAGGGTTCAAGTATCTTCCTATGCCTAAATCCAGAATTCAGAATTACAGCAATTAGGAAACACAAGAACTTGACAGAAACCACTATCCACAGGCAACATAAAAAGGATTTAACGCAATATTAAATCTCTTACATAACCCTCTGAATGATTCCAAGGTTCAATCCCTCATTACACACCTAAATCTAGAACGCAGAATCATAGTATGCAAATGAAGAAAAAGAATAACAGAAATCAACACAGAAGATAACATTTATGAGAGAAATGGAGCTCAAAGTCTTCAATATCTATTGCAGAAATCAAGATACAGCAATTCTCTAGCAAAAGTTCCCCCCCTTTTCTCATTACAATTCATGGGATTTTATAGAGGACCCGATCCTCTGTCCCATCAATGCTCTAAATTTGGAAGTACGCCCTCGACAAACTACAAAATTTTCGCTCGCTCCTTCTGATAATGAGCTTTCACATCCTTTTCCTTTGTTAGCAAGTATGACCGCGTCAACCGGGGAAACACGCATTGATGAGCCGCTCAGCTTGTCCTGAATTTCTCCGGGTGCGATGCTCAAGTGACCTTCAAGTGCCTCTGCTTTCCGGTCTGCAATTGATATTTCCTTTTCCATTGCCACAAATAGGCCCCGGGTCTTTCGGGCAAGTAAAAATGCCTTTATGAAACACTTGAATGCCTCGTGGAAATACCCGTTCTTGATATGTGTGTCGTTGGGGAAGGTGCCCTAGGAAGAGCTTCGCTAGGTTCTCATTTGGAGCTATGCTTCGCAACAATCATGAGCTGAAGTTGGAATGATGAACCCACAAAAATGCTTCGCACGAAGGGGCTCTCAAAAACTGCTTCGCGAGGACCAGACGCCGAAGCACCTATATCCCGCAGAAAACATGACTCTTAACTACCTACTACTTTGCCGAGGATAAGAGTCGTATACTACTTCACCAACAACTCCGTCCGAAGTGGACTACAACAATGCTTCGCCGTGAACCTCTTCAAAAACAACCGCTCGAAAGGAATTTAGGCAAAGCTCATCCATGCCTTAGAAAATTTTCAGGGATAATCAACCTTCGGATGGGGGAGCTTCGCACTGAAATCGCCCGAAGCAGGTTCTTTGCAAAAATTTAGAGTGAAGTAATTTTTTCTTGGGTGCGGTTCGCCAAAAAGGAAGGCCGAAGCGGGTGCTTCGCTGGAAATTTTGCGAAGTGTTTCTCCACACTTTAGAAACTTTTGCATTTCACATTTTATGCTTTGCAGAATTTCGGCCCGAAGCAAGTCTTGCGGGAGCTTCGCTCGCGAAGCTCTTTCTATGCCTTAGGAGATTTCAGGCCTGCACCTATGTTTTCCCTATTTCTTGTTTGCGAAGCTTCTTGTTCTTGCTAATGCTGTAAGCGAAGCTTTTTCTCACACAATTATCTACAAAGGGGATTCAAAAAATGACAACCAAAATTGCTGCAATGCCACTATAAAAAAAAATAAAGAAAACCAGAACAAGAAAATCCTTTACACAACATTAATTTTCACTACCCCTCCAATGTGACGAAATTATCAATATTCCTGGCGTCTCACGGGGCAACGAGCTCACCTTGGTGTGAGGACCCTCAGCCTTAATCCATTTGGCCAGAGTTGCCTCCAGACCCTTCTCCTATCTGCTCTTCTTCTCCCGAGGGGGCCTCCGTAGCTACTTCTTTTCCTTTTTCTTCGTCTTCTGGTGCCTGATCAAGTGGTGGCGGCAGGGGAAGGCGGTCACGGATGTGTTCCATAGTTCGAACGTGGGCCCAGGCACCCTTCTGAAATGGTTCTTGATCTTGTAGTGCTTTAACCAGAACATGGAACCGATCAATCTGCCCTATATCAGCACATTTGGCTCTTACACTTAGATTGTTCAAACAGGTCGCGATCCTGCAACATCTAAAAATGAAATTCGTGACCTGCCCTTCCATGACTGGCTCCTTCCATTCATCGATTTCTAAAACATCGCTTTCAAAGCTGAGCCACGTTGGTTTCAGTTCTTCCTTGGTTAAAAGGTTCCCATCATCATCAATGAAACTTGGGAAGCCCAATGTTGAGAGATCCTGGAAATATCCCAGGGAAGCATGCTGCTCTTGCTCAAACACGTCCATAAGTTGTTTTGCCTTCTGAGCTTTCCTCACTTTGGAGAAGAAGGCATGGACCGTGGCTTGAACGGTGGACCGGTCTCTTGTTGTCCGACTCATAGCAGTGATTTGCAAATCCTGGTACTTGATGCTTTGTACCTCAAAAGCTAGGTCAAGTCGGGTTCTTATTTCTTGAATTATCTCGTCCACTATAGGCCCCTTTTGTGTAGCAGCATTTTGGGCTTCTGTTATATAAGACAATATAGAAAGGGCGTTGGAGGCCCGGGATCTGAAGTTCTTGAGCAAGTGGGAACGAATGTCTCTAATTCTGCCTTTTTCAAATAGCTCCAAGTTTGCCTTCTCATACAGCTGCTGCTGCATCTGCAGGATCCGGCTCTCAAATTCTCTGGCTCTTACCTCGGCTTCAGCCTGTGTTTTGCTTTGATATTTTACTGCAACCCGCAACTGATCTACCTGCTACTTTAAGGCATCCGTTTCTTTCCTCATTTGCTCACATTGCTTTTGAGCATCTTCCAATTGGGAGTGTGTTCTGTCTAGGTCCTCCTCTAGCTTGACGTTGGCATTTTCTGCTTCATATCTGCGTTGGTTGGCGATCCTCACATGTGTGCGGAATGCTTCTATCCTCACATGCATAGACTCAGATTCATTATCTATGTCAAGATGCTCTAGGTCCTTGATCTTCTCTTGTTACTCATAATCAGCCGGGGTCATTTCATCTAGGGGCTTCTGGACCTTAGGTATCTTTTTCACCTTATGAAGCTTCCCATTCTTCAAATCGAACACCGCGCATTTTTCAGCCTTCGCCAGAGATCGCCCTCTTCTTCTCCATGCTTCTTTGAGCATATTATCGGTATTTTGACAGGCTTGGATAAACCTCTCTGCTAAAGGACGCTCCTGGATCATAGCCAATTCATTTTCGAATGCGGCTGGGCTACCAGCCAAGGGTGTAAACAGATACATGGACTGCATAGACGACACGTCACCGGTGGCTTAGCGACAGGTGTGGTGGGTGTTCGGGCTGGTGAAGTGACGACTCGTGGGACTAGGGAGCGGGAGTCAGGGTGTGGAAGTGAAGCATCGCTCTCGGATGATCCAAGTGTTGCGGAGTTAATGGCGTGGGCGAGTAATGTGGTACGGGTGTGTGTCCCGGCCTGGTGACTCGGATGAAATGGAAACATTAAAGGGGGCGGCGAGGTTGTGAGACAAGTCGGATGACCGTTCAACGTGAGTGATGTTATGGGGATATTTATCTAGGACGGAGGATCCAGGGGAACCTTCGGCCGGGACGGCTATCGACATGACTAGGGGAGTAAGAGTAGAGGATAAGGGGTGCGTACCTGCGTGCTCTAGTGATAGAGCAGAAGTGTCGAAGCTTTGCGTTTCAGGTCTGGGTCCGCCTCCAGCTTCTGTTTCCTCGACATTTTTGGTCTCCTGGAAGTATTCCTCCACATTGATGGTACTTTCTTCCGTCCCCTGCAGCGGTGGTTCGGGCACTACTTCTCCAACACCTGCACTAATTGAGCCTGCCGCAATTGATTCACTAGGAACACTTGAAGTTCTGCTACGAGGTCGTTTCGGGTGAGGAAGGGGCATGTGGACTGGTTTGAGCCTTCTCCTTTTCCCTTTCTCCTGCTGCTGCAACGACTTCTCAACCTTTGCCTCAACATCCTCAACTGGCTTATCTAGTATCTCTTATTGTGTCGCCGCTATCTCTTCTTCTTCCTCTTGTTCAAAAATTTCCTCGATTCGTCTTGGGTTTTCGCCTGCACCTGGGGCGCTAGGGGGAATGAAGTCAGCGAATGAGATGCGCTGCCAGGACCCGACATGGTCTTCATAGTAAATATCGAAGTCTTTATCCATCTCTAAGAGACCATAGATCTTTGCTTTCAGCGGTGGACTCTCATCACCCACCATTCTCTCAGGTGATCTTCGCGCCATTTTTTTACTTCTTCCCTCAGATCATCTTTCATATTTTTCCAGAAGGGGGAATCTGCCTCCGGGAAGGGATATCGAATAGGATCATATTCAGCTTCAATAGCGTAAAATTCATGCCATGGAGGCATTGTCTTCATTCTCTCCAAGTGCCATTCCAAATCTCTCCCCGTAGGGTTGTTCCGCTGCTCTACGATCTCCGGGCAGGGGCAAATATGGAAGTTTTTGAACCTGATATGATCTCTCCTTATCCCCAAGGGATCATAGCACCATCACTACGGGATCTGCAGCAAACCGAATTCAGCAAGCTTTTCCTCCAGATAAATGTTTTGTTTAAGGGCGAAAACCTCAATGACTACCATTTTGAAAGGGAAATCACAGCTTGGTGCCCACTTCCAGCCATGGCCATAGACAACATTTGCCACATCGCTCTGACGAGCAACCTCCAAAGCAAATTGATACTCAGAAGGATACAGTGGCAGCAGGAAGGGTTTTCCCGTAAATCCAAACAGGCGAACAACAAGCCCCTGCGTAATTTGAAAAACATCGCCCATTTTCTCATTAACAACCTTATCTCTGAGAACCACGGGCACCCGAGGGCAGGAACCCTGTACAAGCTGCATAGCAGGTTCTGAGAACTACTGGTTGAAAACATAGTATGACCCCGTCCTTGCCAGGAGAGGAGTCCACTGATATACTGGCAAAGGAGCTCCATCCTTGCCGCTTCGAGTAATGGCAATGTGGGAAAAATGCTTATAAGTATGGTAGAAAAAGAGCCACACTAGGAAGGAGCAAGGCCCAAAATATTGACCTGTTCCAGAATTCTTCACGCTGACCAACCGCGTATGCAAGGTCCGGGCCACCCATTCCGCCCAATCGAAGAAGACCGGGTTAACGCCTGGCCTTGATGGGTTGGGGGCATAAAACTCCCCTCTTGAGATACATTCAGTCAGCGATACTTGCCAGGAATATACAGAAGCATCCGTAGACAATCCCGCAACCCATCCTATGATAGAGAAAATGTCAGTATTCTTAAAATCGGTGAGAGGGCGAGGCATCTGTGGTCGCTTGCCTGAAGGAAGCCCATCTTTCATATTCTCCTTTAAGAACTTGATGATATACTCGGAGGTGGAGAACCTATCCACTTGTTCAGTCACGTTGCGGACAGTATACCCCTTGGGTGGCCCTTGCTAAGGAGCGAAAGCCTCCTGCACATCTTCTTTAAAAATTGCAAATAATTTGTTTCCTGCCGTGTCCAAAACCTGCCTGGTGGAGGGTTGGTAATTTTGTGCAATGGCATGGATTAACTCGGGACAGGGGTGTGTTGGCGGAGTCAGGTACCAATATATCTGGGAGTAGTATGCAGCAGCCCTCTTGTTTTTCGCAGACAGCCGACTCTTCATGTAATCAATGGTGTATCGGAGCTCGGCTATGCTCTTTGTGAGCTTAGTGTCCCTTATGTTCTCCCACCCGTCGATGGGCGGTTCTCCAAGTTGTTCTTCTTCGGAATCTTCCCCTTCCTCCATAACATGTTTGTCAGGGCGAAGATTGAGGTTTACCCTCTTAGGCCTATGATTTTTCTCTTCCTTACCCCTTTTGGCCTTCTCCGGACTGGCCGACTCAGGCTCTTTCTTCTTCTCCTTCGAATTCCTTTTTCCCATCTTGGTTTTTAGAAGGCGGCAGAATTTCGACGCAGAATGATGAGGATGCAGCAGGGTAATGTAATGGCCAGGGCTCCTTGCATTTGAATTTATTAGCGGACGAACAAATTTTCGTCTCTGAAGCTTGGCTTTTATAGTTGTCGATTGATACTGCCACCATTTATGGCTCCTACTAAAATTAAATTTAGAAATCGGGTCGAGGAGATCACATTGCACTCGGATTGGTTTTACGACACGGGCGCACGCGGGCCTATGTACTTCGAAATCCTGACCATGCTTTGAAAATCCAACTTTCTGCCACCTCGTACCTGAGCACGTCTTTCGATCGCAACTAACTTCTTTCGGGATTTACTCCGCCATCTTTGCATTAACTCCGCATGTTTTCTTTTTTACTGCTGTCCGCACACGTCTCGAGGCATATTTAAACGCCTTTTTACTTTGTGCCTTTTGATTTGGTGAAGCTGATATTAGCGATAGATACTTTGCTAAACCTTGTGCGATCCGCAAATTTTTTACGCTCCGAACCCGAAGCTGTTTTTTTTTTTTTTTTTTTATGGCTGCTTCGCAAAAAATTAGTCCCGAAGCGGAATTCTTAAACCCTTTTGCGCGAAGTGTTTTCCTAGCTTGTCCTTTCAACTTTGTTGTTTTTATGGGCTAGAGGGATGGTTCGCTGAGCCCCTACCGAAAGTAACTTCGCCAGACCTCTTTATTACGAAGTGTCTCTCGTGCCTTAGTGGATTGGGGCTTCAAACGAGGAGCCTTTATTGATCTCTTTAGCGAAGCTCGCTCCCGGGTCAAACTGTTTATACCTGTTTTCTCTCTTTTGCTCTGAGCTCGATGAGACACACCTCGGCAGGATTGTTGGAGAGACATTGCATTCTAACCCGTCTTCACCTTGATGTTGTTTTAGTCGCGGGGATGATCTCCACATACTTCTTCATGTTTTGACGCTAGGGTACTTCGCAGCGAACCAACTCCCGTTGGTTGCTTCGCACAAAAAATTCCAGAAGGATATTTCGTCGAGCTAGGTGAATTCTGGGCTTAGCGACTTCAAGCCGGAACACATTGTTAAGGCGGCGTGGAGCTGCGATCTTTTCCTAACTATATTTTACACTTACTAAAAAAAGGTATATACAAGTGTAAATGACATAATGCTATATACAGAGTAGAAAGGTGTTATGGTACGTTTTAATGGTGGAAGGTCTTCAGATGAAGACCGTTTACAGGGATCGGCAAGACTTGGCCGGTTGCATCTTTGAGGATGAAGGAGTTGGCCGAATTTACCTTTATAATCTCGAACGACCCTTCCTAGAACGCGTCAAGCTTATCATGATTGTCGGGCTTTGCCTTCCAGGAATCCCACTTCCATACCAAGTCTCCTACCTTGAATGTGCTAACAGAGGATTTCTTCTCGAACCAGTTTCGAGTGATCTGTGCATGCTTTGCGAAGTTTTGGTAAGCCTTGTCTTGATCCTCCTCTAGTTGTAGCAACCGAGTTAGCCTAACTTCCATAGGTCCGAACTCTCCTTCTTTATCATTTAGCATCTGCAAGGCAGGAATTTCTACATGAGTTGGTAAAACAGCTTCCTTGTCGTACACCAGGGCGTAAGGTGAGGTCTTGATCGACTTCTTGATAGAAATCCGATCAGCCCACAGGGCTTGATCCAGGAGGAGATGCCAAGTCCTCTTGTTCCTTTCTACTAGCTTTCTTAGCAATCTCAACAAAGTCTTATTTGTAGATTCTGCTAACCCGTTACCTTGCGGATAATAATTGGAGGTGACCTTGTGGTATATCCCATACTTGTAGGTGAATTCGCTGATCTTAGCACCTGTGAACCCAGGACCATTGTCCATGACTATTGCTTCAGGGACACCGAACCGAGTGATCAAAATTTCCAGGAACGCAATGACCGTATCTTGGTCAGCGTGTTTCGTGGGTATCGCTTCGGCCCACCTGCTAAAATAATCGGTTGCAGTCAAGATGAATTTATGTCCTGCAGAGGAATTTGGTGATATGACTCCCACGAAATCCAATCCCCATTGCTAGAATGGTGCCTCTACTTGTATCGTTTGAAGGGGCATGGAAGCGTTCCTGCTTCGGTCGGCGAACTTCTGACATTTCTCGCATCTTCGACAAACTGCAAAGGCATCGGCGAAGAGAGTCGGCCAATAGTAGCCTGCTTTGATTATTTTCAATGCTGTTGTTCTTCCAGCGAAGTCGCCCCCTGATAACCCGGAGTGGAATTCACCAAGGACCCTTCTCTTATCATCTTCCTTTATGCATCTGAGAAGAACACCATCGATGTTTCTGAAGAATAGGCCTTGGGGGCTTAGAACGTAGCGAAGGGATCGTACCCTGAAGTGCCTTCGCTGTGAAGCGTTCAGGTGTCGTGGACATTTTCCAATGTTGAAATATTCGATTATTTCACTGGTCCAATCCTCTTCGTCTGTTCCCAGATTTGCGAAGCTATTTTCCATTAACGGGTCATCCCATTGACAAGCTGTCACATCAGCGGTGACGCTTTTTGCAAGCTCTTGACATAGGGCGCGACCGCGAACTAACTTTGTGGGTCGGATTTCGATATCAAATTCTTGTATCTTGTTGACCCATCCGGCCCTTTTGTCGCCCAACTCCCCCTGAATGATGAAATTCCGCACGTCTGAATGGATGACAAACACAGTAACCCGACTTTGGGAAATAAAGTGCTTGAATTTCCTCAGGGATTTCATAACTGCATGCACTTGGCGTTCTATGAAGGTATATTTATCTTCATGGGATGGGATTACCTGACTTAAGAAGGCGATAGGGCGTTCTTCGCCATCTTCTCCCTTTTGTGATAGGATTGCGGCATAACTTTCAGGTTCGCCCACAACATACAAAATGAAGTCCTTGTTGTAATCAGGGTTAGTTAGCACAGGAGCCTGAGCGATGCGAGTTTTAATTTCCTCAAACGCTCGTCTTTTATTATCAATCCATATGAATTCGGCATCCTTCTTTAAGAGTTTTGACATTGGCTTGATGACTTGAGCGAAGTTTGGGACGAACTTTCTTACAAAATTAATCTGGCCAAAAAAGGACTGCAGGCCTTTTTTGTTCATCGGGAGTGGGAGCTTCAGGGGTGCCTCGGCTCTGTCAGGGTCTATAGCAAGGCCTTTTTCTGATATAACATGTCCTAGCAATTTCCCTTCATTTACCGCAAATATGGACTTCTTCGGGTTGATTGAAATACCAAATTCTCGACATTTTTCAAATATCTGTTGTAAGTGTAAAGGGTGATCTTCTCTTTTCCAGGAAAAGACAGTCATTTCATCTAAATAGATGACGATGACCCTATTCAACAACTCACCAAATGCCAGATCCATAGCCCTCTGGAAGGTGGCTCCTGTGTTTGAAAGGCCAAACGACATCCACTGGTAAGCGAATGTTTCCCATTTGGTAGTAAAGGTTGTTTTGTGCTGATCTTCATCTCTAACCCAAATCTGGTTATTTCTTAATTTCCTTCTAGTTGGTCAATTCGTTCTGCATCTATCTCCTTCAGATCTGTTCGTTCTGCAATTATTTCTTGTTCATATTCTGGCTATCTTTGTTGTTCAACATTTTGCTCTTGTGACCCCTCCAATGGATCACATTGTTCCATATTTCGCTCCTGTGACCATTCCAATGGATAACATTGTTCATCATTGTGCTCTCCTTGTAGATTCTCCTCGCTAGTCGATTTCCAACTATTATCCCCACTTCTCACAAAAATTATTTTTGGTTGCTTTTTCTCTGTCTGCGGTATCTCGGGTGCAACCACAACCTCCTTGTTCCTTTTTGGACTTTCCAACCTTGTCTTTGGTGGTGTCTCTACATCTTTTGGCCATTTTTTTGCTCCTAATAATTTGAAATCATCTATATATACCAAGGTAGGTGACCCGCAAGTTTTCTCTTATAGAGGCTCCTCCGTAAGTTTTTGCAAATCTATTTCCTCCAATCCTTTTCCAACTTCCACAACTGGTTCTATTGGCAATATTTGTTGTTGCCCAGTTGGTCCAAGAAGTAGTTGTTCTTGCAGCATTTTCTTTTCCTATTCTTGTTGTCTCCTTGTCCAAACAAGACTTGTTGGTAATCCCTCCTCCCATCTTTGGTGTAGTTGCTACTCTAGCAACAATTCTTCAAAAGGTACTTCTTTGTATTCCAAGTCTAACCTTCTCTTTTGCTTGCGTCTATGGTGTACCTTCTCCTCCAAAGCCTCGTTTTCTTCTACTATGACCACTTCTATTTTCTTTGAAGTCAACTTGGTCTTCGTCTTTTCTGGAGTAGGCTTCGTGATTGGTATTGACTTCACCCATCTCAAAATCAAAGGTTGGTTGCAAATCCCTTAGAGCAGTCTACCCATAAAATGCAATGCCAGCCTTGGATACTGCAGCAAGCATCCCTTCAATAGCATGCAGTGTCATAAAGTTCTCTATTTTCCACTTCAATAAATTTTCTATTGTGTGACAACTACGTCCCCCAATCGTATTGCACAACTTCCATGATGCCCTCTACATAATGTGCCAACCATATGAGCATTTGTAATGATCATGCTTCTCCTGAAAGTTGTGCCATAACAATATTCATGACATACCTTATTTCCTTATTCCTTGTCCTCCTGAACTTAAAGACTTGGTGGCATGTCAACTTGTGAATCAGCCCATGCCACTCAATGGGATCTATATGTCCTTTTCTTTATTTCTTTTCCTCCATGCAGCAACCCAAATTTTTTCCAAAAATCCTCTGTTGAGAATACTACCTTGAGATGTCGATTCCTGATTCAAACAAAAATCCAATTGTTCCTCGTCATAGGACTGAATTATCTGCAACAAGTATTTTGAAAGAAATTCTTGTCAAAAACTAGGACTTGTGCAATAATGCTCAATCCTGCTTTCTCCAATGTCACCTTCAGTTCATGGTTTTGTGGATTCTCTTGCCACCATTTTCGACAAAATTCTCCTGCAGGTTGAGTGAATGTTATATCTTTCAATGCCACTTGTTCCTTTTCTTCTTCACTTTTGCTCTTTCAGGGTCTTTTCTTTGTGTACTTCACTCCAAAGTTCCCTTTGTTGTTATTTAGGAGTGATGAGTGTCGTTGTTCATTCATCATTTAATCATTATATGTGTCAGTCCAGGGCGGTGTCCAAAGGCTGTATGCGATAGAAGGTGTCACAGCTGCAGGTTCAGGTTATTCCAGAACAGGGTTTTTATTGGTGGAATAGTTAGTGTTTTTGGGGGTTTTGTGTGTTTTCTAACTCCTAATACTGAAAATCAAATTGCAGAAGATGAAACTAAACTAAAACTGTAGTGAATGGAAATTGCAGAATTTGAAAGAGCAGGAAATGAAATGTTGCTACAAAATTGACAAAAAGCAAATTACAGAAAACCACAAAATAGTTGCTGAAGAATAAACTAAATACAATTTCTCTAAGCATATTATAAATCCATAAAATCAAATTAACACCTATTTGCAAACTGGAAATGCCACAAATCTGAAAACTGCAGTGAATTACAGGAAACTGGAAATTGCTGCAAATCTGTAAATTGACAAGAAACCTGAAATTGCTGCAAAGCTGAAACAGAACTACTAAAATTGCATGGGAATATGAGAAATATGTTAAATACTGAAATCTGAACTTAAAGCTGCTAAAGAAATGAAAAGAATGACAAAATTCTGCTGATCTGCTGCAGCAGAAAATCAATAGGATATTCTGTCAAAAGTTGCCTTCTTCTGGTCCTGCAAGTGGCCCTTGCTTCCATAACCAGGATGAAGGTGTAGAATTTATGCTAAGGGAACTTAAATGCCAACCATAAACTTAATCATGCTAATCTGATAACTGAAAAATTGCACTTGTTATTAATTCTGGAAATGCATTACAGTAATGCAGGAAAACCCTGTAGATTACTGTTCTGCTACAGAAATGATTGCACTTTACTGCCTATTCTTCTCCTATATGCCTAAATGCCTATATCACTATATGCTCAACCGTGCTGGGAGCTTTATTATTTATAATGCAGTGTTGATATGCTTGGTTGCCGATTTGCAGGGATTTACAATCGTTGTACAACCGTTTCCTGAAATGCATGAGCTTACTTTGTCAAAACTTGGTCCATTCAACCCCATTAAATTGCATTCATTGAGGGAATCAGCTATCATGAGCTGGGACAACTGTCTGGTCAATTGCCATTCATTTCTTTTACCGATTTGTCACTTTTTGACTGCGTTTTGTTGTTCCTGCGCTATTCCTTGTTCCTGCGCTATTATTTCTGCACTGCTCCGAAATATCAGGGAGGCGAGTTTCAGTTGCTTTTCCATGCTTTAAACGCATAAAGAGGAGGTTTTAGACCACCTGGATGATCTTCCCTTATCCTATTGCATAGGTGACATGTGCGAAAGTGACTGTTTCCCAGCCCTGTTGTAAATGTACAACTGGCTGGAATCATCACAGCTTTGACCCTCGTTTTCCTCGCACATCGCCTACAGTGACAAATTCCTTGGCGCCTTTTGCATTTAAATTAATTCAAAATAGAGGAACATTATTACTAAGCACCAAACATTCAATAATGCTTATTGATTCTGACTTCCTATTAATGAATTAACTGAAAACTGCAGAAATAAACAGTAAAAACAGACTATATGCACTTAACATTTCAGAATATGCAAATATTATTACATAATGCATTCTATCCAAAATTAGCATAAAAACATAATAAAAAGGGTGTTTCAAAATAGTAGAATGTATCAAAAAGTGTTTATGGATGAGGCAATTCCTGGCCTCATCATTTTCCCCCAATCGATGGTAATGCATGTCCTCATGCATTTTGTGCAGACTACGGAAGCACACAGTCCAGATCCAGGCATCTCTCTTGAAACTTTAGCAATGCACCACCAATCTTGTAGAACCCACTCGACTGCTTTCACAGATCGAAACCACTGTTGGAAGTCCTCATCAGGCTGTAGATCACTGTCAAAGAAATAGGGGACATGAGTGATAATCAAAGGCATTCTGTACCTTAGCCCTATCCATTGTTCCTTTATTTCTGAAATAATATATATAATACCTTCAGCCCTCCTCCTTGACCAAAACAGGTTAGTGGGAGAAATTGGCTCCCTTTTCTGTAAGGAAATGGATAATTCACCCCACCTTTCTTGCATGCCGCCACACGCATCATCAAAGAAATCTGCACAAAAATTTTGAAACTGAGTTATACCCTTTTGCATATTTCCTAGATAAAGGTGTCTCATCCTGGGATCCCTCATAAAAGAGTAGTGAGTACTGGTGCAATCCCTGTGATTGAGAGGAGCAACCCTGACAAGTAAAACTGCTCGTGATTCTAAGTCCTTGGATATCTTTTTCTCTCGAGTCCCAATAAATATTATTTTGCAAGGTGGACATAAAAGCCCTCGCTTGCAAATCTCCGTGTATAGGTGAGGCAAAAACATGCTCTCTGCTGGCAAAAAGAAATTATGTAAGAACAATTCACACATTAGGTTCTGCCGCTCGTTGGGCTCGCACAAAGGCCTCCACAAATTCTGCAGGAGTGTTTAACCGGTGAGGGCGATCGTAAACCGGTCTCATAATTTGCCAATGTAGGTATTTCTCCTTGAGTAGGAGGTTGTAAAACCTAGGTGGTCTTCTGCATTGTATTGCATACTCTGCAATTTGACAGACATCTTTTATCTATTTTTTTAACCTGTTGATTTCTGTTTCTTTCTCTGCTAATTTGGTTGTGGCAGAGTTCAAAGTTGCAATTTTCCCTTCTAGCTGATGGCACTGAGTCATCCAATAGGCTAGATCCTCATTATACTTAGTTAAAGGCACTGTGTTTGGAGGCCTCAGGATAGGTTGCATCTGGGCCACTATATTCACCTGTACACCAACTTCTACAGTTGATGTTGTAGCTGGCAAATCTGTCAGTATCCCCTGTTCTGCTGTAATAACTGTGACTGCTGGATCATCAGGTGGAAGTATTTGTGCCGTAGGAGAGAGTGTAGACACTTGTTCCTGAGCTGCAACTGTGTGGTCCTGTTCAGAAGATGTTTGAATGTCCTGTTGTAAAGGACTGTCATTCTGCATCAAAATGTCAGATGGATTTTCTTGTAGAGGCACACTATCAGCTGCTTCTACCCCTACCTCACCTGCAATAGGTGATCTCTGCACTTGTGCTATGTTATCCTCAGAAGAAGCCAAATCTAGGAGAATCTGAGCCCACTCAACAGGTGCTGTCTCTGTTACTCCTGTAGACTGATTTTCCTGCTGCAGTAATTTGTCTTGCAAATCCTGAATCTGCTGTTGCAGCAGAGAAATTTGCTGATCTTTTTCTTTTATGGCTTCTTCAGCTTGGTCAATCCATTTTGTCTGAGTTTTAATCACACTCCTTGCAACATGCAACTGAGTTTGAATGTCAACTTCTTCTTCAGACGTAGAGTGTGCTTCGTATTCTAATGTGTTTCGATCGAATATTTTTCAAATTCAGAATATTTTTCAGACTTAGAATCCATGGGAGTCTGCTGCTCAATTCTAGCAGGTTCGGTATCGGGGTTCAGATGTCCTTCAGACTCAGAGTCTGAGTAATCGACCAATGGACAGACAGGGCTTATTTCAGTTGTTTCCATGGTGAGGTCTAGTTCCATTGGCTGTAATTCTCTATCTGCATTTTCTATTTCCTGTGCATCTTTCTGTGAACTATCTGTACTGCCTATGTCCTGTGCATCCTCCTGTGAACTATCTGTTCCAATTTCTTCTTCTTCTGACACACTAATTGGGTCTGCAATGTGTATGGATGTTTTTTTGACAAAATGTTTGCTTTCTGAAGTCGTGCAGATCTTCTCAACCCTATTGGTTTTGGGTGTTCCTGAGCAGATGCAGCTTCTGCTTGTTCTGGAACAGCTGCAGACTGTTCTGTTAGGTCAGGGATAGATACAGGTTCTGCTGTACATTCCGGAGCAGATGCCTGCCCACTGGAACCCCTAATTTCTCTACTGGGCTGTACATTGTCAGCAAATGTTACTTTTCTTCGTTTTAACTTGGATTCAGATGTTGATGCTTTTTGACTCCTAGTTCTGGAAGATGGAGGACTGTCAGGTATATGAGGACTGCTATGTTCAGAGGGCTCTGGTTGAGGGTTTTCTTCTGATTCTCCCTCTGTTTCCTCTTCTTCTGGTGCAGGGTTTGAATCATCAGTTTCTGCCCATGGAGAGAAGAATCGGTCAAAGTTTCTAGGGTTTCCCCTGAAATGGTATTTGCAGATTAATTTGATTAGCCCATGATGTTTAGGGCTTCCCTTCCCTGCTTGATACTTTAGGGCCATGGCTTTCAGTTCTTGGTGCAAATATAAGGGAATGTTTACCCTAAGTTCAGGTTTGGCTGCTCCATGGCGTAGGTGGTTGAGGATTCGGAGGTGTGGACCAGAGACAACAGGAAATTGGCCGTCACAGGTCAGATACCTCATAACCCACATTGCTACATCATCCCAAGGAGCCGGCAAGCTAGACCTTTTGACCCCTTTACACACATTTTTATTCATTAAAAATTCTATTTGCCTGTCCCCTTCTTCCTTAAACTGATTTACTAGGTCTGCTAAGATATTTCTCGGTTTTAATAATTTGCACACCTTGAAGAGGAAATTCAGGAACCAGACTGAGTATTTCGGGAGTTACCCGGATAGTCATCCCGCCAATGTGCACTCGTTGTTTCGAAATGTACGTGCAAATTCTCGCTGCGGCCCTCGTAATAACCGTCGAATTTTTGCAAACGGCAGAAACCCTCGTCGGTAAAAATTGAGTGATGCAAAGATCGGTGTAACTCATGTTTTCTGGTTCGGCTCTCACCTTCTTCCCACCCATGATGTCGTCTGCTGCGTCCTGTATGTCGGTGACTGTAAATTTCTGCAACCTTCGGCCGAATTTTCTATTTTTAGGGCTTTTTAATTCCCTTACCAGTGCCGAAACTGCTTCGAAACATGCAGAATACCGTGGCAGCTTTTACGACGTCGTAAATCCGTAATCTTCGCTTAATTTCGTTATAATTGCCACCTTCCACATGCTGCACAGAATCCGAGACTAATAACTCCTTTTTCAAACCAAATAAATCGCTGCTGGCCACGTGTCATCAAACTTTATTCAAACTTTTTATTCCTGCCTTTAATGAATTATTCCTGTGCTTAGTGATTGATTCCTACGCTTAGTGATATAAACTGTTTATTCCTGTGCTTTGGAATAAAAAAAGTTTATTCCTCGCGCTCTGGAATAAAAAAGTTTTATTCCCGCGCTCTCTTTTTACTAGTTCCAGTGCAGTTTTCTTTTTCATTCTAGAGCAGGATTAGGCAGAGGCATTTGTAAAACACTTTCTACTTTTGATTCCCCTTTTCACATGCTTTATACTAATCGAGGATATAAACACTATATACTAATAATTTACACAATTCAGAAAATGAAAAGGCACATACCTGTTAAAACCATTTTCTCTACATTTCAGGGTGCTCCTACTGAAATTTCCAGCTAACCAATCTTTGAACTAGGGCAGGTGCAATCTGAAAATAGGTAAAACAATGGTCATGGAACAATGAAGGTGAAACCAATTAGGAAAACATGCCGGAACTCCGGTTTTCATGTAAACCCAACTCAGGAGCGCCTCAAAGAGGTTTTCACTTTCTGAGTTTTTATTTTTTTTTTTTTAATTGTATCATTCTGCTGAATTCGAGATGGAAGAAGAGCTTTCTTCCCAAAGGTGTACATCCAAACTTCCCAATTGCTTGAGAAATTCCTCCTTGTTTTGTGGTTTATGGTACATACGAAGACGATGTCCATTTACCACCAATTTGCGTTGAGAATCATCGATAGGTGTAAGGCGAACAACTCCATTGTCAAACACTTCCTCAATTTGGTATGGCCCAAGCCATCTGGTCTGCAACTTTCCAGGAAAGTCCTTGTATTGTGAATCAAACAACAAGGCCCAGTCACCTTGCTGAAATCTTCGCTGCTGAATGTGACTATCATGCCACATTTTCCTTTGTGCTTGGATCACCTCTGTCTGATGTAGGGCATCCATGCGCAGTTCATCCAATGCATCAAGTTGCAGAATGCGATCTTCTTGTGCCTGGTGATAGATCAATACCTACTTCCAAAGCAGTTCCAAGAGTTAGTAATTCAAATTCAATAGGCAAAAGAGGTTGTTTTCCATAAACTAATTCATATGGGGTAAATCCAAGTGGTGGATTTCCATGTGGTATTATAAGCCCAAATAGCTTCCGGTAACTTGTCTAACCAATTCTTTCTATGGACTCGCTATGGTTTTGGTCGAATTCGTTCTAATTCCCTATTGGTCACTTCAACTTGGCCATTGGCTTGTGGATGATAAGGTGAGGATTTTCCGTGTTTGACTTGATAGAGTTGAGTGAAAGCTTCAACAATTTTTGAAGTAAATTGGGGACCTTGATCAGCTGTGATAGATTGTGGGGCTCCAAAACGCAGAAAAATCTGCGAATACAGTAAAATCAGCAACTTTCTCTTCACGAGCATGCTTAAAGGCTCGAGCTTCTACCCATTTGGTAACATAATCAGTACATACCAAGATATGTACTTTGCCTTTGGAAGGAGGATTAATGGGTCCTACAAAATCTAAACCCCATCTTTCAAATGGTTCTGTTCCTATCTGAGGTTGTAATGGCATTTCACTAGTAAAAGTAGGTTGTCCCATTCGTTGGCAAGCATCACAATGTCTTACGTACCTTTTGACATCTTTGTGCAAAGATGGCCAATAGTATCCAGTACCCAAGATTTTGTGAATAGTGCTTTTGATCGAATAATGTCCTCCCGATGGTTCATCATGGCATGCTCGTAGGATGTCGTATGTTTCATCCTCGGCGGATACACCCGCGTAAAACATGATCAGGACTGCATTTAAACAAGTAATCCTTTTATCCATTTAAAGGAAGAGCTTTGCTTGATTAACCGTTTCCTTTGTTTAGGGGTAAAGTGAAGAGGAATCTTCCCTCGTAACTAAGTAATTTGCTATGTCTCGCAAACCATGGAGATTGTACAGAGACAAGAAACAACTTTTCATCCTGGGAAGGTATCTTCCACAACTTCCCCCGTATCTCGCATTTGGTATTCTTGACAAGAAATCTGCAACAACATTAGATTTCCCAGTGCTTGTTTACTATGGTAACATCAAATTCCTGCAACAGAATTAACCAACGAATAATTCTTGCGCTGACCAATGGTTTATTCATCAAGTATTTGATTGCAGTAATGGTCTCGTATGGATGAATACTTGATACCCCGTGATGTAGTGTCGGAATTTGTTAATAGCATAGACTACAACCAAGAATTCTTTTTCAGTGGTAGTGTATTTTTTCTTACCTCCTGTCAAGTTTTTACTGATATAATATATTGCATAATGTTCCCCATTTTCAATCTGTCCTAACACAACTCCAATAGCATTATTGGAAGCATCAGTTTGAATATGAAAGGGTAACTCCCAATTAGGACCTCTTAAAACAGGTGGAGTGGTTAACTTCTCCTTTAACTTTTCAAAGGAATCTTGACATTCAGAAGACCAAACAAATTCAGAATCTTTCATGAGCAAAGCAAACATGGGATTTGCTATGGTACTGAAATTAGCAATGAATCTGCGATAAAAACCAATGTGTCCTAAGAAACTGCGTACATCAGTCTGAGTTTGTGGAGGAGGGAGGTTTTTGATGACTTCAACCTTCTTAGGATCAACCTTGATTCCATAAGAAGAAATATGATGTCCTAAAACAATTCCTTCTTCCATCATTAAAAAGCATTTCTCAGGATTAAGAGAGAGATGGTATGTTTCACAGCGGATCAACACTTTTTCAAGTTGTTCTAATGCATATTCAAAATTATCCCCAAACACTGTGAAATCATCCATATAAATTTCAACACTTTCATTGGTTAAATCAGAAAAAATTGCTAAAACAGCTCTCTGAAATGTTGCTGGAGCATTACATAATCCAAAGGGTAAAACTCTGTAAGCAAAGGTTCCCCAAGGACATGTAAAGGTAGTTTTTTCCTGATCTTCTGGCGCAACTTGAATTTGGTTATACCCACTGAAACCATCAAGGAAACAGAAAAATTTCTTTCCAAAGAAGGGTATCCAATACTTGGTCTATGAATGGTAATGGAAAATGATCCTTATGTGTGGCCTTATTCAACTCCCTATAATCCACACATACTCTCATTTTACCATTTTTCTTTGGAACAATGACCAATGGTGAAACCCATTTACTGTCGGAAATTGGATAAATGAATCCAACATCTAAGAGTTTTTCAATTTCCTCTTTCACAATTTCTTTTAGAGCAGGATTCAAACGTCTCTGAGGTTGCCTTACTGGTTTTACGTTTTCTCGTGTATATCCTATGTGTACATACCTCAGGATGAATGTCTGTCATGTCTTTATAATTCCATGCAAAAGCTTGAACATGCTTTTGTAGGATTGCAAACAACTTGGCTTCATGGTCCTCAGTTAGCCAGCTATTAATGTTTAGAAATTTACCTCGGCTGGATTTCAATTTGTTTGATCCCCGGATAGATAGAATTAACTGCTTCATAGCTACTGATCAATGCATTTAAGGGACAATGATGTGGCTGCAGAGTATGAAATGTTCTAGAATCTGACTCAGAGGTGATACCTGATGGAATCAAAGGACATTTGAATGTGTTAAGAAGATGATGATGCCATCCATGTGGTAATGTGAATGATCTCGTTTGATTGGGTACGGATGACAGAAGTTCAGAATTTTGTTCCTCCTCTTGCCACAACAACCGATGAACAAGAGTTTGATCATCAGTTAGTCCTTCTGAATGTAACGTTTCAACTAGGACAGTTTCACTCTCAAATATTTCTCTCCCATGTGTTGTGATTTCCTCAATATGTTCCTTCACTATGATTGTAGCCAAAGTAGCAATGGTTTCTTGTTCGGATTCTTCATCAGATTCAGGATACCAAATTTGTCCAAAAAATTTAGTTGAAGGTTGAGCTGGTGGATACAAAGAAATTTTCTGTAGGTCAATACCATTGGAAATGGTCATTTCCCCTGATCTGCAGTCTATAAATGCAGCTGCAGTAGCCAGCCAAGGTCGTCCTAGAATGATAGGGTATCCATTGACTGAAGTCCTAGGCTGCAACACCAAGAAGTCCACAGGATATTCCCATGAAGAGACTTTAACGGCCACATCTTCTAAGATACCTTCTGGTTTAGCTACTGATCTATCTGCCATTTCCAAGACTGTGGTAGTAGGACTGAGATTATGGAGCTGCAGTTTTTGCATTGTGTCTTTAGTCATTACATTTATTGCAGCCCCAAGGTCAATTAACACATTAGGAATTTGCATCATTCCAATAGTAACTGTTACTACTGGACTGCCCGGGTCACTATACTTAGGAGGAATCAGTTTCCCAGCCAATAGATCAGCTAATTTCCCTTCTACCTGAACAGTTTTAGGAAAGGCTTTCTTTTTTCTACCAGGTTTCTTGATACATAACTCCTGAATAGTCTTTTTGATTAAAGGTATATCTCTTATTGCTTGCAGCAAAGGAAGAGAAATTGACACCTTTTTGAGTTCTGTTACTAATTCTGATTCAGGGGTGGTGTCAACATGTTCAAACCTTTCAGGGTATGGCAAAGCTATTGGAGAAGATTCCTGCATTTTTGCTATTTTTTCTTCTTTTTGTTGCTGTTGCAATGCCTCTTGGTTTGGAGGTTCTTGTTTCTCTTTTATTTCTTTAATGGTGGGTGGAATAGGTTCAGGTAAAGTCTTCCCTGAACGCAACTGAATGTTACTACAGTCAAGTACATGAACTGCAGCAGTGTCTTCAGACTCACCTCATAAACAGGGGCTGTTTGTCTGGCATTATTGGGGTTAGTCACAGGCTGAGCTGGGAGTGGAGGTTGTTTTACTGGCTGCATTTGTTGCTGTTGTGTTCTTCCCTAAAAATTTGGATTAGGAGCAGGCAGCAAGTGTTGGGTTTGCCCTTGATACCTTTGCTGTCCTTGATGGGGTTGATATTGCTGCGGTGGATATGGCTGTCCCTGATATTGCTGTCCCCATCTCTGTCCTTGTTGTGTCCATTATGGAGGCATGGTATGCCAAGGTGGGTTCATCCATCCAAATTGTGACCAATCTGGAGGAGCTGTCCAAGGTTGGTTCCAAGGTTGTGCATAAGCTTCCGCTTGTCCCCATGGCATATTCATATTCCAAGGAGATTGTGCCCAGCTTTGGAAATCTAGGAGCAAGTGGGATATTGTGCATAACCACCACCAGATCTCTCGCCCAATAGCATTGAGTTCTTCTGTTTGGGTGCCCAAAATAGATTTTAGATGAGGCAACAAAGGGCATTTATCTGTTGAATGTTCCTTGGAACAAATTCCACAAATAGAAGTCTTGTTTAAGGGGCAGTCTTGCAAAGCATGCTTACTCCTACACCTTGGACAATAAATTGCTAAAGGTGGTGTAGAATTAGATCTTGTGTTTTTCTCACCTAATGCAGTGTTAAGTTGAACAAGGATATCAGTTTTTAAATTGGCCATTTCCTCCATCAACTCTTTTATGCCATTATTACTGGAATTTCTTTTTTTCCTCCGATGGTGAGTGCGGGAATAGTTTTTACATAACTCCACAATTTCTCCAAGGTCAAGTTGATCTATGTCTCCTTTTCCCATTAAATCTAACACTTCCCTAGATTCATCCCGTAATCCTCTTAAGAGAATAGGCTTTAAGAAATCAGGTTCTACAGCACCACACCTCTTTTGAACAAAGGCAAAGCGATCAAGATAATCTTCTAGACTCTCATCTTCTTCTTGCTTGATCCTAAACAACTCATCTTTCCCTGTTTCTTACTCTACAATAATCTTGATATTTGTTTAAGAATGCATTCTCCATCTCATCCTGGTAGTGATTGAGTTTGGTTCAAGATTGCTCATGAACCATCGGAGAGCAACGTCCTTAAGTGTAGAAGGAAACAATTTCAATTTTTGATTATCATTTATGTAGTCATAAGTTTGACATAATACCTTAAATTCAAATAGAAATTGATCAGGATCTTCTAAAACAGTTCCCCTAAAAATTGGCAATATGGATGGGGAGATTGTTTTCATGGGTGCCTCTAGCAATGGATCCAATCTTATGGGATATTCAAAAGTCTTGGGAGTATCATCAGGATTATCATATCCCCCTGCTGCTCGCAGCCATAGTTGTTTTCTTTCTAAAGGATGCTGGGAATAGTCTAGTTAGAGGGGAGTGTTTAGCAAGCAAGTGCTTCAAAAAGCTCCTTTTCTAATTTGTCCAACAATTCTTCCGATGAAGAAGGTATCTCCCGGCTTTTCCTCAGTGATTTCAAATGAAGATAAATCTTCATCAGACCGAGTAGGTCTCTTTGGTGGCTCGGAGCCACTTCGGATAAACCTCCCTCTTTCGTCCCTTAGCCTATGCATTCATGCCTATTCACAAAATAAACTGAAATGCAGTGTTTCAAGAATTGTAATACAATTTTTGACCTGTTTCACTTTTTCTAACAACACCTATTGTTCCCCAGCAATGGCGCCAAAAATGATGAGTGTCATTGTTCATTCATCATTTAATCATTATATGTGTCAGTCCTGTATGGTGTCCAAAGGCTGTATGCGATAGAAGGTGTCACAGCTGCAGGTTTAGGTTATTCCAGAATAGGGTTTTTATTGGTGGAATAGTTAGTGTTTTTGGGGGTTTTGTGTGTTTTCTAACTCCTAATACTGAAAATCAAATTGCAGAAGATGAAACTAAACTAAAAACTGTAGTAAATGGAAATTGCAGAATTTGAAAGAGCAGGAAATGAAATGTTGCTGCAGAATTGACAGAAAGCAAATTACAGAAAACCACAAAATAGTTGCTAAAGAATAAACTAAATACAATTTCTCTAAGCATATTATAAATCCATGAAATCAAATAACACCTATTTGCAAACTGTAAATGCTTCAAATCTGGAAACTGCAGTAAATTACAGAAAACTGGAAATTGCTGCAAATCTGTAAATTGACAAGAAACCTGAAATTGCTGCAAAGCTGAAACAGACGTATTGAAATTGCATGGGAATATGAGAAATATGTTAAATACTGAAATCTGAACTTAAAGCTGCTAAAGAAATGAAAAGAATGACAAAATTCTGCTGATCTGCTGCAGCAGAAAATCAGTAGGATATTCTGTCAAAAGTTGCCTTCTTCTGGTCCTGCAAGTGGCCCTTGCTTCCAAAACCAGATGAAGGTGTAGAATTTATGCTAAGGGAACTTAAATGCCAACCATAAACTTAATCATGCTAATCTGATAACTGGAAAATTGCACTTGTTATTAATTTTGGAAATGCATTACAGTAATGCAGGAAAACCTCGCAGACATCGTTTTGCTACGTAAATGATTGCACTTTACTGCCTATTCCTCTCCTATATGCCTAAATGCCTATATCACTATATGCTCAACCGTGCTGGGAGCTTTATTATTTATAATGCAGTGTTGATATGCTTGGTTGCTGATTTGCAGGGATTTACAACTGTTGTACAACTGTTTCCTGAAATGCATGAGCTTACTTTGTCAAAACTTGGTCCATTCAACCCCATTAAATTGCATTCGTTGAGGGAATCAGTTATCATGAGCTGGGACAACTGTCTGGTCAATTGCCATTCATTTCTTTTACCGATTTGTCACTTTTTGACTGCGTTTTGTTGTTCCTGCGCTATTCCTTGTTCCTGCGCTATTATTTCTGCACTGCTCCGGAATATCAGGGAGGCGAGTTTCAGTTGCTTTTCCGTGCTTTAAACGCATAAAGAGGAGGTTTTAGACCACCTGGATGATCTTCCCTTATCCTATTGCATAGGTGACATGTGCGGAAGTGACTGTTTCCCAGCCCTGCTGTAAATGTACAACTGGCTGGAACTGTCACAGTTTGACCCTGTTTTCCTGCACAGTCAGCTACAGGTGACAAATTCCTTGGCGCCTTTTGCATTTAAATTAATTCAAAATAGAGGAACATTATTACTAAGCACCAAACATTCAATAATGCTTATTGATTCTGACTTCCTATTAATGAATTAACTGAAAACCGCAGAAATAAACAAGAAAAACAGACTATATGCTCTTAACATTTCGGAATATGCAAATATTATTACATAATGCATTCTATCCAAAATTAGCATAAAAACATAATAAAAAGGGTGTTTCAAAACAGTAGAATGTATCAAAAAGTGTTTATGGATGAGGCAATTCCTGGCCTCATCAAGGAGGTTCGTTCTAAAGCTCTTTGGGGGATTGATTTTGCTCTGCCATCCTATAACCGCATCCAACACCACATCCTCGCCAAGGCCGATAGCTACGTTCTTGCCAAGGCCGATAACCATGTCCTTGCCTCTGCAGGTATTGAACTGATTCTAGTCTTCATGAAATCCTTGGTTCCTCCCTACTCGGCCAATAGTCTCTCTGACACAATGGACCATTTGACCACTCAATTTGTCGCCCCCTAATATTCTGGATGTGCTCACGAACGTCTCTTCCTCCACTCATACTTCATTGGCATTCATTTTGCTTAGTCGTCATACAATTAAATAATAGTCAATGTACAACAATTGCACAATTGTACGATTCTTCTTGCAGTTGTACGATTCCCTTCAATCATAATTGTATGACTCCTTATGCAATCCTACGATTCTTTTCACAACTATATGATCCTACTCATGATCGTACAACTACAACTCTTATGCACCAACCATACGATTTGCTCTAATTGTACGATCCTACCAACAATCATATTATTTCTTCAATAATTGTACAACCCTACTTTCAATCGTATAAAACTCATTTTCATTGTACGATTACTGCATGCTTCGACTTGTTCAATGGTACACTCGTACAATACCTTCCCTAGCAACCTTCATGATTTTTACAGAAACTTTACCAACACTTCATCATTTGCAAGATTTATTGCTTTTCACTTGTCACAGCTATGTACGGTATCTTCTTTACTGGCCGACATTCTTCCCTTTTGTCCATACAATTTTTCTCTTTCACTTTTTATGAAAACCCCTCTCCAAGAGATTTTTGGATGGTAGGTGCCTTCCTATGCACTTTCTTTATGAGGGTTCCGAGAAAATTTTGGCCTAGTCTTCTTGCCCGATGTTTTACCCTTTTCCCATTGTTGAACTGCAACTTGTCTATATATGTTGCACAGGCCCTTGCCTCCAAATTCTCACTTCCTTTCGTCAACAAAAAAATATCCATCCTCTTGCAAGATTCGATGGTGGCTAGGGTGTTCTTTCAAAACCCTAGATTCTATCTGTTGCAAATTTGCTTTGCATGCATCTGCAATGACAACTTCCTCTGGTTTCCCCTTAGCACTCTTCAACTGGTAACATTCTTCTTTTTTAAAAATTAGGTTGGGCACTCTTCTTTTTAACCCTTTGCCTTGAAAGTGGTTATAACCGTTGGCTGCCACTTCGAAGCTTCATGCACCTATCTGGTTGCCACCTCAGCATTGCATGCGCTTTTCGTCTTTTTGCTTTTTTTTTGCCTAACTGTACACTATGTACGTCCTGTGACTTGTTGATGTGTCAGGGTCGTCGTACAAGTCGTATGGCAACATTGATTTGCACCTATACGACATCCCTTGCCAACTTGTCATTTTGTTGTTTCAAGGGTTCTTCCACAACGAATGTCATATGACCTCCTTATGCTTGGTTCGTCGTACGATTATCTTCATTGTCACCCATCATATGATTGCTTCTTCCTTCTTCCTCTCAGGTCATGCAATCTATAGTCGTATGATCTATTCTTTGTTGTGTCATACAATCCCCCATCATATGATCCATTTCCTCTTGTGACATACGATCTCCAATCGTACGATCCCTTTCTTCCTGTGTCGTACGATCATTTTCTCTTGTTTGACTTGTACAATATTGTGTTGTATGATTGTCTTGTTTTGGGCTTGCATTACCTTATCAATCTCATTGTAAGCTCTAGCTTTCCAACATCTTAATTGCCCTACATAGCCTAGCCGAAACTGTAATCATGTATTATCAAACATATCCAATATTTTTCCAAAAAACTCATCTACCTGATCGTCAGTTTCTTATCCTTCTTTATCAGTTAACCCAAAACTATGTATTTCAATCATAAAATGTGTCTACAACCCTTGACTGGTTCCTTCTTCCTGTTCTACATCCTGCTCTTCTTGCCGGTTGGAGTATGTTTCTCTATTTTTTCCTAGCTGTATTTCTTAATTTCCTTCTTGTTGGTCAATTCGTTCTGCATCTATCTCCTTCAGATCTGTTTGTTCTGCAATTATTTCTTGTTCATCTTCTGGCTGTTTTTGCTGTTCAACATTTTGCTCTTGTGACCCCTCCAATGGATCACATTGTTCCATATTTCGCTGCTGTGACCATTCCAATGGATAACATTGTTCATCATTGTGCTCTTCTTGTAGATTCTCCTCGCTAGTCGATTTCCAACTATTATCCCCACTTCTCACAAAAATTATTTTTGGTTGCTTTTTCTCTGTCTGCGTTATCTCGAGTGCAGCAACAACCTCCTTGTTCCTTTTTGGACTTTCCAACCTTGTTTTTGGTGGTGTCTCTACATATTTTGGCCATATTTTTGCTCCTAATAATTTGAAATCATCTATATCTACCAAGGTAGGTGACCCACAAGTTTTCTCTTATAGAGGCTCCTCCGTAAGTTTTTGCAAATCTATTTCTTCCAATCCTTTTCCAACTTCCACAACTGGTTCTACATAATGTGCCAACTGGTTCTATTGTGTGACAACTACGTCCCCCAATCGTATTGCACAACTTCCATGATGCCCTCTACATAATGTGCCAACCATACGAGCATTTATGATGATCATGCTTCTCCTGAAAGTTGTGCCATAACAATATTCATGACATACCTTATTTCCTTATTCCTTGTCCTCCTGAACTTAAAGACTTGGTGGCATGTCAACTTGTGAATCAGCCCATGCCACTCAATGGGATCTATATATCCTTTTCTTTATTTCTTTTCCTTCATGCAGCAACCCAAATGTTTGCCAAAAATCCTCTGTTGAGAATACTACCTTGAGATGTTGATTCCTGATTCAAACAAAAATCCAATTGTTCCTCGTCATAGGAATGAATTATCTGCAACAAGTATTTTGAAAGAAATTCTTGTCAAAAACTAGGACTTGTGCAATAATGCTCAATCCTACTTTCTCCAATGTCACCTTCAGTTCATGGTTTTGTGGATTCTCTTGCCACCATTTTCGACAGAATTCTCCTGCGGGTTGAGTGAATGTTATATCTTTCAATGCCACTTGTTCCTTTTCTTCTTCACTTTTGCTCTTTCAGGGTCTTTTCTTTGTGTACTTCACTCCAAAGTTCCCTTTGTTGTTATTTAGGAGGTTCGTTCTAATGCTCTTTGGGGGATTGATTTTGCTTTGCCATCCTATAACCGCATCCAACACCACATCCTCGCCAAGGCCGATAGCTACGTCCTTGCCAAGGCCGATAACCATGTCCTTGCCTTTGCAGGTATTGAACTGATTCTAGTCTTCATGAAAGCCTTGGTTCCTCCCTACTCGACCAATAGTCTCTCTGATACAATGGACCATTTGACCACTCAATTCGTCGTCCCGTAATATTCTGAATGTGCTCACGAACGTCTCTTCCTCCACTCATACTTCATTGGCATTCATTTTGCTTAGTCGTCATACAATTAAATAATAGTCAATGTACAACAATTGCACAATTGTACGATTCTTCTTGCAGTTGTACGATTCCCTTCAATCATAACTATATGACTCCTTATGCAATCCTACGATTCTTTTCACAACTATATGATCCTACTCATGATCGTACAACTACAACTCTTATGCACCAACCATACGATTTGCTCTAATTGTACGATCCTACCAACAATCGTACTATTTCTTCAATAATTGTACAACCCTACTTTCCATCGTATAAAACTCATTTTTGCTGTACGATTACTGCATGCTTCAACTTGTTCAATGGTACACTCGTACAATACCTTCCCTAGCAACCTTCATGATTTTTACAGCAACTTTACCAACACTTCATCATTTGCAAGATTTATTGCTTTTCACTTGTCACAGCTATGTACGGTATCTTCTTTACTGGCCGACCTTTTTCCCTTTTGTCCATACAATTTTTCTCCTTCACTTTTTATGCAAAACCCTCTTCAAGAGATTTTTGGATGGTAGGTGCCTTCCTATGCACTTTCTTTACGAGGGTTTCGAGAAAATTTTGGCCTAGTCTTCTTGCCCGATGTTTTACCGTTTTCCCATTGTTGAACTGCAACTTGTCTATATCTGTTGCACAGGCCCTTGCCTCCAAATTCTCACTTCCTTTTGTCAACAAAAAAATTTCCATTCTCTTGCAAGATTCGATGGTGGCTAGGGTGTTCTTTCAAAACCCTAGATTCTATATGTTGCAAATTTGCTCTGCATGCATCTGCAATGACAGCTTCCTCTGGTTTCCCCTTAGCACTCTTCAACTGGTAACATTCTTCTTTTTTTAAAATTAGGTTGGGCACTCTTCTTTTTAACCCTTTGCCTTGAAAGTGGTTATAACCGTTGGCTGTCACTTTGAAGCTTCATGCACCTATCTGGTTGCCACCTCAGCATTGCATGCGCTTTTCGTCTTTCTGCTTTATTTTCGCCTAACTGTACACTATGTACGTCCTGTGACTTGTTGACGTGTCAGGGTCATCGTACAAGTCGTATGGCAACATTGATTTGCACCTATACGACATCCCTTGCCAACATGTCATTTTGTTTTTTCAAGGGTTCTTCCACAACGAATGTCATATGACCTCCTTCTGCTTGGTTCGTCGTACGATTATCTTCATTGTCACCCATCATATGATTGCTTCTTCCTTCTTCCTCTCAGGTCGTGCAATCTGTAGTCGTATGATCTATTCTTTGTTGTGTCATACAATCCCCCATCATATGATCCATTTCCTCTTGTGACATACGATCTCCAATCGTACGATCCCTTTCTTCCTATGTCGTACGATCATTTTCTCTTGTTTGACTTGTACAATGTTGTGTTGTATGATTGTCTTGTTTTGGGCTTGTACTACATCTCATCATCATACAATTACTTTGTTGCTCTTGACTTGTATGACTCCTTGTTGTATGATCTTCATTTGGGCTATTTCTACTTTGATCCCTTCGGACTAAGTCTACCTCCAAACTTGGTAAGCGAGTCCTTCTCCTTACTCCACCAACTTGTTGAGCTCGCACTTGCCTTTGACAAACTTGCTCTCTTTCTCTTCCTTGAGCATTCCTTTAACGGCCTCGCATTCGTGCCATCGCTCCTCTATATCTTGGACAAATCTCATCAATTTGGGGCAGCCCTCTTCCAACTCTTATCTACCCGAGACCAATCTAATTCATTGGTTGTTGCAACCGACTTTCGCGGTTGGAACGCAATCCTCGAGAATGTTCAAATGGTCCACCCCAAAGGGCACGTCCAACTTGAACATATCTTGCTAGATCAACGAATGGTCCTTGTGATTCATTATGCCAACCTGACTGCGTAGGGGTAGTAGGAGGTCGAATTCTTCCCCTCAGGCCATTGGAAGGTAGATCAATCAAACTTCTCCCTTGGTTAGGTTGTCTTAGGCCTCCACGGAGGCTTGGTTGCCTCCCCAAGATGCCTGAGCCACCTTCTTGTTGTTGCTCTTGTTGTCCACTTGTTTCTCCTCTTTCCCAAGTACTAGGAGTTACTTCAACAAGTTGTATGTTTGCGAAGTGCCCTTCTCAATTCTGAGTCCTTAACGACAATTGCCTTAGGGACCTCAATCTCTGATCCGCCCATCACAATCTTCTTATCCATTTTCTTTCCTCAAAATGCTTTTGTGTTTCACAATCTATTAACGCTTCTCAATATTGTTCTGAAAAATTAGAACTAGTACTTGAATCATTCCGATTGTCTTCTCTTTGTAGGGTCCAACCAAGTGATGTTTCCAGATACCTTTGAAGCCTTCTCACCTCTCTCCTTTGCGTTCTCTATTGTCTACATGTCACTACAATTCTCCAACTTAGGACAAACTTGCGGTTCCTGGTACCTTTGCAAGAGGTTAGTACTACTGCTTGAACTACTACTATTTCTCACAACTAAGGGAACCCCATCATCACTTGAATTTGGTTCCCAATTTCTTCCTACCTCCTCTAGTGTAGTAACTTCCTCAATGTCCCTCCATAATATTTCAGCTACTTCATTTGTAATTGGTGGATCTTGTGCAAGGCCTGTTGGTTCCACTTGCAACCTTTCTTCCCGTTTGGCACTTTCTTCCAATTCTCCTTCTCGTTCTAGTGTTGCCTCTTGTTCTTGTCGTACACCCTCTTCAACTTCTTCCTATTGTTCAAGCTCTTGTTGTCTTACAACCTATCGATCATCAATTCTTTGTATTGTATCATTTAATTCTTGGATGATCTACTCCCGTAACCTTGCACTATGTGCTCGCAAGGTCTCATACTCCTCTTGCAGTTGTTGTGTCTATTCCTACATTCTTTGATGTATAATTCTAGTTTGAACTAGCGGAGTGTGTCCTGCCAACTCCTCATACCTCACATATCCATCTTCCGAAGTCAGTATATCTAGGTCATATATGCATGATGTCTAGATATCGTACATTCAACCTCAACCTTCTTCGTCCATTAGGATGTCGAGGTAACTCTTATTGATCTATTTGAGGGAGTAGTTCTTTTGTTGCTTGTTGTGTAGCTTCCTCTTGCACTACCAAGTTTACCGTTGTTGGTTCCTCATTTTGATTTCTTTCTTCATTCATAGGAACCAACTCCTCTTCTTCATATTCTTCCATTCCATCTGCGAATCGTACATGCACCCGTATCCAACTCCTCTCTCCAGGGTGAGGTTCTAATTCTTGTTGTTCTATAATTGGCTGTGCTTCCTCCCCTTCTGCAAACAACGTTCTCATGCGTACATCGTCCTCATCTTGTTGAGGAGTCTAATTGTTCCAGGTTGCTTCCTATTTTTCATAGGACTCTTCTTGTTTTCTTCTCCTTTCTATCTCATCCATAGCAATAAACAAACATTGTACTTTGTAAGGCTTCAATTTAGACCCATTTACTGTTTCAAGACCTCCTATCCCATCCAATTTTTGCAATTTCACTACGTTGTTTTCCATCATCTCTACAACTTTGAGAGGACCAACCCATAAGGTTTTAATCTTCCATGGCTTGATTTCTCTTTTGCCATTGTACTTCAAGGCCAAGTCATTTGCTTCAATTCCAACTTCCTAAGGTGGTTGTCATGCCACAACTTCCTCCTTTTCTAGGTTGTTTTGATCACCCATTGCACCATGACCTTCTTCTCATCCAATTTAATCAGTGTCGCAAGCCTCTCCTGTAGGCTTTCCTGATCTCCTAACCAATTCTCTATGGCTACCCTCAAACTAGGTATTAGGAATTCCACCGACACAACTGCCTCCTAGACATACATCAACTAAAATGGCATATGGTTTGTTGTGGGATTAAAAGTTGTCCTATGTGTCCATAGGACTGATGGCAACCTTTCCTCCCAATCAGCTCCTACTCCACAGGTTTTATAAAGAGTGGAGACCAATATTTTGCTTGTCGCCTCCTCCTACTCATTTGCTCTTGGGTAATACGAACATGACAATGAATGCAAATCTTGAAGTTTTTTGTCAGCTTCTTCATAACTTCGTTCACAAAGTGACCTGCTTTGTCGCTTGACAATTATAGTGAGATTCCAAATCTTGTAATCACCTGTTCATACAAGAATCAAGTTGTACTTTTGCCAAATTATTTGGTAACTCTCTTGCCTCTACCCACTTCGTCAGGTATTTTGTTGCTACCATGATGTACCAACACTTCCTCCTCTGAGTTGTTCTCAATGGACCCACAAAATCCAAACCCCATCTCTCAAATAACTCCTACAGTTGAGAGGGGTGTAATGGCATGAAATCATGGCATAAGGGTTTTCCCGCTCGCTGGTATGTATCACATAGTTGTACATACACCTGCTATCAACTAGAAGTTTGTTGACTTCATTAACACCTTCCTCCTCTCTACTGCCAACATCTCCTTAGGTAGCTCTCTCGTGGATAAATATTCTTCGATTAACCTATACCATGATGGTACAAAACTTATTGCAAATAAATGAGCATCAGGAAACTCGTCTGACACTCCTGCTCCTACAAGCTCCCTCGAGCGAGTCCTTGACAATTGATCCATGACTACATGTTTCTTACCAGGTCTGACCACTACCTGAAACACTAATTCTTGCAATGTGACAAGCCACCTACTAACTCGCCCATGTATAACTGGTTTATTTATCAAGTACAACAAGGCTTGATGTTCAACACAGAAGGCAAACGGGTTGGCCATAAATAGTGCCTAAACTTTTGCACTGCATACACCATCCCCAAGGCTTCTTGTTCTGTTGTACTATAATTTTGTTTTGTATGTGACAGTAATCAACTTGCAATGTAAATAGGCTGGTCTAGCCTACACTGTCTTTCTTAATGCACATCCAATTGCAAAATTATACACATCAATATAGATGTGAAATTCTTTGTCCCAATCTGGAAACACCAAGATGGGACTACACACAAGCTTTGCCTTCAACTCCTTGAAGGCTCCCTGATGCTCCTCCGTCCAACAAAAAGGAACATTCTTTTTTGTTAATGAATCCAATGGATAGGACACATTGACAAAATTCCTGATAAATCTCCTGTAATATCCTATGGATCCGAGGAAAATCTTCAATGAGCTCACGTTATTATCACATTATTACAAGCTAATATTTCACATTACATTATCACATTATTACATTATGACTTTATAACTTTATACGTACGCACATTTTGTCAAACACTTTGTGTACAACTACAAAATAACCCAAATAACAAAACTAAATGCAAACATCAATTTGCCTACCTACAGCTCTTGTCTGGCTTTCTTCATCTCTTCCTTTACTACATCATATGCTTCTTGTCATCTCTCCTCTTTTGCAGGATTGGAGTATTGTTTAGCCTTCTTTACTTGACCCCTTGTCACTATAAGCACATCATTATCTTTATGTTGTTGGTCTACTAGAGGCTCCTCAATGTCAATCAAATTGATATACTACAAGTTATTCAAACTTGCCAAGAAATTTGCCTCCCTATGATTACCTGGACCACACTAGGGTTATGCGTAAGGGGTTAGCCCCAAAATGTATTTATAAAAATTTGGCAAATCAGTTTTGAAATACAGGTGAATAGTGTCCAAACACATGTAGAAGGTTCACTATTATTAGGGGCAATGTTGAAAATTTTAACATAAAATGGTCAAATTATTATAAAATTAGGGCGAATCGACCCAAAATAAATTTTCACACAAAACTTTTTGGCTAATGGGCCCTGGTCAAGGGTCCCAAATATTAGCCAATTCTAAATTTTTAAAATCCTAATTTTAGCCAATTTGGCGATAAATAGCCACTATGCATAACCCTGGACCACACCATTGAGACATCAATCCATTGCTATTACTCTTTCTGACATTGTCCCCAACTAATTGATTTTGATAGTTTCTTGCCAAGTGCCCCATTACTGGCATCTTCAATACTGTATAATGGAACTTCCTTCTGAATCATATTGCAATTGACTTTGTCCTCCTTACTGTCGATTGACCCTCTGCAATTGTCTTCCACTTTGGTGGTTATTTATGTATCCATCACTCGTTGTTGTTTGCCTACTATTTGATGTACTTGGTTTCTCTTCTTTCTACGCCAACAAGGTTTGATGCCTCGAGCTTCTCAAATTACATGGACAGTATCCAACCGCATGCCCTACGACCTCACTTATGTTACAAAACGCATTCTTTGGACAAGTGATATTTGTATGTCCTGTCTTATAGTCTGAACACCAAATATCTTGTTTCTCCTTCTTTTCCTCAACATCACATACCATCCTTTGTTGGTCTTTCTGCATGGCCTAGATTTCCACATGTAAGTCATCCTAGTCACTATCAGAATCTGAATCTCTATAGTGACTCAACCCTGCTACCATTTGTTTCACTCCACTCTCCAAATTGATAGCTTTGTTGAAACCTTCTTGATAGGTAGCAAGCAGTACTACCTTCTTTTTTTATTTTATACCTTGGCAACAATCCATCCAGGAACCTTCGTCCCTGCAACTTGTCTACCAGAAACGGTGGGCACTTTTTCTTACCCATTGCTGCTGCAATATTGGCCATATTCGCCATTGGTGGTGGTTGTTCTTCTCTTCTTACTTTTGCATGTCATTCTTCTTCCCTTGGCGCTTCTTCGCCTCGCTTGTCTCCACTAGCAAACAATCATCGACCAACTTCTAGTGTATCCACACTTTACGACCTCCTTCATGAATATACAAGTGTTGGTTCTAGAATCCTCGCCCATGCACTACGGTTGCCCTTGTGCCTGATTCCTATTCTCCGAACCTCTTGGAAAACTTCCCCGCTCTTGTGCTGACGTTACCAACTATTCAACCTTGTCTCCTTGTGCACTTTCCACGTTACCGCCTCCATTGCGAACATTCTCCATGGTTCCTGTTTTGTTTGCTTGTGTGTCGCCTTGTACCTCTTCCATTTCTAGGAACAAAGTCTACCACCTCTCATGTGATTCATTTGGATTTTCCTCCTCCTGAGGACTCCACACACATTCAACCTCTGGCTCTTCAAGTTTCGCCTCCCGTGATTGCAATACTTGGTTGGCAATATTCAAATATTCACTTTGCTCAATACAACGTTGTTGAGAAATTCTTTGACTCCCCACGGGATTTTGACTCTTTGCAACCTCGTCTCCCACATCCTCGCAGTAAGTGATATGTCATTCACCTCTCCACACGACACGTGTGCTACTTCGACTCAAACGACAAAGGCAACAACACCAAATGTAGCATGATCGTGAGTATTCCAATGGTGGAGGAATAAAATGATAGTTTTAGAAGCCAAACAAGACTATTGTCAATGCAATTTCACAATGGCTCATCATGCACTTGTACGTCCTCACAGTAAGTGAGATGTCATTCACCTCTCCACATGGCACGCGTGCTGGTTTGACTCAAACGACAAAGGAAACAATGCCAAATGTAGCACGATCGTGAGTATTCCAATGGTGGAGGAACATAATGACAGATTTAGAAGCCAAACAAGACTATAGTCGAGCAATTCACAATGGCTCATCATGCACTTGTACGACAATCAAGTAACATGCACTTGTACAGCAGTTAAGTGTTCCATTTGTATAGCAAGTTTGGTCTTCACTTGTACGACAAGTGCTTGTACGACAAGCACTTGTACAACAACACTTGAATGACAACTTCAATACCTCACTTGTACAACACCTAGCAAGTAAATTGTACAACAGTTACTTGTACAATACTTCACAACTTGAATGGTACATTGCAATCCACTTGTACAATGCTTCCCACTACTCCACTCATACGATATTCTGGACTGTGACTTCCTCGTACAATAATCTTGCTGCAACCTTTCACACCTGTACATAGAACTTGATACACACAACCTACTAGACTACAATGCAACAATGGATACAATGCAACCTTTCTCAGCTTGTATGACATCAATAGTACAAAACACCTGCTTTGTCAATACAATGCAATGTAGATAGGCAAATTGATATGTCTGTAATTAGTGAATCAGTTTTAGTATTAGATGTTATTATGTAATTGTATACAAAGTGTTTGACGAAATGTGCGTACATACATTTAATTATGTTATAAAGTGCAATTTAATATTGTACATAATAATAAAGTGATGTAAGTCAATTATGTCGACTAAGTTATAAGTTATAAACTAGTGGGAAATGTCATGTAAATGCAAGATCAAATGCATATGAAATGTAATTTGCGGAAGTTATGAGGTAGTTGGAGGGCATAACTACTTTTTGGTGTATAAATAAGCCCTCCCCTCATTCATTCAAGTTGTTCATGCATTGGGGTGGTTCAGGGGTTCATTCATTCAGCCAGGGCATTGAAGGCAGTCATGCAGGTTGGTGGATTAATGGAACAGCATTGGTACGTGTGAGAGTTAATGCATGTGTGCGTAGGGCACGATGCAGTCTAGTCTTGTATGCAGCCATGAAGGATATTCAGCCTAGGGTTTGCAGGTTGCAGATTGTAATGTTGAAATTGTAATGTTGTACTGTAAATGCCATTGTTAATATAAAACTGCCTGTATTTACTGTTATCTACCATTGCTGTTGCTATTGCCATTGCTGCTTCTATTGCTGTTATTGCTGCTGTCATTATTGTTGTTACAGTTTCTGTGCATTATTATTGTTGTACTACAATGACTGCACATCTGTAGATTTATTTAAGTAGAAATGGAATTGTGTGTCAGCATGTTAAATTTCATTTCTACATGCAACAATGGATACACAGACTACATAAAATGAATGCTCTCTCTGATATATAGCATAGTCTCTCCCAATACATGGCACTGCATAAATGAATAGGCAGTCCTATTTAACTTTAGGGCCCAACAGTTGCCAACAACTGCTGCCCAGGACACCTCACCCATTACCGTTTCCCCATTCGCACATGCATTGCATACATTACCACACATTACATTGTATTTGCAATTAATTAACAATGACATCATCACCCTTGACGTCACACACAAAAAAATTGCATTTACATTGGCATTCACATTCATGTGTATTTCACACTTATTACTACTATGTACACTATTTCTTCGATTGGTCAAAATTAGCTCCTACACTAACCTGCAACTACTCTGATGTCAAAGTCCTCTCTTGCTCACCATCGAACATGCCAATTTGCAATTCCTTTGTTGAACATGGAATGCCCAACTTTTTGACCCCATGATAAACTAAAAACCTATGGATGACTATTGGTATAACATAGACAATAGTGAACTGTAACATGGATCATTAAGTGATGAAAGAATAGGTTATGTTAATGTGATATACAATGCTTTGTGTTATCATGTTAAATTGAATATAATGTTTTTCCTTGTTATGAATTCATGCAATAGTTCTGATATACGATGTTAACAAATTAGAATATATATTTATGATGATTTTGCGGAGTTATATTAACTGTGGAGAAAAAGAAAAGTGTTCATATGTTTTGCAACTGAAAACCACAATTGAGAGTGAGATAAAGCAATTCAAAAACTATAAGGCTTCTCTATTACCATCTTATTGTCATGATATTGATTGCAACCTAGGAATGTTGTGAAACGTGTCTTGTGTTGAAGGTCAAGTTAGGAATGTACACATGTACTATCAAAGAGAGGAGAGGATATTACTAAGACAATCAAATTGATAATTGAACAATCTTAATCCGGTTAGCTCTTCAAAACAAAATTCTTACTTGGAACAATCTTAGGAAAAGAGGATTCCATGGTCCAAGAAGATGCCCCTTATGTCAGATAAGTGAAGAAGATACTGATCATCTACTCCTAAAGTGCATTTATACTCGGGAAGTGTGGAATCTGTTTTTAAAGGAGAACAAGACTTCTTGAGTCCTCCCTGGGTAGAGTAGAGATTTATGGATCCAATGAGGAACAGATAACCAAAGAGGAAAACACGAAACTTAAGGATATGATCTTCTTGTAAACGCTGCTAAACTATCAAATGTATCTAGTTTGAACAAAAAAATTGAGTTAATTTTTTGACACCCAAGTAGGGGCATCATATCACCCATCTTGCATTTGCTTCGATGTCTAACTCCTATTGTGCTCATCATCAAACATGCCAACTTGCAGTTGCTCTGATGTCAAACCCTTATCCCACTCACCATCAAGCATGCCAACTTGTAATTGCTTTTGTGGTAGTCTCGTCTTGCGTACTATATAACACACAACTCGCTTCAACCACTATCATTCATTCTTGCCAAACCAGGTTTACTCCTTTGTCAAACTTGTCACTTCATGCTTCATCACACCATCTACCATCATGCAAACCTTCATAACACCTTGCATTTTCATGCATGCCTTCGTAGGGCCTTGCATTTTCATTCATGCCTTTTTAGCCCTTGCATTTTCATGCACACCTGATACCTTGCATTATTACTCACACCTTTGCACCTTGCGTGATCAATCACGCCTTTGGACCTCACGTCATCGATTTAGGCTAGACAGGATGATGACAAGCCTTAGGTAAAACAACCAATAGACTAATCACAAGTGATTAAGCATACTCTTTAGAATATTGAGGAGACAATGACTCAAAGAGATAACCTAGGTTGTGGCCACAACCAGCCAATGAGGCTGACCACACTAGACTCAACATATTGGCGAGGTCGGAGATAATTCCTCAATTGATGACTGCAACTTTGATGAAGTGGATGTAAGGCTGAATTTTCCATCACTGTGAGCATAATCAAAATTGACAACACCTAGCACACTTGTCAAACCTACGATCAAGGAGCACGCATAGTTGGAGGATGGGGTTGTACCCAAAAGGCTAGATGGAGTTCTTGAGGAAAGGACAGAGCCTCAATAGAAGGTTTAGGAGGAGCAACTACCTTTGCAATGTGATGCACACAAGGGAAAGGCCATTGCATAGATTGACAAGGAAGTCCATTGCTGGATAACCCACCAAGTCAGAGATAGAATTGCCATCATGTAAATTGATGATGGAGCTGCCTAAGTTGGATACGAAGGATGATTTACATGGCATTGAGGAAGCTAGAATAGAAGGATTTTTCACACAAGTGAGGAACTTTTTTACCAAAGCATAGGAGTTTGTAAACTCATTGTAGTGAATGGTGATTATGGACAAAACAATGCATTCTTGAAATCAATAGAGTATACCAATGGTCACAAGGGGATCATCGTTGGAAACAAGGAGCATTTTGTTCTTCAAGCATGAAGATAGAGGTACATGAGTTGCTATTGCATCCAAAGTTATTAGCAGGCACGATTCTCTTCTATAGTGACCCACATTTTGTGTACCTAACACATACCTAGGTTAAGAAGGTCAAAACAATGCTAGAAATGAAGAAGTTTGCACTACCTAACTAGATGGAGGTGCCTTTTCAACAGGTGAATTATCTTGCTATGTTGATCCAATGTTTTGTCATGAGTATTTGTATTAATCAAATCGTGCCAAGCAAGCAAAAGTGCTTCTCACTTCCAAGAGGCAATAAGTGCAGTGCCTCGGGGAAGACCTAAGACTCTTACAGTTTAGAGTCAACATTATGACAATGCAGCATAAGAAATAGTTGGATATAATTCACAGCCAATAGTAGGAGCAGATTCAAGAGAGAGATCACCATATTGTCGATATCAAATCTAGGCTTAGCATGAATAAGTCTAAGTTTAGTAGTCCCACAGAGGAGCAATTGATTGATGGTTTTCATCAGACTCAAGTTACAATAGCAATTGGATGAGGTAGACAATGAGTGGGTTTGATAGAGTGACTTCAGCAAGAATATGCAAAAAAAAAAGTGGTCTTGCCAAGAAACCAAGTGATTGATGGCTTTGCTTGCTGACTACTCATAACAATCGTAGCCACTTGCTCCCATGCCATAGCCTGCCTATACAAAGATTCTAGCAATGTAGTCGATGGGGAGGCCGACTAATCTAGAGGAGGGGACAGATGTAGGGGGTCATATTGGTCATAATAGTCAAATGGATGTGATGCCAACTTAGGTGCCACTCAAGTTAATTTCCATGAAGTATGTTTGTTGTACATAGGTGATAAGTGTTTGTTAAGTATTTTGTTACATAGCATACATTACAGGTTTGTCATATGTGTGTGATACGTAGACTTAATGAGGATGCATGTTGTACATAATAATTTCATTTTTTGGTGTCTATAGTTGGATACGAGGGTTGTGACGATTAAGTAGTTGTAACTAGTTGCCCCTCTCATTCATTGTATATGTTCACATTAGACTAGTATGATGCTATCGTTGCAAAATATGAGAAGTGTTCTTGTGTTTTGTTTGTGTCGACCTAAGAAGCTATGTTGTTAATTGTCCACAATGTACACCCTGATGAAAGTAATGAAGTGGTTCTTGTTGTTCTAAACTTCCATTGTTGCATGTACGTGAACTATACTACAGAATACGTTATATCTGGCCAAGCATAAATATGATAAGCATAACTAGATCAATGATCTGACAAGTGACTACTTGTTCATGCTACTACAATGCACACACAAACCACACCTCAACAAAAATAGATGAGTGTACACACATGTCATAGGAAACAATGGGCGGTTGGCAACAGCCATACTCACACCACTACCCATATACATAAAACATCAAAGTTGCACAAAAGCATATTACAAGATATTTTATTACACTATTCATAAGATCGAACATAACAACATACGACACACTATACACAACACTTCATACAGCACATAGGCATTACTCATCACTAATGTTCATATGATCATTCATATCATATGCATGTTCATGTGAACCAACTTATATGCCTCCATATGTCCTGATTTCCACATGCTATTTGTCACTTCTTATTGTATGGTTTTGAGCTATATTAATGTTCTAAAACATTTTTGGGACACGAATGGCATGGGATGTCAAGACATGTTTTTTGGACATAGGGATGACCTTTTATGATTCCAAGACACGTCTCCAATATGGCCCTCAAATCCCCAGATGCATCTTCATGGAACAAAGCAATTCGAACATGCAAGATTTACCTTGTAAACACTTTTCAATCCAAAAAAATCAAACCTAAGCTATGATGCATCCACATGGTACTTGGTGGAATGCAAAGTCTAATTTGTAACATTGAACTAAATTCTAACAAACGGAATCATATCTGATAAAATGCAAAACCTCAAATTTGCACTTAGAATGTGTAAGATGTGATGCATATGACACTTTGTTTGGTAACCTGCATGCCTAGTCATTTCAAGAAGAGCTGAATCTAAGGGATAAGACACTTAGGAAGGTTAAATTCCTAAAGGCAGGCACTACTTTAACCATCATTTTTTCCTCATATTCCCTATTCATAAAACATTGGTCAAGGTCGTAAATTTTTCAATTACATATGGTACAATAAAATGTTATCTGTCCCTAAAACTATTTGTTGAATAACACAAAATCTCTGGAACATCGAACAATATGACCTTCACCAATGTTTTCTGATATGACCTTGATATGTAAAATCTTTTTGTCATATACTTCTGAATATAAAAAAAATAACATTGTTTTCGGATACTTACATGGCTTTCTGCATGGCCTTCATGGCTGACGCTCCAGTCCTCAATGCATCAACAGTCTCTGTTGTGGCTTTTGCGCCTTCCAGCATAGTAATCTGAATTGAAATGAAGCCATCAGTCTATCAATACAAACAAGAATAAGAGATCTTTGATTCTAGCTCCAAGGAACTGCTTATATGAGTTCTTTGGTTCTTTAAGTAATAAGGACATCTAGAACATCTACCTGATCATGAATTCGTAACTGAAATTTTCCAAGCTGCTCAATTTGGACATCATAGAGTCTCTTCCTCTTTAAACATTGTATTGCCACTGTAAGCAATAATCAGAAAATTTTATTTCAAAACCAAGATCTATAAAGTTGTTACAGGAAAGATAATTAAATAATTTAAATAGAAAAATATTATCTTCATGTCCTTAAAACACAACATTAGTGCTCTTGGAAGAGTACAACACCATACCAACATGAAGAGTGGAACTTCTATGTTGAAGTGAACCAAGGTATGATGTAAACTTGACATGCTCTAATTCTACCAGCAGACCTCATCCACAAAATATTCTGCAGAAAAATTTCCAACACCTTTGCTCCACTAGATAATGAATTCCTCAAGTCAAGGATAAATGGTAAAATCTAAGCAAGCAGAAGCAAAGGTGCTTAGAATCCCAGTGCATATTAAGATCTTCAAACAATAAGATGCATGCAAAAAAAACATGCAAAACCCAAATTACTGAAACACAAAAGGATGTAGCTATGTACTATATGAAATATGTGACATTTCTAAGCTACAGATAGTGTATATAAAAGAATGGAAAGCGTGATAGGAAAGTGAATAGCCTATTTGGCATAGATATGGTCTTAAGAACTGTGCCATCTTAAATTAATCAACTTGTTGAAGCAGCTGAAGTAACTGGATGTGCATCTAGAGAACAACAATATTTCAAGCACAGTTATGAGACTCAAATGATTCCCACAAGTACTCACAAACCTACAAGCTGGCTGACCCTTGGCAAGTCTTTTTGACCCTGAACAAGTATCTTTCTGCAAAATCTACTGTAATTTATGTATTTTCTTATATGCAGAGTTTTTCCCAGAATTTTGCCTTAAGCCTGAATCCAGGTCATAATAACAGGCTTGCCAAGTTTGAGATGAGTCTGAGTCTACATAATATTGTTTCAACTTCAAGCATTAGGAGGGCTAAAAGGCATCCACACAAAAAATATGGAAAACTACGAATTCCCAATGAATCAAAAGCAAGCAATTTGACTAGATATTAAGAACATTATTATGTACAGGCCAAACAGTTAAATTTGTCCAAGACAAGGCTTCAGCCTTGCCACCCACCATAAAAAAGCAAGTGAAGAGAGTTCAGGAAATTATTGTGAATAGGAGTGTTATTTTGGACACAACTACAGATATGTGCTTAGAAGTTGACTGACTTCATGTATTTGGAATCAGCTCTGCTACAGATAATGGTTGCATTGCCAAGATCTGTGTCCAAGGCTACATCACAATAGACGTTAGCTATAGGTACAACGAGGACTTACTATTTTAAGCAGGAATGATTATCAATTGACCACTTCTAAGAAGAAATTTGTCTGACCACATTACTTAAATTAAGGCCTAAAATCAGTTGAATACATTCTCTAGAATGATGAGTATCAAATGTGTTAAGAACTTTGGTAAACATAAGTAGGGAGTGATTTACTCAAAAAAAATTGTTATCTTTTATGTTTAAGACTGCAAAGGACACTAACAAAAGGACAACTAAATAACAGGATTAAATAATTAATGGTTTAAGCCATAAGATGAACTGACAGTCAAACTTTACAAGAAAATAAATATTAGTTATGCCCCCAACATGATAAAAGTAATGTTTTCCATCTTTTCCTTTAAAATGACTTTTCTGCAAAGTACAAAGAACAGGAAAAATTCAAATATTAAAGCTTGGAGAGATAACACACCTCGTTTGTTCTTTGTCCGAGTAAATTCTTTAGCTTTTTCAACCTCTACGGAGATCTTCTTTTGCAAGACTCTCTCTTTTTTCTCCAGCATGTCAAGTGTCTACATATTCCAATAATAAGCACAAATACATGGAATAGATAAAACTTCAAGAATCTTGATCTAAAAACTCTAAATAAAGAAGCAACACTGTGAATATATATTTGAAGATAAATGCATAATAATCTCACGATTCCAACGCCGTAATCGAGATTTCATGAATCTTAGTAATTTGGTCTATGCTCGCACCATGAGGTGCTTATAATTATTGCTTCTATTTATCTAATGCAATAATATTGTATATTTATAGCTGTAGGCACTAGTTTTAACTTGCCACCTCAGCAATGTTGGTTTTTTAAGCCTTACTACCACAAAATATCATAGGTCCCAATATAAAGAAGCCACAATATTAAAGGTCAAAATATCAATAATGAAGAGTAGAATAATATATGAGCAATTTAATATGTATATCTAGGCCTATATAATACTGAAAATAACATTCACTTATATAATCAAATATGAATGTAAATGGCCTAAGTCATTCATGAACTATGCATGAAGAAAACTTACAATATTAATTGCTCAAAATTTGTATGCAAGCTTTATTCATTTTCTTCCTCTTGTTGGTTACATCTTATGGAGTATTGTCTCCATAATATAGCCATAGTAATATGACTCTTCAAGTACTTGACTATTGCTCTCTATATGACAAGTCTCATGACCCTTGGCTTATCATCTTGCCACTTGCATACTAGACTCTTCACTTACTTCTTACATGGACACTTGACTCTAAGACACTTGCACACATCTACATGACTCTTACACTTCTACATGCACTCCTAATCTAAGACACTTGTGCACATCCTCACATTACATATTTGCATACTTACATACATGACACTTGTGCACATTCTCTCAATCTACACTTGCACTCTAACTTACATGACACTTGTGCATTTCCTGCACATTGACACTTACATAAAAGGGAAATATAAATCACACTCCTAAACTATAGACTCAACCCTAATCTATTACATATTTACAATTGTACCATGAAGGTACCATGTACCAAATAATGTAATATTCCTCAACAAGCAAAAGAAATAAAATCTGTGCATGAAAACTAAGTATGCACATGTTGAAGTTTTGGTATAGTTTGGGTAAAAGTTGATAACATTGTAATATTTCATGCAATAATGTAATTATTAGTTAACACGGAGATCATCACAGAAATATACTCTACAAAGAAAAAGAAAGATGAGGATGTCTAAACCTACATAGAAGATCAAAACAACTCACTGACAAAATAGAAATGCTACCAGCCGATGGTATGGTTAAGAGATAGTTTATTGATGGATTATTGCCAAGATATAAGAAAAATATGAATATTGTACCTTCTTCAACATATAAAGAAGCCTTGGAGAAGACAATAAATTTTGAGAGTGAAGCCAAACAGACAACGACTAGCATTATAATCCATGTTAGGAGCGAGGACTTAGATAGTGATACCGATGACAAGGTACAGACAGCTCCAGTCCATGAGGAAGGAATTTGACAAGATGATCAAAGAAGTCAAAGGCGAAGTAAAGAAGGACAAAAAAGACATATGGTGTTCAGATTGTAAGTCTAAAGGACACACCAATGTAAATTGTCCTAAGAATGCATATTGCAATATATGCAATGTAGCGGGACATCCAATTACCGATTGTCCATTTAATTTGAAGGGAAGGCACCAGACCATGACAATACAAGATGAAGAAGAGAAACTCAATACTCCAAGGAATGGACAAAGCGCAACAAATGGCAGCTACAAGAATAACCAACAAGGAGGAAGGCAATACCAAGGTAATCGACAAGGAGACCAAAGCCAATTACAGTATGATTCTGATGGGAGACCGATCTTCCAATGTCCGAATTGCCAAGAGTGGGGACATTTTGCAAAGAATGTCCCAAGCCGCAAATGGGAGGAGGAACAAATGTAACACATGTGTAGATGGTGTGGATCAGGAAACCAGAAGAAGGTAAATTTCCCAAATGAAACAAGTTCTAGCAGGATACGAAATGTCAATTTGATTGACATTGGTGAATCAATAGACCAACAAGAGAAAGAGAAGTAGGTACTAGTAGTGACAAGAGCTCAAGCAAGGTTGAGCATTATCCCAATCCTACCAAGGAGAAGGAGCGATGGCAAGAAGCCCATGACATGGAACTCAAAAAAACAAAGCAAGAAAGGCTACTCCATGAGAAACCCTTAAAGAAGCCTGAGGGAACGTTGAGTAAGCAATCATCAATGGAGCGATTGGCTACACAAGTATTGAACACAACAGTTGAAGTAAAAGTGTCCAATTTACTACCTTCAAGCTTACTGTAGTGGTAAGGGCTTTAGCTTCTCTTTGAGAGGTCTAAGGTTCAAACCCCACTCAGTATGAGGGGACCGGGACCCATTTTAAAAACCTGTGTAAACTCATTGAAATAAAAAAGTGTCCAATTTACTTAGTGCAATAACTAAAATGTATGCAAAAGTAGGAGAGATGGAGTGGACCAAGAAGTTATTTGAACCAACAGAGGTTGCCACAATAAAGCAAGATCAATTCATTGATCCTACAATATTGATGATTGAAGCAGGAAAGAAGCCAACTTTGATTCATATGGAGTTATTGGATCATAAGCTGACACAGGTGATTGTAGATGGAGGATCAAGTGTCAATGTCATGCTTGAGAAGACATGGAAAGATATTAGGGCACCATTTCTATGGTCTCCAAATTTTCAGTTGTATGGAGTGGATCAGTATAAATAGAAACAAAAGGCAAACTGACAAATCAAAAGGTGAGAATAGCCAATCAAGATTTCATCTTGGATATTGTAGTAATTGCAATACAAAAACCAGCCTATGATGCATTATTGGGATGTGGATGGTTGAGAAAGGCAAAGGTGAATTATAATTTGGAGAAGGAATGTCTTACCTTCAAAAGGGGACAACACAAATATATGATAAATCTAAAGACTCAATCCGTGAGTTAGGACATAGCAACTTTGGATGAATCAAGAAGCTCGTCATCAGATGAAGAAGCTGGATACGAGCCTGACGGAGGAGTGTTCGAGCTAAAAAATTGTATAGAAGATGAGCAAGATGATGATAAGGGACTTCTCCATTGGAAAATGGAATATTATGAAGTATTCATGCCATATTTTTTCTACCTCCACAATGTAGAAGATCAGCAAAAAGACGGCCAAAGTAGTTGAAGAAAATCCGCAATAAAGAAGGATGAAGAAAGAGAAAAGTGGAAAATTCCGAAGAATTTTGTGGAGTTCACAATCGGTGACGCAGTCATTGAAGACTACCTAGCGCACCCGATCGATGTTCTCAAAGAAACGGAAGAACCAGATACAGTGAAATACTAAGGACCAAAGATGGTATACATGAACCTTGGCAAAGAAGGAGAAGAAAAGATCATACATTTATGGAGATGAATGCGACCCTGTGTTTGATGGCTTTTTAGCCAGACTATCACAAGTTCCAATATTTAGGATCCAATATAGAATTCAGTATTTGAGCATTCAATATAAATGACCAATGTCAATGAACATAACATTCATGAAAATAACAACAATAATATGAAATAAATGGCCAATATCATTCATGCAATAACATGAAGAAAACTTACAATAATATTGCTCAAACTATATACAAGCTTCTATATCTTCAATGCTTGAATCTATTACATCAAGTGATACAATACATGGAGCTTTGTCTCCATAATATAACCTTAAAAAGGTGACTCTTCAATACTTGACTATTGCACTCCTCACATATCCGGGAGATGCAACCTTTTCTATTCCATACATAAGACAAATCTCTCATGTCCTTTCACTTTACATCTTGTCACTTGTATACATGACTCTTGACATTCTATTTACTTGCACACTTTACTCTATGACACTTGCACACTTTCTCACTCTACACACTTGCACACATTGTTACATGACACTTGTGCACATCCTACACATAGAAACATACATAAGGGGAAATATAAATCACACTCCTAAAATATAGACTCACACCCTTATTCACATTTGTACCAAAGGTACATTTACATTTCTACCAAATAATGTAATATTCTCTAATAGTGTTGAAAGCAACAACTTTTAAGATCTTCCTAGAATACAAGGATGTTTTTAAATGGACCTATAAGGATCTGAAAAGAATACCACCAGAGTTGTGTGTACACCGAATTCCTTTGATGATGGGTGAGCAGCCGGTAAGGAGACAGCCATATAGGATGAATCTAAAATATGCAGCCCTAGTGAATGCCGAAATCAAGAAGATGTTGGAAGCAGGCATTATCTTCAAAGTTACGGTAAGTGAGTGGGTGTCACCAATAGTAATTACCTTAACCGAAATCGGATTTGTGTGGAATTCGGAGTTTGAATGCTATAACAATAAAAGATCCCTTCCCTATCCCATTCAGAGACTCCAGAAGGAAGTAGCAGGGCACGAGATCTATTCATTTTTGGATGGATTCTCAAACTACAACCAATTAGTATTGTCAAGGATAAGCTGAAGACAACATTTGTAGTGGAGAATGGCATATATGCATATAATCGAATGCCATTCAGGTTATGTAATGCATTGGCCACTTTTCAAAGAATTATTTTGTATATCTTTGATCAAATGTTCACAGGGAAGTTCAAGGATTTCCTAGATGATTGGTCCTTGTATGGAAAAACAATCAAACACTTACAAGCATTGGAAGAATGTATGGGCTTGTGTCGGAAGGCTCGCCTAGCATTGAATTCTAGGAAGTGCATGTTGTTGGTTCCTTACGGAAAGTTGTTGGAGCACATTGTTTGTAAGGAAGGATTGAAGACCGGCCTGGATAGGATACGAGTCATATTGTGCATGGAAGAGCCATACAATGTGAGTTTTGTAAAAACCTTCCTAGGTACAGTGGGATACTATAGAACGTTTATAAGGAATTACTCACAAATAGCTTATCCGTTGGATGCCCTCACATGCAAGAATGTTCCTTTTAAGTGGACGAAGGAACATCAAAAGGCCTTTGAAGGATTGAAGGCAATATTGGTAAGTGCACCCATTCTAGTATTTCCAAATTGGAATAAAGAGTTTCATGTCCACGTCGATGCATCGAATTTTGCAATTGGATGCACGTTAGCCCAAGAGAGGCAATTTGGGCTCGATCAACACATCTACTTTTGAATTTGGTTGCCATAAAGGATGAAAAATAATTATAGCACTACAAAACAGGAAGCCTTAGGGATGGTGTATATGGTACAAAAGTTTAGACATTACTTGTTGGCCAACCCATTCGCTTTCTACATGGATCATCAAGCATTTTTGTATTTGATTAACAAATTGACTATATATGAGCAAGCAAGCAGGTGGCTTGTCATTGCGAGAGTACGTGTTTTGAGTGGTAGTGAGACCAAGAAAGAAACACGTAATAGCAGATCAACTGTCAAGGATTCGCTCAAGGGAACTTGTAAAAGGAGGAATACCAAACGAACTCCCTGATGCACAATTATTCATGATAAGTGCAGTATCGACATGGTATAAACAGATCGGGGAATATTTGTCGATAGGTTAGCTGCCAAAGGAGATGGCAATAGTAGAAAAACGAAAGATAATTGCGAAATCGACACCATTTTCACTAATTGCAAGCTTGTTATACAAGTTGGGACTTGATCAAATCCTGCGAAGATGTGTCATGGAGGAAGAAACACAAATGATATTGAAGGAAGCACATGAAGGACTGGCTAGAGGACATATGAGGCCAAATGCAATAGCAAGGAATGTGCTATTGGCAGGACTATAGTGCCCTACTCTTTATCATGATGCCAAAGAGTATGTTAAAGCATGTGATACTTGCCAAACAACGGGGAAGCTACTGAAAAGAGATTTAATGGGACTATACCCTTCTCAACCACAAGAACTATTCGAAAATGGGGTCTAGACTTTGTTGGACCTTTGAAAACAAGCAAAAGAAGAAAGTGTCACTATATTGTAGTGGCCATTGAATATCTGACAAAATGGGTGGAAGCAAGAGCTCTACCAAATAATTTGTTGGAGATATTACATTATTTGGTAGCATGTGGTACATTTGTAAATATTAGATTAGAGAGTGTTTATATTTTGTCTAATGTATGTGTCAATGTGTGAGAAGTGTCCAAGTGTTATGTAATAAAGTGTGCAAAGTGTGAGGTGTGAGTTGTGAGAGTGCAAAGTGTCAAGTAAGTCAAGAGTCATAGGAGTTAGGTGTCAAATATGCAAGTGAAGAGTCACATGATATATGGCAAGATGTAAAGTGAAGAGTCATGAGAGTTTTGTCATATGTGAGGAATGTGAAAGGATGCATCTCCCGAATGTTTGAGGAGAGCAATAGTTGAGTATTGAAGAGTCATTTGTAAGGTTATTTAATAGAGACAAAGCTCCATGCATTGTAAGAATTGAAGAAATTTTATGAATGAGAACAATGTATGAGAGATTGTATATTTGATGATTTATGAACATATTGTGAGTTTCTATATCATAAAATATTGTTGTGATTAGTATTTGATCCTTGATAAGGGACCTATGAGATAATCTGGGAGAATTCCCAACAGTGGTATTAGAGTTGCACTCTGGCCAAATTGAGAGAAGAGCGGGTTGATCAGTGCGCCTGAAAATTGAGAGAAGAAGAGGATTGAGATCACCCAAAATTGAGGATAGCCAACTGAAAAGATCGCTAGAAATTGCAGAAGAGAAGATATTGTGAGAGGAAGAAAGAAGATTGAAGCAGCGAAGAAAGAAAATTGAAGGGCTGAGGTTGCCCAAATTGCAAAGAACTGCCAAGGTCAAGCAAATTTCATTTAAGAAAGTTATTTTGAAGTGATTTACATTGTTGGAGAAATAAGAAGCATTGTTGAAAGAATTAATATTGGAGTAATAAGAAGCAGCTTCTGGAAAAAGACAGAAGTATTTTGGAGAAAGAATATTTGACGGAGATATAAGAAGAATTGATTTTTTTTTTTAAAAAGAAGATTAGAAGTGAAGGAAAAGAGTGCAGACTGTGATTTTCCAGCCATGAGGAGAAGTTGAATTGTGAAGGTTGAGAAGTGCGGACTGTGATTTCCAGCCATGAAGAGAAGTTGAATTGTGGTGTACGATAGCAGACTAAGATTCCAAGAAGCCTACGGACTATGAGCCGGAAGGAGACGATCTGTGAAAAGCCGAGTAGGACTTCTGCTTGCTGTTGCTACAAACGAGTGGAACAGGAAGAGAAACCAGTATGCAGATTGTGAGCAAGATGACTTGCGGATGATTGGAAGATTAGACTGCTGCTATACAAAAGGATTTAAAGTTGCTGTCCAAAGAATGTTAGAGCATCGAGGAGCCATAGAAGAAGCACTGGAGAAGGAATTCAGAACGCCCATGAGCCTAAGAAGGAGCATCAGAAAGGAGCCTGAGGAGCGCCAAAGAGCCTGATAGAGGAGCATTGGAAAAACAGAGCAAGGAGTTCGCGTAACAGAGGACAAAGAGGAGATGTTTGCAAGCATAACATATTCCAAGATTTGAAACGCCTACACCTGATGAAGCGCCACTGATTTGCCCCTGCCCTGACACGACAAAAGATGTCAGAAAACTAAGTGCGTAGCTATTATTAAGGTAAGAATTGTGAGTTAATTTTGGAGCAACATTATTTCCATTTCAGGCACGCATTTTAGGAGTTATAAGGGAAAAACATTTAAATATTCATTTGATTTATACTTTGGAAGAGATAAGGGGAAAATGAAGTTAATGCATGAACTAATGAATGAATGGTGGTGAAGAGATTAATTATTTTATCGAAGGAATTAAAATTTGCTTTGGGAGATATAAGAAGGGAATTTTACATTTAAAAGCTTGATTGAATTTTTGAATGAGAATTGAATGTGAATGTGAAAGAAGGAATTTGAAATTTGAAGATTAAAGGAGGAGTGAATTAATGCTTGGGAGATATAACGAAACCAAATGCTTGATTTTTAATTTGAAGATTGAATTGAATGGAGTGTTGATGAAAATTAATTTAAAGGTGAATTCAGAAATTGCTTAAGTAAATTTGGGAGACATAAGGCATCTTATATCAAAGGAATTGATTGATTATTTGAAGAATAAAGAAATTTCAATGGATCATTTGGCAGACATTATTGAAGTTGGAAACAATGAATCAACAGATTTAATGAAATTGCTAAAATTCACTCATGAGAAAAATAAAGACAAAATGTCAATAATAATTCAACATTGTTTACATTGTCTTCTCAAAAATGCTAATAACCATACGTACAAGGCTATGGTTACTCTAAAAGACATTAAGGCATAATGACAAGAATTGAAGAATAGATTCTTAATGAAAGATGCATGTTACAGGGATCCTCATAAAAAGGACAAAAAATATATTTCAAAACCATGCGCAATGAAGAAATGTAATCATTGCAATAGGCTTGGACATGAGAAAGCAAAATGTTGAAATATTTATCCATGTAAATTCTGTGGAAGAAATAATCATCCACCAAGAATATCGTTGCCAAAAAGAAAAAAATTGTAATCATAGAGAAAACAAAATGTTAATGATGAGAGTGGATGAACTTCTTCAAAAACTTATCTTCAAAACAATTCCAGAAGTTATCAAAACAGATGCAGAATGGTCCAATTCAAAGATCAGTGAAGCAGAGATAGCATCGGCAAGACAAAGAAAAGACCAAGACCAAGAAGGAAAAATCAAAAGGTAAAGACAGAGAATGATGAAAACATGAAGACCAAAGACAAAGATTGAAGACTAAAAGTCTTCACACCAAATAATGTAATACAAAGGGGTGTTGGAGATGTTCAATTATTGGTAGCATGTGGTACATTTGTAAATATTAGATTAGGCAATGTGTATATATTTTGTCTAATGTATGTGTCAATGTGTGAGAAGTGTCCAAGTGTTATGTAATAAAGTGTGCAAGTGTCAAAGTGTGCAAATTGTGAGGTGTGATTTTTGAGAGTGCAAAGTGTCAAGTAAGTAAGTCAAGAGTCATAGGAGTTAGGTGTCAAATATGCAAGTGAAGAGTCACTTGATATGTGGCAAGATGTAAAGTGGAGTCATGAGAGTTTTGCCAATTTTGAGGAATGTGAAAGGATGCATCTCTCGGATGTTTGAGGAGAGCAATAGTTGAGTATTGAAGAGTTATTTGTAAGGTTTTATAGTGGAGACAAAGCTCCATGCATTGCAAGAAGAAGAATGAAAGAAATTTTATGAAGGAGAACATTGTATGAGAGATTGTATATTTGATGATGTTAGAATAGGCTTAGGTTATTACATTATTATTATTAATTAATCTAGAAGCTATGCTAACGTTAAATCTATTGTTAGCCTAGAATATAATTTGTTAGTAATGACAAATATTAGGTTGTTAGCTATTGTTAGCTTCGGGTAGATGTTTTAGCAATATCTTGTTACAGGCTATTCTCAATCTGTCCGAATTGTATAAAACCATCATTTGTTGAATGAGATTGTTGATCATTTTGACTACATTGGTATCAAAGCAAATGATACCTGGCTCTGATAGTGTGTTTGCCTTTGCCAACAGCTGATAGGCTGGGCATAGAAGGCACAACATCACATTTGGAGTGAAAGCTTGTTGTTTCCCTTGTTATTCCTCTGTGGAAGATTTAAAAAAAATCATGAGCTGTTACCCTGTTTCCTCAGAAATCCCTATTTTCTTTTTAACAGTTAAAACAAAAAAGGGCTCGCATTCGAGGCCATTCAGCCCCTCCCACGTGGCTCACCCACAACCACCACCCAGAGCCCCTGTTACCCTATTGAGCCGCTGCAGCCCACCAAACATCTGCCCCCAGCCAGAACAGCACGGGCTGCCAGGGACGCAACCCCGTGCGCACCACAGAGGGCGCAATCACAACTGACCGTAGCCCTGCACACTGCTCGATCGACGCTCAAAGGAGAAAGCGATTGCCACCTCGATCGCTCCTGTTGCAGACGTAGTCAACAGATCTGCAGAAGAATTCCCCTTGAGATCGCGCACTCTGAAGATGAGAAAATGCCACTCAGAGGATCTACGAAACGTCGAAAATCACAGATAACGCGAGTGCGAATGCTTGGAGGAATTAAAAAAAAAAATTGAAGATGCACCTCAAATCTGTGAATCCCGCAAGGCAAAAAATAATTCACGCGCACCAGATATTTGGCAAGATTTGGCCCTAGTTCTGCCTATCTGATTGTAGCTATTCTGTTTGAAAAAAAAAAATTGTTCTGCAGAGTCCGATTCGTCGTTTGATCTTGCGCCGCACAAACGAACAACCCGATCTCCTCTACAGCAAACAAATCTGCCATTCGCAGATTGTAGTGCTCACGCGCAGTCGAAAAACAACTCGAAAAAGGAGAAATGAAATGGTTTTTTTAATATTTCCTCCTAAAGAAGATATTACTATACCAGTAGGCCACAAGATCGACAAAATAGGCCACAAGGACTATTCGGTGATCAAGCAAGAAACAATCAATGTTCACAAGCTCATGGGGTTGGACCGTCAAGCCTGCCTTGTGGGACCCGTGGAATCCAAAGAGGTCATCTTGAAGGACTGAGGAACCGGATGAATCCCAAATAGCTAGGAATTAAGCAGTCCCAAACAAGCGAGATTCGCCCAAGAACAAAGGGTAAGAGCTATGGAATGGTTTCAAGGGAGATGAGGATTTCGAAATAGGAGTCAATTGCCATGAATGAACCAAGTCTTAAGTCCAACACGACAAGATCCTGTTAGACAAGTGCATAAGTGTCGTCAAAATGATGACAAGACAATCAAGCGTCAAAATGACGACAAAGCAATTCATCATCACCATGACAGCAGGACAGTCAACCATCAAATTGATAGCACAGTAGTTGGCTGTCAACATGACGACACTACAGTTGGCCGACAGGATGATAGCAAAACAAAAAATCGATAGGATGATGGCAAGGTAGTGGGCCGACAGGATGTCGACAACGTCAAAAGTCATTAGGATGTTGGCAAAATTGTAGGTCGTCAAGAGGTCAACAACGTCGAAGACTGTCAGGATGTTGGCAGAACAAAGAGGGATCATCTGCGTGTTTGTGGAGCGACCAGGCACCATCAACAAGGAGAAACAACGACAGATTGGAAAATAATCAAGACGATGAGGAATGCTCCGAGAGAAGGTCGTTGAGCAAATTAGCAATCACCAAAATATCGTCCAAAAATACCCCAAACCCAAGGAAGTCGTCGAAGCAAGCAATAGATGAAAGAAATGTATAGTGATGATAGAATAGAAAGTGAAGTCGTCGTCATAGAAGGGAAGATGATTCATCGACAAATGTGATGAAAATTCGCATAGGCATTATCATGCGATTCACAAGAAGAAGGTGACACATGACAAGGGATGCAATGTGCATATTGTAAATAAATGAATAGTTGAAAAATAATAAAATAAATAAAATAAAAAAAGCAAAAAAAGACGAAAAAGCAAGAAAAAGACAAAAACCAAAAAAGATGAAAGCGGGAAAAGAACGACAATTGCATGCAAGGTGACGAGGTGGCTATCATGCAGCAATTGGAACATAGCTAACAGTTTGCATGGGCAGCAACTACATGGTGCAAACAATATAAATAAAGGCGGAGAGGGAAGGCGAAGGCACTATGCAAGTAGAGTTGTAGAGAAGAAGCGCAGAGCCAAAGATGCCTCGAGTGATTGCTAACATTGTAAGCAACGGAAGGATGAAAGTGCAAGTTAGGGTTTCAAACAAAAGAAAAAAGTACTTACGAAGAAGAATAAAAAACTAGATGAAGGATGTTGTAGCCGTATGCATGGAAAAGACGGTTGAAACTTACGAAGACTTCATAAAACTTATATGCACAAAAGGGTAATAGCTACTTCGAAAAGTTGCAATCAGACTAGGATAGAAGGAGCTACTACCAAGAAATGTCGTCAAAGGCCGAGGCCGAAGGAGCTTCCATCAGAAGGTCAAAGAGCTATTGTTTGTGCAATGCCATATAAGGTCAAGGAAGCCAAAGAGTTGCCAATGGAGAAAGTCACTGAAGACTGTGGAAGAAGTTGGTGGTCTGAAGACCATATCTGTAAAAGTGCCTGTGTCGTCCGACCAGAAGCCGTCGTTGGCAAAAAGAGTTGTCGTCACAGCGTGTCGTCACAAGGTGTCATCTGAAGGTGTCGTCATAAACTGTTGTCACAAGTAATGTCGTCACAGTCATCATCGTCACAAGCAATGAGAACACTATCGAAGTCAGACAATCGTCGTCTAAAGGAAGAGACTAACAGAGAAATTGTTAGAAGTGACTTCAAATGCAATTGTCAAGATGAATAGTAGACCCTTGATTCACGAGAGGATCAAATATGTAGAGCAACAATGAATAACATCGTAGGAGTCTGCATCCAAAGAACGAAGAAGGCATTAGCAAGGAACACATTACCGAGCAAGTGGAGCAAGTCAAGGGAATACGATTTCAAGATGGGACAAGCTCAGGAGAGGCAAGCACAACGTCAAGAGGAAAGCATCCAGGAAGGAAGAGGAAAGGATGCCAAGCAAAGTGATAAATAACAAGTACTTATAAGAGCTATAACATGGACACACTCCAAAGGGGAGTACTATCGAACATGGTGGGAAAAAACCCCAAAGGATCGCGTTATACAACAAAAATTGTAGGCAGCAGGAATCAATTTCATCCTACAAGTACCAAACTTTGACAAAGATTTCTTCAAAAAATACCTGCTACAGATGATCCAAAACAAAACGCAAGTACAAGTGGGGAGTCAGCAGTTAACTGTTATGTTTTCTCCATGAAACTTTAGAAGGGTGTTTGGACTGTCAAACCAAGGAATTCCAGTTGTAAAGGAGGGAGTAGATTCCAAAAGGAGTTGGCAGTTAATTTAGAGTGTAACAACTTTGTATAAGGAAGAGGTGTAGACACTAATGTCACATGGAAACAGAGGAGATAAACAATACCAATTGAAAAATGAGGGGCTGCAATGTATCACGAATGTGATCATGGCGAAATTATCCAAGAAATACAGGGCTTTGGAGTTGTCCATATGGTTGATCCCATACATACAAGGAATTTAGAAGGGTCAAGCCTACGACTGGGCAACTTACCTATCATCTCGCATTAAGACTTTCTTTATGCGTAGCATGAAGAAGTTTTCAATGGTATTCCATGCTATTGGTCTACTCTTGAATGTTGCATCTTTAGAGAAAGTCAAAATTCCTGGACTGGATCCTCCCAGAGAATTGTCGGACTTAGCACCGACAATATTGAGGTGGATGAATGCATGACCTCAACAAAAGAAGAATACTCCGAAGAAAAGGGTGAAGCAAATATTCAGACGGGAGATGCTCTTGGATGAACCTTTTCGAACTTTAAAAGAGGAAGAATCATCATCAAGGGAAGAACCACTCCAGAGGAAGAAAAGAAAATTTGTGCCGCCAGAGGAGTCGCAGTCTTCACAATAGATTTCAGTCCAAAAAATAACAATGCAACAAATTGCAAGGGGGCAAGTTGTAGTGGAGACTATGGAGTGAATACAACAAACCTTAGAGGAAGCGCACAAACACACATGAGAAACGTCTAAAGATATAGAGGCAAGAGCTGCAGTAGGACTGGGAATATCCAATAGACGAGATTGTTGATAAGGGAAAAAAGGACGAAAGAGGGGATGTGCAGTATTAAAAAAATGGCATATATATTTAGTTGTGGCAACTCAATTGAGATGAGAATTAAATCTATTTTTAAACTCTCAAGCTCCAAAGAAGAGAGTATCCCTATATTTTCCTATTTTATTATATCCACATAACTAGTGTTGTATTATCCTACCTAAAATACTTATACACATATAAAATAGAACATACCATGTAACCCCTTTACTACTTAATAATATATTATTGGTATATTCCTTGATTTAAAACTTATTAAGAATCATAAGACATTCTCTATCAATTTAAACCTTTTTAAATTATCTTGACCATTGAAAATCTATATAATTAGATGACATTACGTTATAAAAATAACTTAACTTTAATTATTAAATATTTTTAATATAAATAAATAGCAAACAACTAGATTAGAGATCAAAATAATAATTATAAGGCATTCTTTATTGCTTCTAATTCTAAAGTTGGCAATAGATTTTATCTTTGAATAATGATAAAGAGAAACTGATGAAGATGATCTCAATGTTACTTAAGATATTGCTTGAATTTTAGTTATATTATTCAATAGTAAAATCAAGTATTAATATTTATTTCCTTTTAGAATTCATGTAATTTTAATAGGATCTTTTTAAGTTCTATTGGGAACATATCGAATATTTTTGGCTCCCATACAACATTAAAATTATAAATATTGGTAATTTAAAACAGAATAGAACCAATCATAAGTATAATATTTTGATATGCCTTAGTATCCCATTCATATTGCAACTAGTCATATTTATCATTCTATTATTCTATGCATCTATAATATTTATAAATGCTTCAAACAAGTAATTTAGATAAGATCTAAAGCATATACTTTTTATGGAGATCTATAATTGTATGTATTTTATACAAGTCATATTTTTTAATTTGGGGGGAGGGTGAAAAAGGGATTGTACTTGGGTCCTCTGCATTTGATAAATCACAACTCTCTCCTTTAGAGCTTGAGAGTTTACAAGCAAATTCAATTCTCATCTCAATTGAGTTGCTATAGCTAGATACCTACATCTTTCTTTTATAAAGTATGAATTCTTAATTTTCATTTTTTAGATCTTCAATTTTCTTTGTAAATACAAATATTTCAAAATTAGATATTCTGCTTCTTGACATTTTCCTGTAGCAGCCTCCACAATACCAAAACTCTACCTCTACTATCTACACACATCTTAGCAAAGTAATATTTCCAAAACTTAGTGTTATCATAGTTTGCTTTACTAGCTCTGGACTCTTTAGTTTCCTTCTTGAAGCTTATAATTGCAACCACAAGAATAGTAATAAATAGTGTAGCAATATCCAAAAGTTAAGTTCATGATTAAAACTTATCAAGGGATATATGCATAATAACTAAACTATGAGTCATTATATTATACAAGTGGAATTCATTTTAATCCCAAATAACCAATTAAAATACATTTTATCATTTTAATGAGTTATGAAATGAACCTCATTCATATTATAATGACATTTTAACAAATAATAATGGTATTATTTTAATAAATAGTTTAGAAATCTCAAAAGGTTGAGTCACAATCAATACTTTGTCTCGTAATCCAACCAAAAACCAACAACTCAAATAATTCATTCAACCATGAAGTTCATTTGACATCATCTTCTTCTGGTTCAACAAACAAAGCTTCTACTTGCTTCACGAAATCAGAGTCCAAATTTACCAAATATGAACTATTAGTTCCCTCCAATTCATTGATGTATAAATAGATTCTCAAAAATATTTTGTATCCTTTGAAATATTATTTTGAATTTGCTCCCTTCAAATTTTTCTTGTCAGCTTCAACTAAAAACTTACTACATCCTCTAACCATGACAAAATGAAATTAACTTAACAATCTTCTGTTAAACCCATCTAGCCTATCTACATATTTGTTCCCTTCTCTTAACATATGTGTAAACCTAATTTCTTCAAAGTTTGTAGCAAGGTCTTGTATTTCCACAATGATCTCTTGTATGTTCCATGAAGCCTTTGTTTTCCTCAAAATTGTATTTATTACTATTAGTGAATCACCTTCCATCCATACTTTGTTCCATTTCATTTGTTTATATGTTTTTAATGCTTCCAAAGTTGCCCAAGCTTTAGCTTCATTATTTTTCTTAAATCTACTAATGAAAGCATAACATACAAAATCTCACCCTTATTAATTCTAATTATTCCTCCTCCTATTGGTCCTAGATTTCCTTTAAAAGCTCCATCAAAATTCAGTTTGACCAACTCCACTTTATATTTTTTTGCCTTCCTTTTGTTTCTCTTGTACCCACCATCATAATTCCAAATGATGACTTGAATCCATCTATCAAGGGTATCTACTTCAAGATTAGGTATTGAGTGAGTTGATAGAGCTGGTTTAGACTCTTCTATGGCTAAAAAAATCTTCCTTTTTATTACCTCTAAACTCCTTTCCTAATTGAAAATTACGGGTTTTAAGTACCCAAATGCCCACGTATACAGTGGAAGTCTGTCCATACAAAGGAATGGATGCAAGGACCTTGTAATTATGGTTTATAACTTTATATTGGGCCAAGGTAAAACAACATGGTGAGTTCAATGGGAAAACTGCAAATTCAACAAAAGACAGTGAAAGAAGCTATCTTTTGGGCAAAATCTGACACAAACCTTGTATTTCAAGGTTGTAATGTGCATTTAAATATTAAATCTAATAATGGTTCAGTTTGTAATACAAACTTATCAACCCAACAAAATAAACATCCTCAATGTAAAAGAAAATTTAAAGACAAGGAGACTGGAGATCAGAAAATGCTTTGAAAGGGAGTGAAGTGGTTAAAATGATGTGCTCCAATACCTAATGGAAAGTAAAAAAGCATCAAGCCAGGAAAGTAAAACAAGAAATCCAATTTCCCATGTTTTTTGTACCATCAAAAAGAAGCGGCCCTGCTTGCATGCCCTTGAGCTTGTTTATTCTCACAAAAGAAAAACACATTTATTATTTTAGCAACACAATGAATCCATCGGAATTGCTTTATATCCTATTAGCGAAGAGTATACTCTGCTTGACTACACCATAGCTAACAATTTCCCTAATTGAGTGCATAAATCTCTTTACGTCGATGAGAACTAGCAAGAAAATCTTTGCTGAAAACAGGATCACAAGTTACTATGGTGAAAATAAAGTTTGCTCATGAATCATTTCTGCTATAGCAGGAAGCTAGTGAAAAATATTCTGCTAGAGATATAGTTTGAAAGAATCATAGACGAACAAATTTTACTACGACTGAGCAACCTCACGTTTGAGGCTCGTGTAGCATCCCATAATGTTTGGTATAATTTGATAATTTTAAGGTAATTAAAATAATATGGCGCAAAGACGTTGAAAATCAATAGGAAAAGCACAAAACACAAAATCACTGGAAAGCAGCCTGCCAACTAGTTTCAAGCTAAATTAGTTTCTATTGTCAGTTTGAAGTGAAAGTTTTGAAACAGAAGCGCGGAAGCGGAATCGCGCTTCTCCAATCCGGACCAAATGCAGTGTAAGCGGAAGCGGAATGGAATTTTCTTCGGATCGGACTTGATTCCGCTCGAGACAATCCGCTAACTCTAATTAGAAAGAAACAGGTGCGGACTTGATTCCGCTCGAGACAAGGGGGAAAGAAGTCGTGGACCGCAGCCAAACGATAGCAAAACAAAATGAAGTGGAAGCGGATTGTATTCAGCTCAATTAAACAAGGTGTAAGGAGCGGATTCTATTCCGCTCGACTTAACACAATAACAATTGCGAACCACGGCAAAGTTTAGCGGAGGTGTCAGCGGACCCGAAAAAACTTCAGCTGACGTCATTACTGTTGTGGTTCCGGAGCGGACTAGGAATCCGCTACCAAAGACGAAGTAGGGAGGAGCGGATTTGAGAAAAGGCTTTATGCGGGAGCGGAATGAATAATGTCGCGGATTTAAACCGATTTGGAGCAGGTGAAGCTTTGCACTGGAATATGTCGCGGATTAACGCAAAATTAAATCTTAATAAAGGAATTGAGCGAATGAGACCACTTTCTTCAACCGGACGATTTACAAGGGAACTCCTTCGGAATGAAATATATAACAATACGATAGAGGCTAACTTTGCCAAGTTAGTTTTATGTGCAACCAAACAATACACAAAAGGCAGAATACATGTAAAATATTTATATATTATTTAGCTTTGGAAATACATCCATAAACTTCTGCAACTATAAAGAGTTTGCAGGTTACATCCACAGGGGAGTTTCCGAAGGCTTCGGCTACAACTCCGAACTTAGCTTTTGGCTACTGCTTTGCTCTCGGTTTCTTTGGCCTTCTACCGCTCTTCCTTCCACGCTGCTGCATTCTCACAGATATGCTCCTCTGCTCTGAGTTTCTCCAACCTCTCAAAATAGAACCCCGACAGAAAATATATAGCTAGATTCTCAAGGAGAGAGCAGGAAATCTCCACCAACTTTTCTGACATGTCTTCAATGCAAAATACAATGCCAGATGGCTTCTCACATCGTTGCACTTAATCGCGAACAACCTGTAATATATCAAGATCCGACGAATGGTGCAGAAGATCAATCTTGTCAAAATGTGTCAAATCTGGTTTAATTTTCTAACACCCTCCTTTAAACCAGAATTCATAAAATTTTGACACCGAGCATTTCCCTCAGCCTGTTGAAGTCTTCCTCCTTCAAATTTTTGTGAAAATATCTACAACCTGCACTTTTGACCTGCAAAACAGTAATTCAATCTCATTAAATTTCACTAGCTCTCTGATGAAATGATACCGGATGTCAATGTGCTTCATCCTGCCATGAAACATTGGATCCTTTGATAGTGCCATGGCGGAATTGTTGTCATAAAATACAGTTGTTGTTGCTTTTGACGGATGATTCAGTTCATTCAAAACTCTTCTTAGCCAAATTGCTTGGCATGCGACTAAGGTGGCGGTAACATACTCTGACTCAGCAGTTGATAGTGCAATAAATGGTTATTTATTCGAGGACCACGAAACTACTTCAGATCCAAGATGGAAGGCATATCTGGAGGTGCTCTTCTGATCATCTATGTTGTCAGCCCAATAGCTATCTGTGTAGCCAACCAGTTCAAGCTAATATTTTCTGGTATAATGGATTCCAAGGTTTCTGGTTCCATTGACATACCGCAAAATCCTTTTGTCTACTTGTCAGTGAGTGTCCTTGGGTGACTCCATAAACCTGCTGATTAAACTCACTGCAAACATCAAGTCTGGTCTAGTTGTAATCAAATACATCAGGCTTCCAACTAACCTTTTATAGAGAGTTGGATCAACATTTCTGCTGCAATCTTTCTTGCTCAACTTCAGACCTGTGGCAATAGGTGTGATGGCAAGTTTGTTGTCCTCCATCTTAAACCTCTTCAAGACATCTCTTGCATACTTGCCTTGAGATATGAAGATGCCATCCACATATTGGTCAACTTAAATGCCAAGAAAATACTTTATAAGCCCCAAGTCTTTCATCTCGAACTCTTTCTTCATGGTTGTTCTGAACTGGTCAAAAAGTATATTGTTGTTGCTATTATATATCAAATCATGTACATACAAGCAAACAATTATCATTTCCCCCTCTGCATTTGTCTTCATATACAGAGTGTGCTCATATGGGAATTTGATGAAACCATTCTCCTGAAAGTAAGCATCAATCCGGTTGTACCAAGCTCTGAGTGCTTGCTTCAACCCATATAGAGCTTTCTTTAGTTTCAGGACCTTGCCTCCTTGCCCTTCTAGTTCATAACTGGGTGGTTGGTCTATATAGACCTCTTCTTCCAATACTCCATTTAGGAAGGCATACTTGACATCCATCTGGTAAATATTCCAGCCTTTCTGATCTGCCAATGCCAGAATCATTCTGACTGTGTCAAGTCTCGCTATAGGCGCATTTACCTCATGATAGTCAATCCCTGACTTCTACTTGTAGCCTTTTGCCACAAATCTGGCCTTATGCTTATCAATTTCACTTTGGGCATTAAACTTCATTTTATATACCCATTTGACTCCAATGGTCTTCTTGCCTATTGGAAGATCCATTAGCTCCCATGTCTAATTTTTCTCTATGGCCTCTATCTCATCATCCATGGCCTTTACCCACTTTCTATTCTGAATTGCTTCTTCAAATGTAATTGGATCACACTCAAAAAATAAAGCAAAATCAGAATGTTCTTCATCAGTTTTAATTTTGGTTACCTCATAAATATCTTGCAAGCTCCTTGTCTTTGTTGGTGTCTTCAAGTTGGAGATCCTTGTTGCAAGTGGAGGTGATCGGGATGATGAGGTTGTGTTGTTGTTGGCATCATTGTTACTTCTTAAAGCTACAGGAGTAGGCACTTTGTCTCCTTCCAAATCCTCAAATTCAATAATTGTTGGCTCTGGCTAGCCAGTCTTTGATTTCCAGTTCCATGCTTCATCCTCTAGGAACTTCACATCTCTGTTGATTATCAACTTCTTGGTTACAGGATTATATAGCTTGTAAGACTTCGATTCTTCACTATATCTAGTGAAGATGCATTTCTTCGCCTTGTCATCCAACTTCTTTCTCTACTCATTTGGAACATGTGAATATGCTAAGCACCTGAAAACTCTTAAATGAGCCACATTGGGCTTCTGATTACTCCAGGCATCATAAGGATCCTTCTCACTCTTGGTGGGGCATTTGTTCAGCAGATAAACTACACAGCATACAGCTTCTACCCAGAACACATGCGGTAAACCTTTTACCTTCAACATGCTTCGCACCATCTCCATTATGGTTTTGTTCTTCCTCTCTGCAACACCATTCTACTGTGGTGTATATAAGGCTATGAATTGTCTTCGAATTCCATTCTATTTACAAAAGTTATGAAATTCGTTGGAGATGTACTCACCTCCTCCATTGGTTCTAAGAGTGTTCACATAATACCCGCTCTGTTTCTCAATCAAAGCCTTGAACTCTTTAAATTTTCCAAAAGCTTCTAACTTTTGCTTGATGGGATAAACCCATGTCCTCCAACTGAAGTCATCGATGAAAGTCAAAAAATATTTATTTTTGAAAAATGTGTTGGTCTGCATTGGACCATAAATATCATAATGCACCAACTCTAATGACTGTGAGGCTCTCCAAGATTGCCCTGCAGGGAACGCATCCTTGGGCTGCTTGCCGATCAAGCAACCTTCACAAAATTGATTGGGTTGCTCAATGAGGGGTAAACCCTTCACCATTTACTTCTTTTGCAGTAGGTTCAGGCCATTGAAACTCAGGTGACCAAATCTGAGATGCCACAACCAGGTAGCATCCTTCACCACTACACTAAGTGAAAGCAGCAATTCATTTTGAATTTGCAGGGGAAACATCTTGTTCTTTGTCATGGACACAATTGCAATTTACCCATGCTTTTTGTCTCTGATGGTACAGGCTCCATATTTAAATTGAGCAATGTGCCCCTTCTGCACAAGTTATCTACCGCTCAGCAAGTTATGTTTCAACCCAGGCACATAATATACATCATAGATCTGCTTCCTTTCACCTTGCTTAGTGCAGATAATAATCTTTCCTTTCCCCATGATAGGTATTTTGTTGTTGTTCCCCATTTTCACTTCGAATTGGACTGTTTCATCCAATTTTGAGAACATCTCTTTGTTCCCAAACATGTGGTTGTTGCACACACTGTCAAGATACTAGGTGTTCTTTTGGCTCTCCTCCTTAGTACTGCACGTTAACAACATTTTCCCACAAGCATCTATACACTTAGCATTTCCAGCTTCATTTGTGTAGTGGGCTTGTTTTTTGTTATCTTTGGCCAACTTCTTTCTGCACTTATAGCTATAGTGGCCAAATTTCTTGCATAGCATTGGATCTTGGATTTATCAAGCCTCTTATTAGATCCAGCTTGCTGATTTCTGCCATTGCCTCTTCATCCTGCTTGATGGAAGTTGCAACTATTCTCTCCGTCATTGGAGTTTGTCCTTCCTCCTCTCTTATGATCTCTTCCACGCTTACCTTGATTGCTTTGTCCTCTTTCTCCTTGAGAACTTGAGGTGTTTTGGTGGGATTCTTCTCTTCTGTCACTATCTCAAAATGAGACTTACGTCTTGAACGTCTATTCTATCGAGGACTTAGATGACCGACTCAACCTCTACTCATGTGTTTACAGAGAACCCATGATCTCATCTACAGAGAGGGTTGTCAAATCCCTCGATTCTTCTATTGCAATCACAACTAAGTCAAACCTTACCGGTAGGCTCCTCAGTATTTTCTATACTATCCTCTGGTTCTCCACATTCTCCCCATTCGACCGCATCTGGTTGATGACATCCATTTTTCGGGTGAATAAGTCACTCATGGACTCTGATTCACTCATTTGCAGATTCTCGAACTCCATTTTCAATATCTACAACTTCACCAACTTCACTTTGTTGGTGCCCTGGTAAGAGCTAGCTAAAATTTCTCATGCCTGCTTTGCTTTGGTTGTTGCTGCAATCCTTGGGAAGATGGTCTCTTCAGCTGCTTGCATTATATAAAATAATGCCTTCTGGTCTTTCTTTTGATTCTCCTTTAACAGATCTGAATCCGCTTTGGAGAGAGCGGCCAATGCGGCCACATTTGCTGGTTCTGCATAACCATTCTCGACCAAGTCCCATAGCTCCTGAGACCCGACCAACATCTTCATCTGGATGATCCAATAATCGTAATTTTTGCCACTGAACCGTGGGATCTGCAACTGCAAAGATTTTTTTCGAAAGCCATTGTTTCTTATCGTCCATGGGTAGGCTCAAGCTCTGATACTAATTTGAAAGTTTTGAAACAGGAGTGTGAAAGTCGAATTGCGCTTCTCTAATTTGGACCAAATGCAGTGTAAGCGGAAGCAGAATGGGATTTTTCCAAAACGGAGCACAGAAACAATCTGCTAGCTCTAATTACAAAGAAACAGGTGCAGACTTGATTTCTCTCAAGACGAGGAAAGAAGATGCAGACCGTAGCCAAACGATAGCAAAACAAAATGAAGATAAAGCGGATTCTATTCCGCTCAATTAAACAAGGTGTAAAGAGCATATTCTATTCCGCTTGACTTAACACAACAACAATTGCGGATCGCAACAAAGTTTAGCGGAGGTGACAGTGGACCAAAAAAAACTTGGGCTGACATCATTACTGTTGTGATTCCGAAGTGGACTAGGAATCCGCTGCCAAAGACGAAGTAGGGAGGAGCGAATTTGAGAAAAGGTTTTAAGCAGTTTCGGAATGAATAATGTTGTGAACTTAAACCGATTTGGAGTCCGCGGATTAGAGCAGGTGAAGCTTTGCACTTGGAATATGTTGCGGATTAACACAAAAGGTAAATCTTAATAAAGGAATTGAGCGGATGGGACCATGTTCTTCAACCAAACTATTTACAAGGAAACTCCTCCAGAATGAAATATATAACAAGACGATAGAGGCTTACTTTGCTAAGCTAGTTTTATGTGCAACCAAACAATACGCAGAAGGCAGAATACATGCAAAATATTTATATATTACTTAGCTTTGGAAATACACCCACAAACTTCTGCAATTGTAAAGAGTTTACAGGTTACATCCACAAGGGAGTTTCATAAGGCTTTGGCTTCAACTCCGAACTTAGCTTTCTGCTACTGCTCTGCTCTCGGCTTCTCTGGCCTTCTACCACTCTTCCTTCCACACTGTTGCGTTCTCACAGATATGCTCCTCTACTTTGATTTTCTCCAACCTCTCAAAATAGAACCCCGAAAGAAAATATATAGCTAGGTTCTCATGGAGAGAGCAGGAAAGCTCCACCAACCTTTTTGACATGTCTTCAATGCAAAATACAACGCCAAATGACTCCTCACATTGTTGCAGTTAATCGCGAACAATTGGTAATAAATCAAGATCCGGCGAATGGTGCAAAAGATCAATCTTGTCAGAAGGTGTCAAATTTGGTTTAATTTCCTAACATGAAGTTTAAAGGAAAATAATCTTCATTGCTCAGTCATGAACAAAAAAAAATATACACATATAACAGTGGCTTCCTGGTTAAAGAAAAACTATCACATCTTTCTTTGTAAGGCAGTAAATAAAATATGAGAAAGTAAACTCTAAAACTTGCCAAAAGTAAATTAAAAATATGATGTATTTAAGCAAATGTGGGGAAAGACCTTCAAAGAGCTAGCAGATTTTAGTGGGGAACCAAGGATCGCACCTAATGTCAGCCCTGATAGCACTATGTTTCTTTGAGGAAGGAAAAATAGGGTAGGAAGCAGTACACAAATGCAATTCCAGATGGATCCATGGGAAGCAAAACATTCATACTTCTTTAGCTGAAGAGTCGAAATATTTTTCTGAAGGGCCATGGATACCACAAGTTGTGGCCAATGGACAGGCCAAATGGTTGCTTGAAGAACTTATTGAATCTATTGTTTGGGCCCATAACAAATTGAAGGTTGCTCCTGCTATCCAGCCCAGAGCCTTGAGCATTGTCCAAGGACATGCTCTAGTGATTGTGCTCTCATAAGATTAAACTTCGATAGTCCCTACAATCTGGTTGTGTTTCCATTTTTGGATAACCTGTCTCAAACATTTATCTCTTTGATGCCTGTGACATTTCTGGTAGTCCAGTCTCTCAAGTAGTCCCAAAATGGTACCCAAAGGCTATATTAGGCTCTTTTAGGGCCATTTAGAGAGATTTAAAAGAGGTTTCAGACCATTTCAATACTGTTTTTGTTCCATTTTGAAATGCTTCAACAACATTTTAGATCATTTCAAAGTTCTTTTTGGTGTCAATGACTCCTTAAAATTTTGAAAGCGCTAAAAAAACATAATTAAAGACAAGATAATCCTAAAAAATAAAACTAATATTAGATTGTTTTTAGTAATTCAAATTTCAATATGTTGATCAATAAATGAATCACCTATGTTACATGCACTAGAAATTGTGCATCATAATACAAGATAATGACATTGGTGATATGATCAAATCTACTTTTGTGGATTTGGTTGATCAATCTGTGAAATGAAAATTAAATTCCTAAAATATTTCATATAAACATTTCTTGTCAAAATCCTCTCAAGCTTAGTTTACCATCACATTTCCTAATTCTGGCAAGAAGGAAAGAAATGACCAAGATCACTACCATGTAGCAGGCCATTCCAAGGCAATGAGCACAAGACCCGATATTTCCATGGCATATGTACCATTTAAAAGGAGAAATTTAGTAAAATTAGAGTCATCTAGTAGTACAAAGCATAGATACAATAGCTACTTATCCTTCCATCTCAAGTCCAAATTACTTGAGAAACCTCAAGCCCATGAGAAGTAACTGTTGTCAGACAAAACGTATGTACATGTTGAACGTTGTTGTTACAATGCACCTACATAGGAGGTGTGTCAAGAGTTATCCCACTTGTATCCCACAATAGCCCTCATGGTGGTATATTAAGCACAACACCCACATAGAGCTTTACAAATCAGGAAGCAGGATTTTGGGTGAAATGCCCAAGTGGAAGCAAGTGAACTATGACCCAACCCCTCAGACAAGCAAATCATGGCCCAGCCATACGCTCCATCCTCTCCTGCGGGAGCATCACTCGATGGTGGTGAGTGTGGAGTTCTCCCTATGTATGGTTTCCGTTGGTTGATTTCCCTTGTGGGCCCCATGTTAACTCTAGGGTTCATTCTTCGTTCCTCTCGTACTGCCCAATCTCATACTTTCTCAAATAAAAAAATCTAAAAATACCTTTGAGCAATACTACAAGAGTCTTGAGACATTATCCCACATGTATCCCACGATGGCCCTCATGGTGGTATATAAAGCACAACACCCACATAGAGCTTTACAAATCAGGAAGCAAGCTTTTGGGTGAAATGCCCTAGTGGAAGCAAGCAAACCATGACCCAACCCCTCAAACAAGCAAATCATGGCCCAGTCATATGCTCCATCCTCTCCCGTGGGAGCATCACTCGATGGTGGTGAGTGTGGAGTTCTCCCCATGTTTGGTTTCCTTTGGTTGATTTACCTTGTGGGCCCCATGTTAACTCTAGGGTCCATTATTTGCTCCTCTCGTACTACCCAGTCTCGTACTTTCTCAAATAAATTTTTTTGAAAATGTTACAACTCTCAAAACTTGTTCATTTCTGGATTGAAAAGCCTTAGCTGTCGATGAAAGTGTTTGCAACATAGCCAAAAGATAATAGAAATATTCAAAAAGAAAAGATGGATCAAGAAAAGAGGATAGATAGACTTTGCATCAACATGTAGGTATGAAGGAAGGTATAAACTTTACGTTGACTGTAATGAAAATAAAATGAAGAAGACACCCAAATATGAATATCAACTGTCAATAATTCAAACAATATTGACTAAATACAAACAGAGGAAAATAAAGAATTTAAGATCACAAAAGAAAGGGTTAGTGAACAAAAAATTTGTAGAGCAAACATCATAGTGCCCTCTAATGTGGAAAGGCATGTAATACCTCGAACAAAAATACAAAGGGCTTGACCCAAGGTACACTTGAAGGAACAACAATACAATACCTAAAACTTGGTGAGCAGTAGTATTGCTGATGACATTTTTGGAACAAAGCACAAGAAAGCAGTCACAAGACTATTCTAATACTATTCTTGCCTTTCAAATATCACTACAATTTATTGACCAAGGGCATAGATTTTGATACTATTCTAATGTTATATCCTTGTCACAAGACCTTTGAAGTTAATTTTGAGAGAACTCCTGGGGTTTCTAATCAATACTCTGTATCTCAACAAAAGAGATATAAATACAGATACCTTTAAACTTTACGAGTGTAACTACAGTTGAGCCAGTGAAAACTCAACACCAATGCCTTAGACTGAACCAGTGATGCTCCCACCAACCATCCTCCACTGCTAAAGTTTCTACCTTTGGTTACAGGATGGACTCATTGTTAGAAAGAGATATATTCAGATAAAGCCACAGTCTGCCTTGAACTTTCATTTGGACAATAAGTTTTATCCTCGTCAGATTTATAAAGACAACTCAACATCTTCTGAAAAAACATTGTAGCTTCAAACTTTGCAGATTGGAACTGAACTAGAGCATTTCAGTTATCGATACCTTCTTTATTATGTTGTTTGAGATAGACTTTATTGCATGCTAAATATTTTGAAAGTTCGCAGAGGACTTCCATTCAATATGAAAACTAGAGATGCTTCACCTGGTTTGTATATGAGATGTTGCGCCATCAAGAGAAGCTTCTGAGAGATCAATCTAATCAGATCAATAGCTTAATGCTCAATACATCATATTTCATCCATGACATGGTAAAGTGCATAAACAGCCTTGTGAGTAACTCATTTTGCTTTGTAGAATTTGTTCTATCTATTTGTAGTTATTTCTGTTTCTTTATATTGTTTTTAGGATTTATGTTAGAATATTACAAAAAAAATTTAATCTTCTTTTCTTTATTTTTTAATATTTACCTCATTTAGGTCTCATTATTGGTTGCCATTGATTGATGCCTTAACCATGGCTGGTGCGGGATTCAAAGCCCCAAGAATTAATGACCTTTGAGGCAACCAACTGCAAGAGGTCAAGGACGTTGATAAATTTAATGATCAACAGAAGGAGGGGTCTGCACTATTATTTCAATGGATGGATTGATGGAAGAAATAAAATTTACGGAATTTCCCTTTGTTTCGTAAGGAGGCACAATATTTCCAAAATCAGTTGATGCTTCCAAAAGATAAATATAAAAGAATAATAATTACACTGTTTTGGAGGAGGTTGTGTTGGAGGTGGGTGTCCAATATGTTCTTCAAATCATCAAGGATGACATTGTGATTAATAAGGCTATAGGAAGATGACTTATGCAGAAATACCACATCATTGGACTCCATGTGCAGCCCATTGCTTTTGTCTTATACTTGAGGACCTTGACAATATTTGTTGGGTGAAGCCAATAAGGGTCCTCCATTTAATGAGGCAATACACAAAAAGCAAGGAGCTTGTGAGACTAGGAATCACAAGATTTGCTACCACCTTCAATGCTTTGCAATCCTTATTGAAGCAAAGCTCAATTTGAAAATAATTTTTGTTAGTGATATATGGAACATCACAGAAATTTCTAGGAGGCCCAAGGTTGGTATAGAGATAGTTGATTGGGATTTTGTGAAGGCCGATTTTGGGACCAAGGCCATGAAAATTGTAAATTCCTCTTTTTATAAAGTTGTGGTGTATCTTTAAAGTTTTTCTTTTATGTTTATAGTTGGTCGAGCCTTTGGTGAAGATCTTTTGCATGCTTTTGGAGAAAAATCAGCAATGGGTTATGTGCATGAGGGGATGGATAAATCCAAAAAGGCTACTAGATCCTTTTACAAGGGGTCAAAGGCTGATTATCACCCTATATGTGATATCATTGACCAAAGATAGCAATTTCAGCTCCATAGGCCTCTATATGTTACTAAGTACTTTTTGAAACCAAAAATCCAAGTTTCTCAAAATGTGAAAGTTGATGCAAATGTTATGGGAGGTCTATACGTGCACTGAGACAAGGGAGCCCAATGGATCTATAAATGGAGAACTCTACAAGGAACTCCATTTGTACATGATGTCAATGGTGAACATTTTCCTTGTACAACTACAATAGATCAAAGGGAATCAAATATGCCCAGTAATGATTTCTTTTCATAATTTATTTTCTTTTCATAGGTTTTTTATTTTTTTAAAACAATTTTCAATTCGTATTATAGACATGCTTAGACTTTTTTGGTGTTGAATGCCTAGGTCTTAAAAGGCTTGCAATCCACATTTTAAGCTAACAATGTAATTTTTTTGGATGTGAGCGCAATTGGAGTACATGTGAACACATTAACTCCAACAAGCGCAACTGGTTGGACCAATAGAGGTTAAATGACCTTGATTTTATACTAAACAATATTTGTCTTTGCCACAAAAAAATCAAGGGGGTGACTTGAAGCCTATCAATTTGCAAGAAATTGATCCACTTTGGTTGAGAATAAGGAGTTGTACTCAAGTCCCCCCAAATTCCTATCAAATTTTAAAGAATTAATTTTATTTTTATCATTCGTAGAGAAACAATTAAGTTTATTTTTTTCTTGTTTGCAGTGTAAGTCTTGCTTGAGAAGAACACCGAGTCCAAGTAAAAAATAAGCTTGCCAAGTCCAAGTCTTTTAACCATGATAACAAGTCAACTTGTGTGGAGTTATCTTCTCTTAGTATATTTGCTTCCCCTCTCTCTTTGCCCTTAGTGTTGAAATTAAAGTAGCACAAGGAAATGCGAGTTGCATTTTTCCTTATTGTAGATGATTTGTTAGTATTTTAACAACTCCATTTTCTTTCACCCACTTGGATCTAAGAACTATGTGATCTAGGGAAGGACCCTTTGCAACCATGTCTCTATCACTCTTACTCATTGCTTCATACCTTCTCTAAATCCCAAGTCTAAGAAGACTCGAGTGACGCCTCCTTCAGATTCGTATTCTACTAAAATTGGAAGCCATTTTCTAACTACCAAATAATTTCCTCCACTTGGCCACTAGTTGAAGGTATGGTGTAAACAATTGTCCTATAACAGCTCTCAATGAATGCTACTCTCAACAATCCTTTGGCACTTGTCAGTGTTGACACCACAAACATGGGCAGCCTTCTAGCAATTGCTAGTGTTGGCACCATCGACATACATTGCATTGTCCTTCTTCAATCTATACTATGATTTTTGTAAGAATACTAAATATTCCAAGTGGCAACTACTGCTACTCATGGTTGGATGGCCTATAGACAGTTCTCCATCTCTTGAACAATTTAATTGTATTTCTTTACAACCTTACTCCCTAAAGCTTCATGCTTTGCCTTAGCACCTTTCAACTCCTAGAATAGACTTTTGGATGATCATCGAAATTTATGTAGGCTTTCCTTTTACATTATAGATGACTTGCATTGTGGTTTCCTTTTGGACAATTAGCCTTACCCTCCAAAGAAACCCCTCTCCTAGTGGAAGACTCTCTTGGTGGTTTTATGCTTATGGATATTTTAGTGTCTCAAGTCATTCCAAATGATCCTTGTTGCCTTATCGACAACTCCCCTTGTGTTGAAATACAACCCCTTATTTCTTAAAAATGCCTCAAATAGCCCATCTCATACTACTAATGGCCCTATGGTCCGAACATGTTTGGGAATCTAGATAGCCTTGGTCAATAAGCAGATGGCAATTGGTTGATCTCTAACATACCTATGCTTTTACACATCCCTCCTCAAGATGTTGATGTTCCTCTTCTCTTTGTTTGCATCATTTCAGATAATGCCTTTGTGTTCCCTGTCAACGAACTCTTGTTCTTCTTTTCCATGATATCTTGATTCTTGGTTCCCATCTAATTGGTATCTCTCACTTAATGTATCATATACCTAATGGCCTTACTAATCTTCTCTACAAACTTGAGAAGTGTGACAACCCTCACAAAGATGTAGATAGTCATCCAAAACCAAACTTAATAGTTTTAAAGGATTACTATGAGCATGATGGCCCCAACTTGATTGGTCGGCTCATTTATACCTTCTTGAACTTCTTGATCCTAACAACACACAAGTTGCCCATTTCTCAACAACCTATCCTTAGAAATGTGCAAGAAACTAGGACTTAATAAATTTTGACCACCTTGACCACAATGTCCCTTCTCCTTTGTCTTCGATTACAAAAACCCGAAGAAGTTAATTTCTTCACTTGGACAACCCCCTTGACTTCCCAAACAACCTCGTTTTATTGAGTGACCTTTGTACTTTCTTCATCAAAATTCTCTTCAAAAGCCATGCCCTAGAAGCTACCCATAGGCACACACTCCAATAACTTCTATTTGACATGGCCTAGAACCTCATTCCTACAACTAGATATGAATTCTTAATTTTTTTTTCTTCGGGTGCTTCAGCTTTGTCTTATAATATTGAATGACATGCAATTAAGCAACCTCTCCTCCATTGAAAACTAATACTTGGAATTTTTTTTATTTTAATTCATTAACATTATAAAATATTTTTTTTATTGTTTGTTTGTTTTCATCTTTAATCTTCTCTCTTTTTCCTAGTTAAATTCATTTAACTTATTTTCCTACACCTTAATAGGTTCACCCATTTTCAAATAAACTTGTAAGTTTATCAATAAAATTAATAATGGAGTTTATCTTTTAAGCCTTGTGCTTCAAGTTGTTCACAAGTTCTGCAAAGGTGGTTTCAATAAGTTGTTCCAGGAAAATAGAGCCATGATTCCATAGTTTACGAGTGACAAGGGCCCAACCACAAGGTCTTCAATTTCCCAACTTTGATTTTGCACTTGCCTTTGAAATTCAACATCAAGTTGCCTTGCTTTAATCCCATAGGACACAAGTGTTCTTGATGCTAATGTTTGCATCGCATTTCTGCCACCTTAATCATTCATTAGACTATAATTTTTGCTCATCCAACTTTCTCGTTAACATGAAATTGTCTTTGAGGCTCTTATAGTATCTAGTTCTCCACACTAATTCATAAACTTGGCACCGACAATTCCAATGGCCTTGCTACTTTCTACCTATATATCAACTACAATGAAGTATGGCCAATGGTAACCTTATAGGTCATCCTATATGCCCATAAAACTGATAAATACATTCCTCCCAATTTGCTTCTCCAATACTGCAAGTTTTTTTAATCACCAATAAGGACCTTATTTGTGGCCTTTGTTTGCTCATTCAAATATGGATAGCACAGACTGGATGTTAGGAACCTTCTAATTAAAATAAGCACGTCCACATAAATATTGCAATAAAAGCAATAATTCATGAAAGAACAAAATATTACAATATGAAATGTAAATGCAGAAACATATATTAATCTCACAAATCACAATACAGAATTGCAGGCCTCTTCGATAGGGCAACCTCCTTCAATACTTTGATTCAATATGCAAAAAGATACATTTTTTGGGCCCCCTTGTCTTTTAAAGATTCATTTCATGCAACCCTAACCTAACACTCAAGAGTTGGCTTACATGCAAAGTGCCACTCGAGCTAGAATCTTCTACCAACAAACAGTTATATTCTTTATAACAGTTGCATGAAATGGCCCCACTTATATAGGTGCCTCAAGTGTCACATACCATTACAAAATATCATTATAATAGGGTCTCCTCATTGGAAATGGGGTCATTACATAATAATATTAGGATGGGGTCCTAACACTAGATAAAATGTGATATATCTTTAAGTTAGTCATCAACCTCTATATTAGTTCATTGACAAGATTCCCTCTATGATCATTGATGGTCTACAAAGAAATGCCAAACCGCATGATGATTTGCTTATAAGTGAATTTTGTCATACTCTTTACAAAGTTATCAAGCAGGGATTGTGTTTCTACCCATTTTGTATTGATCAACATAATAATTTGCATGCACTTCCATAACCAATTGGGATTCAAATGTCCTATAAAGTCTAAACCTCATCACTCAAATAGTTCTTGCCATTGTGACATGTATAACAACATTAAGTCCAATTTAAGTGGTTTACCTATTCTCTCACACATAAGTGAACCCATTCTTTGGAATCAAAACAGGAGTTACGACCACCACAATATGTCTTACAATATTTTTCTTGTTATGGCATTTGGTCCCATATGACAACCTACAAACCCTTCATAGGCTTCATATTTTGTTTATGTCCTTATTTAGTATGACCTTGAATGGAAAAGGGAGTTACCTTTCATCTCATCTTGAGATCCCATTGGTGAAGGAAGCAGTGGAACATATCTTCTAGCTTGGGGTTTATTGGATCAATAACATACATTTGAAGCATCTCAAAGAAAAAAGATACTACCTTGTAACCCTAAAAAATATGATTATACACTATATTGAGATAGTCAACCTCTTCATTTTTGTTCTTCTCATCGTTTCCCTTTGCAACATGATGTATTCTTTTAGTTTTTTTTAGGTGATTAATTTACAACTCAACTATACCAAACCTATCCATGCTTAAAGAGTGAGCTTGGATTCTAGTTTACTGATGTGAGGAGATTCAACATAGTCACACAACTACTAGAAGATGTCCAATGATCATCTTCATAAGAAAGTTTTTTTTTGGATATTTTATTCACATGTTGACCAATCACACCATATGGGCTTCATTGTTCTTTCCCTTATATAGATTATTTTTTTATGTTATATATATTAACATACTTTAGAAGAGATTTTCTATATAAAAAAGCTTATATCTTGATCCTCCAAGTAGAATAGTTTGACTCATTCGATAAAGATAAATGCTAGCCCTTTCTTTTTATGCAAAAATATTATTCTTTGCATATAGCTTTGCCAAAATATAATACATTCACAACAAAGAGCTTAAAAGACCATATGATTTTAAAAAAGGTCTTGGAATAATTCCATAATAAAATTTATGGCCCCTAGAATTTTTAACCTTAGATTGCACTCAAATGCAACAAAACCTTTGAAATAATTCAAAAAATTAAAAGTACCTTTGACAAATTTGCTATTGTCATGTGTCATAGATTGGATGATCAATCAAATACCACTTGTTCATTTATTATCTATGCCACTAGATAGAGAATAAAAAAATTACATACTACATTATGTTGCCAATTGGGAAAATGAGGCTTCACTTAAGTGTTGATTGTATAGGTAACCTGGTATTGATTTAATGAACCAAATACTGCCACATGGCATTGCTATGTGGAAAGGGATGTCATATGAGTATGATATCTATTTTTTAATTAGTCAGATTATTAAATAAATTTGAGGCTTCAACTGTAATATAATTTGTGGTCATTGGCTTATCCACTTTATATATAATTTTTTTTTCACCATCTCCACCAAGGTTCCACATTGTCCTCAAAATATTCTTTAAAATTTTAAAATAAAGCAATGTATACAAGGATAGATTCACACTCGTGGCCCTTGGGATGCAAGGTCCTTACACTCTCTCCCCTAGCCACAAGGCTTATTGTCCGTATGTGATTTCCAAACATCTTCTTTGAGTAATGTATAAAAAGGGAAGTGTGACTTGATACTCATATCAAAGAGATATCCTAGATTGCTAACACCCATGCCCCTTCATTTTCTTCAAAAATATACTCCTCAAAGTCAAACTTATGATCAATGCCCTCCCAAAAACTTATACCTAATTCTAAAGACATTGAACCAATTATTTCATTTGGGTTGAAGAACCCAATTAGAATCCATGGCTTCCTACTGAAAAAACGAAGAGTTTATTAGGCCACCTCATTTCCTACCTCTTGTTTCTAAGAAATAATTATAAAGGAGGATGCAACATCAAATGTCACATGCTAGTCAAATAATCCAAATGCCTAGTGTCATTCATCCTTTAACAAAACAATTTCATGATATTCTAACCAATGACCTCTTGATTCAAAGAGAGTTGTCTTAGTCATCATAGCCACTATGCCCTCCTTAAGGTTAGATTTGAAAATGCCCATGCCACTATACAAGGACCTAATAGCCATAGTGGGAAGAAACTCTATGGCCATGGAACCCCTCATAAGCATCCTTAGTATTGTACATTGTTATGTCCATTATGAGAAGAGAATCCATTATTGGAACTCATGGGGTTTCATAACTTTTACCTCATGACTTATTTTTTAAAAACGATTGTCTTAGGTCATGAATCTTAATGAGGATTGATACCTTATTCCAAGAGAACAACATTGCTCTTTCCTACATAATTTCAACCAAGAAATGCGACACCTTCTTTACCATCCTTTTGTTTCCCTTTTGAGGAATATTTCATGAAATATTCCTTTTTAAATTCAATTTACTTTGAAAATGAGGTAAATACTCAAATTATTCTAAGAGAAAAAATATTTATTTGATAACAAAATAAAGCAAGGTGTCAAATTAGTCACCCCTTGATTTTTTCATAAAGAATTTAAAATGTCAATGGTTCATCTCTATCAAAAATTATTTACCTTGTACAACCATTTTTTGGAATGGAACCTCGTAAACCATCCTCTCTCTCCAATATAGCATAAAAATCATTAGATCATTTATACACATTTATCAAGTGTTCATGAGGTATTTTCTATGCATTGAAGTTTCATCACAACTTTTATGGCATTTAAGGGTGATAAATATTTTAGCTATTTTATTGGTATAAAAACTATATAGATCATTCTTTCAACATTGCTAGTTTGATCCCAAAGTTTTAGAAGTAGATAAATGAAACATAAGAATAACTACAAAATATTACATCCATTTCTCCATAGGTACAAATAAAATTGATAACAAAATTTAAATGGGTTGAATATCAAAAGAGATGAACTTTTCTACAAATACTTCTCTTGTGCTAGTTAGCATAGTAATATCCGTGTGACATAAGCTTCTAAGAAATACTCCACAAATAGATGCTTTATAATTTTTTAGAATTACCAAGAAACAATTATGGAGTTGTCATAGGTAGATGTTTTGTTATTTCTTAGAATTTTCATGAAGTTTTCATGGAATTACCATAGCTTAATTCTTTGTGATGGAATTCACGACCACTTTGATACCATATCAAATCTAGCAATATTTTTTAAAAATTACAAAACACACATTACCTAAAAGAAAGAAAATAGAATAGATAGCATAAGATATGAAGGGTGAGTATAAACACCAAAATAATATCACTAAAAAAAAGAATTAGAATCATGTTGATGATTAAATGAATGGTCTCATTTGGTATAAATAACTAAATTGCAAGTGCCCTTAGGTTAAGGTTAAAGAACTAAACTTAAGGTTTATTATTACAAAATTACATTAAACTTCACCTTACATAGTGGATAAGGTCCCATTGGGATATATAAATGATTACATTACAAAAGGATCGACCTTAGCCTCCAATTAATGTTAAACCACCACAAATATATTTCAATATGACATACATACTATTTATTCAATTTAAAATATTTTGTATAAGAATATATTTCATAAATATGAGAATGGATGAGGAATTATGATGGATAATACAAGTACCTTTATCAAGCAAGATACTTCCATAGATATTTGGATTGTACAAATAGTTACTTTACAAAAGGATTGGTCATGGCCTCAAGTGAGTATTAAACCCCCACAACTCAAGTAAGTATTAAACCACCACAACTATGTTAAAATGTCATTTACAAGAATATATATCATTTACATTTACAACATGGCATAGATATCATTTTGTAGAGTTAAAAAAAATTACATGAATATATTTTATAAATGTAGAAATAGATAAGGAAGTATTAAAGATAATTAGGCCTCTCTATAAAGCAAGATACCTCCATAGATACATTTAATATATTTTTTTGGTCATCTTCATTCAATGCTTGGTCTTTTCTTTTACAAATTCTATGACGCATAGATGCAATCTCAAAATGCTATTTACATAATATGAACTACATGAAATCATACAATTCAAATTTATTATATAACACATGAAATCATAGTATCAAATATTTTAGAACATAGCAATAAAATAAATAAATAAATACTTCATCAAACTTTTTTTTTAACTATCATTCAAGTGAAATATTGACATGAATATATTACGTAGAAAGCAATTTAAGATAAAGGATAGATCAATGTTAGCAAAAATTTGAAAATAAATCTCACCAATTTTAAATATTGTTTTCTTAGTTATTGTAATAGAATCATGATCCGCGTCTATTCCCTCGATATATTCTCTCAATATATTCCATAACACATGCTTAGTAAAAATTAAAAAAAATTTACTAAATGGTATTAGCTCAACCGATTAGAAAATTTACCAAATGGCATTAGCTCTGCATCGATAATATCCAAGTTGTTGTAATACCACTACATGGTGATGATGTAATCCAAGTGTGACTATTTGAATCCCATATAACCGATTGAAAAAGATATGATGCAATTCAGGTGAGGCTTGTTCCAATCCCATATAACCAATTTAAAAAATAAAAAAATATTAAAATGTTTCCATTTTTTAGTTTTTATCATCAAATACTCTATTATTAATGTTGCTCCTTAATATTGCATTAACAGTCCAAATTTGGTAAACTGGACTATGATAATAAAAAAAATTGTAAGTATTATTCTACTAAGATGCAATGTGTAGACAATAGAGGTGAAGTTTTGGTATTGTGAAGGCTATTATAGGAAAATGTCAAAAGAAAGATGTATTTTGGAATATTTGTATTTACAAAGAAAATTAAAGATCTAAAAATTGAAAATCAAGAATTTTATTTTTTTATGAAAAAAGTCTAGCTGTAGCAACTCAATTGAGATGAGAATTGAATCTATTTATATACTCTCAAGCTCTAAAGGAGAAATTTATGTTTTGTTAAGGGTGAGAGACTCGAGCACAACCCTTTTGTCTTTAGCAAAAAAACCTATAATCTTTTTTGTTTTTAGAATTTAAAAATATATGTATATTATGCATGTTTTCATGTTAGTTTTCACTTGATTTCTAGGCATTGGTAATGTTGATTGCTTGAATCAAATAATGATTAAAATTTACTTTAATATTTTTCATTGATAATATTTGTTATATTTTATAACATTAATGTGTTCTTATATAAACTATTTATTGCAGTGGTTGCACTTATGCTTTAAAAAGGAAACTAATAGTCCAAATCTAGTAAAGCGGACTATGATAATGCTATGTTTTGGAAATATTACTCTACTAAGATGTAGTGTGTAGACAGTAAAAGTGGTGTTTTAGTATTATCAAGGTTGTTGCAAGAAAATATCAATAAGGATGCTAAATTTCAAAATATTTATTTTTATAAAGAAAATTGAAGAAGAGCTAGAAAATAAAAATTAAAAATTTAATGAGGATGGTGCGACCAGCATGAGCAACAGGGCGGTAGGAGCAAAAGGAGAGGAGGGCAATGGAGGGATCTGGTCAGGTGGATCGACAAATGGCAAAACAAGACCAGGTAAGGCCTATGCAGGCCTCGGTGTTCCCGATCCCCTCGAGAGTCACCCGAAGGGCCCTCAAGACAAAGTCCCTCCCGATAAAGATGCAACCGAAGGGTCCAGCCATGGCGTGGAGTCCTATGTGTAGGTTCTCAATGGAAGGGGTCATCCATCATCCTCAGGAAACTCCCTTACCTAGGTCGAAGTGGATATCATGATCCCAACAGAGGTTTTTTCCTCCTACATTTCCAAATCGTCCTATTCCCTAGTCGATAAGTTTGTGGGGGGACGAACTGACATGGAGACCATAAGGCGATGGGCCTTTTCCAAGTAGAAAACTTCAAGAAATATGGAGATCATAGCCCTGTCTAGGGGTTTTTTCATCATTAAACTCTACAACCACGATGATGCTAGTCGGATCCTAACAGGCGCACCCTGGTTCTTAAGCAGGATAAGCATGTTCCTCCGGTGGTGGGCAGTAGATTTCAACCCCAATACCCAAAATATCAACTATGCACCAATGTGGGTTCGCATCCTTGACTTACCCTTCCACCTCTGGCAAGAAAAGGTCCTGAAAGCCATTGCAAGGGTTGTAGGAGAACTGGTAGTTGTTGACCCAACAACCAAAGCAGGATCTAGTATGGTCCATGCATGCATCTGTTTCAACACCAATCTAGAGAGGGAACTCCCTTCCTTTGTAAACCTAGTTTTGGGATCCTTCAGGTGGCACTAGCCTCTTGAATATGAAAACAAACCTACCTTCTGCATCTAATGCAACATGCAAGGCCACCTCAAAAACTAGTGCCCTCTTTCCAACCAGCCCAGGGTGTACGAAGCTGCCAACCCCTTGGATCCAAAAGTATCGGTTAGACCCTGAAATAGGTTTCCTCCACCCCAGAGTCACCAATGATATCTCGGAGATCAGATATCCTCCACCCCAAAGTCTCCTCAGGCTGCGGAGGCTCTCCTGGAAAAAATACCCCATTCCATTTCTGAATCCACCAACGAAATGTTCATCAACCCTCTTTCTATAGATGAGATCAAAAGGGCCCTTTTCTCCATGTAGCTGGACAAGGCCCCTAGCCAGGATGGGTTTCCCCCCCGCTTCTACCAAGCTTTCTAGGACCTGATCAGGGCTGAGGTTTGCAATACATTTAAGGATCTCTATATGTCCAAATCCATTCCCAAAGGGATCAATTCAACCTTCATTGCTCTGGCCCCCAAATTCTCGGCTTCTTTGTCTAATTTCTGGCCCATTAGCCTCTGCAATATCCTCTACAAGATCTTGACCAAATCTCTTTCAAACAGACTCAAAACAATCCTCCCCCTCATCATTGATCTGTACCAAGGAAGCTCAGCTAAAGGCAGGGTCATAACTGACGGAGTCATTACCATTCATGAGGCCCTCCATTATGCCATCCTAGCCAAGAAACTAGTTTTCCTCCTCAAGTTGGACATGAGCAAGGCCTTCTATAGAGTTCGGTGGGGGTTCCTGTCTGATATCCTCCTCAAGTTTGGTTTCCACCCTAGCTGGGTCGACCTCATAAACAAGTGCATATCCTCCTCCTGGTTCTCCGTTCTGGTCAATGGTTCCCCCATTGGGTTCTTCCCCAGCTTGAGGGGCCTAAGGCAAGGAGACCCCCTGTCCCCCATCTTATTCATTATCCTAGCCGAATCTTTGGGCAGATCCATCAAAAGTGCAGCAAGAAGAGAGCTCATTTCAGGGATCATAACTGCTTCCAGGATTCTCACTGTCACTCACCAGCAGTTTATGGATGATAACATCCTTGCCACCATAGCCTCTATTCCCCAAGCTCGAACCATCAAGAACATATTGCACCTCTATGAGGAAGTGGCAGGTCAGGGGATAAATTTCCTCAAGAGCAAAATCTATTTCCTCAGCACCCCCCTCTCCCAGTAGACCAAAATCACCAGGATCTTGGGATGCTCCCCCGAAAGTCTGCCCACAACCTATCTTGGACTCCCTCTCTTCACTGACAACCCCACTGCATCCATGTGGAACTTTTTCATTGATAGAATAAGGAAAAAGTTGGCTTCTTGGAAAGGTCATCTCCTCTCCCAGGCAGAGAAAGCCACCCTCACTTTGGCTTACCTCCAAAGTATCTCGGTATACTTTCTTTCCCTCTTCAAAATCCTAGTATCGGTAAGTTCCAAGATTGAGCAAATCCAGAAGAGGTTTCTATGGTCGGGGAGCAAAGAAAAAAAAAGAATCCCTCTAGTGGCTTGGGATAGGGCCTGTCGTAGCAAAGACAAGGGGGACAGTGGTCTCAGACGAGTAGCTCTCGTGAACTTGGCCCTCCTAGCCAAACATGCTTGGAAGATCTACTCCAGTGATAGTTCAGAATGGATTGGGATTGTCAAGGAGAAATACCTTCAGCGCCATAGGTTCCTGGATGCCCAAGGGCCCCAGAATGGTTCGACATTCTGGAAGTCCATTACCCAAACCAGAAACCTCGTCCAGAAGGATAGTGGATGGATCCTAGGAGACCATTGGATGCAAGAGGATCCCTTGAGTAAAAACAGAGAGCTGGCAGCACTGAAGCCTTTCATCGATGACACCGTGGGGACCAAGGTAGCCAACTTCATAACCCAAGGTGAAGGAAGGCCGAGATGGAGAACCATTGAGGTGGACACCTTTCCTGATCAAGCTGTTATGTTGTCCAGCCTTCTCCAAGCGATCACCATCCCAAGGGGAGAAGTCGAAGATAGACCCATCTGGAGAGGAACCGACAGTGGAGCCTTCTGGGTCAAATCAGCCTATGCTTCACTGAGCCCAGTCTCGAAACCAAGCATCCCCTTCAACCTAGTCTGGAAGGCAAAGCTCATCCCCAAGATTAGTTTTTTTGTTTGGACTACCATCCAAACAAGATCTTCATGATCGAGAACTTGTCCAAAAGAGGATTTACGATCCCCAACTGCTACTACTTGTGTCTGTCCAGTTGGGAAAGCACAAACCACATCTTCTGCACTTATGGGTTTTCTTCTTAAACCTTTGGGAACATCTTCAATAGCTTTCACATTCAATGGACCCAGCCCCAGTCAATTATCAACCTTTTTGCCCAATGGCCAAATCCGTTCCACAATCCCAGGCTCAAAACACTGTGGTCTTTGTGCCTTCCTCACCTTATTTGGAAAATTTGGTTAGAGCGGAATAGGAGGGTCTTCTCAAACCCTTCCAGGGATCCCCTGTTTATGGCCTCTAAATCCATAGCCTTTGCCATTAAAAACTCTAGGCTCAACCCCTGCCCCGCACCCCCTCCCTCAGCCTCTGAGGGGGCTATCCTCAAGTCCCTTAGAATCACCCTAGAGAATTCCCATGTCCAGCTAAGGCCTAATCCCAGAACCAATACCAAATGGTGCCCACCTCCCAAAGGATGGATCAAGCTAAATTTCTATGGGGCTTCAAAGGGTAATCCAGGCAAAGCTGGGGCGGGAGGGGTCATCAGAGATCACCAAGGCAATTTGATCTTGGTCTATGCGGGATCCCTTGGACATCATTCTAACAACTATGTAGAAGTTATGGCTTTGGATAAGGGGTTGTTGCTACTCCAAGAGGACCCTAGGGAAGTGATCATTGTAGGGGACTCACTTAATATCATTAACTACATGATCAATGGCAAGGATCCATAATGGAAAGTCTACAACACCATCCTAGAATCCAAAAGGCTTCTTCAGAATCGCCCAAGAGCAATTGTTCACCATATTTTCAGGGAAGCCAGTTAGGTAGCTGACCTAGCGGCCAACCTGGCAACCTTCACCAATGGGCTCAGAATCTGGAGGGAGGACTTTCCCCAGGTCATCGTTAATGCGGCTACGCAAGAAAGCATCACAAGTCAAGTTGACAATTCTCAAAGTCCTAATACCCACTCAAATCATTCCAAGAGTGCCCACCCCCGTGGCAGGGCATTCTTGAGGTCTACTTCGTTTTTTGGGTAACGTTCACATGTGGATCATGTCAGGATCTAAGTACAAGAAAGCGAGAAGCAAATCGTGGGAAGTCACCCACCTACAGGATAAAGTCAAGCCACGGTGGCCATCCAAATCTGAAAGCTTTGGCATGTGCACTAACCAGGTTGATGGGTTCCAAGTCACCATCGCTAAAAGCAACGTGGACAATCGTAAGAAGAAGGTCCGACCGCCAACCAGTGCCACCGCGTGGAGCCAGCACCGAAGCCCATCTCTGACGTTTCACATTTCTGCCACTCACCTTTGTTTATCCCTCTGCATATCGTCGAACAGGGGTATTGATCTTCGAGCATATCTCGATAATCCAAGTCTTAAGAGTGGCAAGGCTGGACCACTCGCTCTCATTATTCATTGCTCGTCCATTCCCAACCCATCTCACGAGCTAGCCCAAGTGGCTCATTATCGTTTGTGTGTTCAAAACCACCTCACCTTGTCCGACTTCCTTGTCACGCCTTTGCCTTCCTTTTTTAAGCTAGCATCCCACTTCCTTCTCTCTGTTAGTTGGCCTACCTTCACCTTGCCTGTAGTGGCAGAGCCCTTTCTTGGTCCCTGGTTCTTCCCTTCCAAGGCTATCAACCGCAGCCTCCCTACTCCAATCATGACCTTCATTGAGCCAACCTTCTTGCAACTTAACCCCAATGCCAAAACCTTCATGGATGCTAAGAATTTTACCCCATTTCTAGAGAAATTCATCGGAGCTGAAGATCCCATTACTAACGATTTTGTCAGTTCCTGGAACCAGGGCGAAGTTACTATCCAAAGGCTTCATTTCATGGTCACTAATGAATTGTAGGCAACTGTCACTAGCCTTCCCCTGTTTGGTCGTCTCATCAGACGCGACAAGCACACTTGGGAAGAAGAGATAGAACAGTTCCCTAACAAAGGGAAAAGCCTCGAGTGGGACAAATCTCACATGTATGCGTCTTCCCTCCCAACCCCATGGAATTTTGCCATCGTGCCCATTATGCAATACATTACCTGTGATGACTCATCCAAACTCCTCTGTAGTTTCCATGCAGCTTTCCTTAACCACCTTCAGGATGGGAGGCTCATAAGTGTCCCTGACTACCTCATGTATTCCATAAACCTCACCCTAGAAAAATGCCAAACGTCGGACGGGTGGCCCAGGCACCAAGGACTCCTCGCCATTATCTACAAGCACGCTTTGGCCCACCAGCCTCCTATTCAGAACATTCAACCCATGGCTGCCTAGCCCCCTATCGAAAATCCCCCCTCCCCTCCCTAGGAGGCCCTAGATGGCCCTAACCAGGCCGTAGGGCGGTCCAGAGCTAATCCAAACCGTAATACCAGGCGCAATGAGCAGAGGATGCAGGGGTCTCAAATGCCCCAGGCTGGCAGATCCTCTGCCAGACTCAAGCAACCTAAGTTGGAAGTGTCTTCTTCTTCCACTCATATCATATTGGAAATGGAGAGCGACAAGGTCTCTGGGAGTCAGTTGATGCTTCAACTGGCGGCCTCATCTATCAATACGGCTATCACTCAGCTGCAGGAAGCATCCAGGGTCCTGGGGAAGTATTCTGCTCTGAAGAAGGGCGATGGCAAGAACTGACGGGGATAGGCCCCTAGCGGGTTTTTTTGGGTTTGCAGCAGTTTTGTCTACGGGTGGTGTGTTAGCAGGTTGTCTGCATGGGTTTTGTCGTATGTTATATGTGTGTATGTCCGGTCTGTAAGGTGGGCCCAGAAGGCTCAGTTGGACCGAGGTCTTTTGGCAAACGGGGTCCCTTGTGTTTGTCGGGGAGTATGGTTGAAGGTTGGGTTAAAGTGTCCTCTTCCAGGGGTAAGAGAATTTTTGTTTCTACGGTAGATCTGCTGCCATAGATATTTTTGTTGCATGGCTTCTCTAAGCATTTTGTAAGAAGGTTTTGGGGACCCATTTCAAAATCCCTTGTAAATATAATTAACTTAGCAATAAAAAATTAAAAATTCAAACTTTTTATAAAAAAAATGGCATATATATTTAGTTGTGGCAACTCAATTGAGATGAGAATTAAATATATTTTTAAACTCTCAAGCTTCAAAGAAGAAAATTGTGATTTGTCAAGAGTTATGAATTCGAGTACAACCTCTTTTTCTCAAAAAAAAAAAAAAAACAAACAAACAAAAAACCATATTCATTTTTAGGAAAAATATCCCTATATTTTCCTATTTTATTATATCCACATAACTAGTGTTGTATTATCCTACCTAAAATACTTATACACATATAAAATAGAACATACCATGTAACCCCTTACTACTTAATAATATATTATTGGTACATTCCTTGATTTAAAAACTTAATAAGAATCAATGTTATAAGACATTCTCTATCAATTAAAACCTTTGGAAACCATTGAAAATTTATATAAATAGATGATATTACGTTATAAAAATAATTTAATTTAAGTTATTAAATATTCTTAATATAAATAAATAGCAAACAACTAGATTAGAGATCAAAATAATAATTATAAGGCATTCTTTATTGCTTCTAATTCTAAAGTTGGCAATAAATTTTATCTTTGAATAATGATAAAGAAAAAATGATGAAGATGATATCAATGAATTGAGTTATTTACTTAAAATATTGCTTGAATTTTAGTTATATTATTCAATAGTAAAATCAAGTATTAAGATTTATTTATTCTTAGAATTCAGGTAATTTTAATAGGATCTTTTTAAGTTCTTTTGGAGACATATCGAAGATTATTTGGCTCCCATACAACATTTAAAATTATTAATATTGGCAATTTAAACAGACTAGAACCAATCATATGTATAATATTTTGATATGCCTTAGTATCCCATTCATATTGCAACTAGTCATATTTATCATTCTATTATTCTATGCATCTATAATATTTATAAATGCTTCAAACAAGTAGTTTAGATAAGATCTTAAGCATAAACTTTTTATGGAGATTTATAATCATATGTAATTTATACAAGTCATTTTTTTGGGGGGTGAAAAAGGGATTGTACTTGGGTCCTCCACATTTGATAAATCACAACTCTCTCCTTTAGAGTTTAAGAGTTTACAAGCAAATTCAATTCGCATCTCAATTGAGCTGCTATAGCTAGATACCTACATCTTTCTTTTATAAAGTATGAATTCTTAATTTTCATTTTCTAGATCTTCAAATTTCTTTGTAAATACAAATATTTCAAAATTAGACATCCTTCTTGACATTTTCCTATAGCAGCCTCCACAATACCACTCTACCTCTACTATCTACACACTAAATCTTAGCAAAGTAATATTTCCAAAACTTAGTGTTATCATAGTTTGTTTTACTAGCTCTGGACTCTTAGTTTCCTTCTTGAAGCATATAATTGCAACCACAAGAATAGTAATAAATAGTGTAGCAATATCAAAAAGTTGAAAGTTCATGATTAAAATTTATCAAGGGATATATGCATAATAACTAAACTACGAGTCATTATATAATACAAGCGGAATTCGTTTTAATCCCAAATAACCAATTAAAAAACATTTTATCATTTTAATGAGTTATAAAATGAATCTCATTCATATTATAATGACATTTTAACAAATAATAATGGTATTATTTTAATAAATAGTTTAGCAATCTCAAAAAGTTGAAAGTCACAATCAATACTTTGTCTCATAATCCAACCAACAACCAACAACTCAAATAATTCATTCAACCATGAAGTTCATTTGATATCATCTTCTTCTGCTTCAACAAACAAAACTTTTACTCGCTTCACGAAATCATAGTCCAAATTTACCAAATATGAACTATTAGTTCCCTCCAATGCATTGATGTATAAATAGATTCTCTAAAATATTTTGTGTCCTTTGAAATATTATTTTGAATTTGCTCCCTTCAAATTTTTCTTGTCAGCTTCAACTAAACTTACTACGTCCTCTAACCATGAAAAAAAGAATTTAACTTCACAATCCTCTATTAAACCCTATCTGCATATTTGCTCTCTTCCCTTAACATGTATAAACCTAATTTCTTCAAAGTTTGTAGCAAGGTCTTGTATTTCCACAATGATCTCTTGTATGTTCCATGAAGCCTTTGTTTTCCTCAAAATTGTATTTATTACTATTAGTGAATCACCTTCCATCCGTACTTTGTTCCATTTCATTTGTTTGTAAGCTTTAGCTTCATTATTTTTCTTAAATTCACTACTGAAAGCATAACATGACAAAATCTCACCCTTATTAATTCTAATTATTCCTCCCATTGGTCGTAGATTTCTTTTAAAAGCTCCATCAAAATTCAATTTGACCAACTCCACTTTATATTTTTTTTCTTCTTTTTGTTTCTCTTGTACCCACCATCATAATTCCAATTGATGACTTGAATCCATCTATCAAGGGTATCTGCTTCAAGATTAGGTATTGAGTGAGTTGATAGGGCTAGTTTAGACTCCTCTATGGCTAAAAAAATCTTCCTTTTTATTACCTCTAAAACTCCTTTCCTTTGTTTTAAATATGTTCAATTCAAATTGAAAATTACGGGTTTCAAGTACCCAAATGCCCAAGTATCCGATGGAGGTCTGTTCATACAAGGAATGGATGCAAGGGTGGGGCTGGGGGGTAAGTACAGCACACAAGTGTGTAATTATGGTTTATAACTTTATATTGGGCCAAGGTATAACAACATGCTGAGTTCAATGGGAAAACTGCAAATTCAACAAAAGACAGTGTAAGAAGCTATCTTTTGGGCAAAATATGACACAAACCTTGTATTTCATGGTTGTAATGTGCATTTAAATATTAAATCTAATAATGGTTCAGTCTGTAATACAAACTTATCAAACCCAATCAAATAAACATCCTCAATGTAAAAGAAAATTTAAAGACAAGCAGACTGGAGATCAGAACATGCTTTGAAAGGGAGTGAAGTGGTTAATATGATGTGCTCCAATACCTAATGGAAAATAAACAATCATCAAGCCCAGGAAAGTTAAACAAAATCCAATTTCCCATGTTTTTTGTACCATCAAAAAGAAGCGGCCCTGCTTGCATGCCCTGGAGCTTGTTTATTTTCAGAAAAGGAAAACACGTTTATTATTTTAGCAACACAATGAATCCATCGGCATTGCCTTATATCCTATTAGCGAAGAGTATACTCTGCTTGACTACACCATAGCTAGCAATTTCCTTATGTCGATAAGAACTAGCAAGAAAATCTTTGCTGAAAACAGGATCACAGGATACTATGGTGAAAATAAAGTTTGCTCATGAATCATTTCTGCTATAGCAGTAAGCTAGTGAAAAATATTCCGCTAGAGATTTAGTTTGAAAGAATCATAGACGAACAAATTTTACTACTACTGAGCAAGCTCACTTTTGAGGCTCGTGTGTGGCATCCCATAATGTTTGGTATAATTTGATAATTTTAAGGTAATTAAAATAATATGGTGCAAAGACAATATCAATAGTGAAAAGCACAAAACACAAGATCATTGCACCCTCTACATATAAATAAGCCTTGTTTGTCACAAGATGCATGGCATTCACAATCAAGATGGTAATGTTGTTTAGGGCTATCAGTGGAAAAATAAGATTTTAAAGATGATTGTTCTGAAGCCAACCAAAATAGTTTCCAACTCTGGCCCACAGTTGGGATTCATTTTGTAATTTATTATAAATTTTAAAACTAAAAATTGTCATGTGAGATAGAAAATGGAAAACCGTCAAGGCCTGTACCAAGTGTAACACAGATGGTCCCCGAAAACCAATATCTGCATTTAAAATCATGTGTGAGGCCTCCAAGAATTTCCAAGAAGATGATAAAGGGGATATGGCAAAGGCATATCACAAAATAAATGCAATTTCTGATGCAAATTAGACAAGTTTTGAAGCTTGCATGAAAAATTAGATCATCCATGTAAAATCTGGAAGCACTCATGCAAACCTACATCATCCGTGTAAAATCTGGAAAACAGCATATACCTCAATAAAATCACTTGCAACTGTCTCAACTACAAAACCTGATTTTCTTTCTAGGACAACCATAAGGAAAAAAATTAGTTTTCCAACAAGCAGCCTTTTGTAATATTCAACAATCTTATCTCAACACTAAGAAATGTGTCATTGTTGTCGTCATTATGATAATTACTGCAGCATTAAAAATCTCTTTAAAATAATTTAATCTATAACGATATTTAAGCACGACGACGTTTTCGGAGTCGACACCCATTATGTGGAAGTTGAGTTACATCTTGGATGTACGTAATTGCAGATCTGGGACCTAATCCTTTCTGAAAGCTCATGATTGCTGCTTTCTTTTTCCCAAAATAGACCGATCCTTTCACTCTCACTACAACTGATTTCATCCCTAGACTTCTGGCAGTTCGCCCAACATGTTCAGCAGTTGCTTCAACAGCATACTTGGTCCTGCGACGAGAGCTCCCTTTAATATCCTTCAAGCAACTACCAGCAGAGGCACCAAGCTTTTTATTCCCCTTATCATCCGTCACAGCAACAAAGGTATTTTTGTTTTTTAGTGTCAAATGGACTATATCCTTGTCTGTCCTAGATCTTTGACGTTCCCAATGCTCATACTCCCCCAGGACGTTTTGTATAAAGTTCATGTTTCCTCCAAAATTTTTTCCAGGAGGTCTAATTTCTCTTTTTGCTGGCTGGCCATGGATGCATGACCTGCGCATTTCTCCAGCCAAGCCCACCTCAACTCCTGGCAACAAGGAAACAAGTTCTCCATTTTGGATACCTATGCACCAACATAAAATCACAATCAGGATAACAGCCTTGATTTAGATAATTTTCCATATAACACCAAAATACAATAAAGGATACAACGAAATGTATGGTGCAACAAGCAACGTAATTTATTAATTTATTCCTGAAGAGAAATTATTTTAACATGGGCAAACTTAAAAAAGGGCAACAGGTATAACAGCAAAAACAAGAATGATAAATATGCAGGAGAACTTCTAATACTAAACAGCCAAATATTGTGAAAAATGAGTATTGAAGTAACATTTGCTAAATATAATTCAGATGCATGTATCAATCAAATTTGTTGGGGTTCACAATCAGGAAATTAAACTTCTTTCTCCAATCCCCAACATGTCAGGAAATTCAACTTGATTCTCCAATCCCCAACATGTTTTCACTTGCAAAAAGAAACGAAGCTTTTTCTCTGAATGCAATTTGGGCGTGATTTTTCAGAAACACTTCTTATTCTGCTTCTTAAAGAAAACAGCCTGCCAACTAGTTTCAAGCTAAATTAGTTTCTATTGTCTGTTTGAAGCTTAAAGGAAAAGAATCTTCATTGCTCAGTCACGAACAAAAAAATATACACATATAACAGTGGCTTCCTCGTTAAAGAAAAACTATCACGTCTTTCTTTTTAAGGCAGTAAAGAAAACATGAAAAAGTAAACTCTAAAACTTGCCAAAAGTAAATTAAAAATATGATGCCTTTAAGCAAAGGTGGGGAAAGGCCTTCAAAGAGCTAGCAGATTTCAGTGGGGAACCAAAGACCGCACCTAATGTCAGCCCCGACAGCACTATGTTTCTGTGAGGAAGGAGAAGAGGGTAGGAAGCAGTACACAGACGCAATTCCAGATGGATCGTTGGGAAGCAAAACATTCATACTTCTTTAGCTGAAGAGCCGAAAGCTTTTTCTGAAGGGCCATGGATACCACAAGTTGTGGCCAATGGACAGGCCAAATGGTTGCTTCAAGAACTTATTGAATCTATTGTTTGGGCCCATAACAAATTGAAGGTTGCTCCTGCTATCCAGCCCAGAGCCTTCAGCATTGTCCAAGGACATGCTGTAGTCATTGTGCTCTCATAAGATTAAACTTCGAGAGTCCCAACTAGAAAGTTTTTAGGAAGAACTTCTGTGAGCATCTTTGAAAAAGAACAGAACCGCAGTGGAACTACAACCCAAAAGGAAGAAGGGTTGTAGAATGAAAAAAGAAATTTAAGCGTCCTCGTGAACTTTAGGGACTTGCCTTCTTTCATAGATGGGAAGCTACTCCTTCCCATCCCAACACTCTCTACCCCATTCTTTGGACCCAATAAACATTTCCTTTAACTATACTTTCTCACACACCAGAAGGAAGAACTAGATACTAAATTTTGACCCCTCATAAATTCAAGGGGTTCCTACAACCCATCTAAATTAAGTGTCCTGAATGAACTCCCAAGCCCTTGGAACTGAAGGATTTCACACAGATTTTCTACAAGCAAATGGTAAGGGTAAAGGACCTACTAGCAGAGGTAGAGGAGTTCTGAAACTTGCAGGAAGATCTTATTGCAATGACCTAAACCTTTCTAGCTCTTATTTCAAAAGGCAAAAGTAAACGGCCTTTTAGAAATCAGTATCAATTTCCTTCTGAAATACAAGCTATAGCAAAAATAACTTCCTTTGATCCTTTTGAGGAGACATGGCTGTTTTCTACTTGATTATCAAATTGTGGAACTGGACAGTGTTGTGGCAGCTAAAAAAAACATGTGTTCAGCCAAGATTATTGAACAATCCATCATAACTTTGGATATGCACAAAGCTTTTGAACAAATTGGCATTTGCAGTAAAAATTCTCAAGAAATTAGTTTTGCAATGAATGGATAAATTATGTGAAAAGGTTATCTCTTTCTCCTTATAGATAATAGTAAGCAGCTCCTCAATAGAATTTCTAAAGGAAAAAACAGAATTCAAACAAAGATGCTTGCAGTAAACTCTCCTAGACCCTACATGATTGTAGTAAACCTTAAATCCACTAGGAGGAAAGCTATATGAAGCTTATAGAGCAGGTAGTATTAGAATCAAAAAAATTTAATCAAACCAAAGAAACATGTTTACCATAGGTTGTGTTCTTAGTGCTAATTATGGGGTATGGAAATGGAACAGTCCTGATGATTTTGTGACCAAGGCTAAATTTCAGCTGTATCAGTTTACTCGAATTTACTGTGGAAGGCAGGTCTTACTGTGGATGATTCTTGGGGGGGCAGCCAGCCTATTGCCAGGAAGAAGATTGTCAATACCTAGATGGGAGCCAATTATCTGGAGAGGGATACCCAGCCTTGTGCACGTGGTTTTGTGCACATGGTTTGGTGTGCACACATTTGCCTATAAAAAAAAAAAGAGAACACACAAGAAAAGGAGGGGGAAAAGGAGTGGAGCTTCAGGAGCAAGATCTGAGATTTGGGAAGTGCTTGCAGATTCCCGTTGCTTTTGTGACCAAGGCTAAATTTCAGCTGTATCAGTTTATTCGAATTTACTGTGGAAGGCAGGTCTTACTGTGGATGACTCTCTGGGGGGCAGCCAACCTATTGGCAGGAAGAAGTTTGTCAATACCCAGATGGAAGCCAATTATCCAGAGAGGGATATCCAGAATTTGTACATTGTAACAGATAGGGGGGCCCATGTTGAGGAGGACCTCTTGTTTCAGTATACCCTCTGCCATAAGAATCATCCTCTTCGGGATACTCAGGTGTTGAAGGACTCCTGGGAGATGCTGAAGGTCCAGGTGCAGATTAAGAAGGAAGACTTGGAGGTCAATGTCAGCCTCTCCAAATCTTAGTTAGTCATTCTGATCTCTTGTTCTATTTGCAGTCTTTTATTGCTGGCCTCTTCTGTTGGTTTTTCATGTTGTTCTTTGATCTGATATTTTTTGCCAGTTGTTCATTTTCGGCCTTGGGCTTTTGTCCCTGCTGGAAGTTTCGTTGGCCTATGTAAAAGGGTTGGGGCCCTTCCAAAAACCCCTATTTTCACCATTAATCAAGAAAAAAAACAATGAGATTAGCTATCTCAATGCTGGAAAACACTAGAACCCAAAGTTTTGCATTGTTGGAATTGGCTAGTCTGATAATTGCAAGAGATTTTCAAGAGTTGAAGACAAAAGATTGCAAAGGACTACAAAAGCATGGATCAGGAGGAGGATCAGGATATGTACAAGACCAGATAAAGATTGAAATGGCGAAATATAAGTTCCATCCCCTGCAATATCAAGGACATTATTTTCATGCTTAATAGTAGTCTAAAGTGGTAAAATCATTGCTGTCCTTACATATGATTAGCAGTTGAGGGGGGGGGCAACTTGAAAGCATGATCCATGAAATAATTATCACTGGAAATGCACCATCTGGCAGTGTTTCCATTTTTGGATGACCCGTCTCAAACATTTCTCTCTTCGATGCCTGTGACATTTCCGGTAGTCCAGTCTCTCAAGTAGTCCCAAAATGGTACCCAAAGGCTATATTAGGCTCTTTTAGGGTCATTTAGAGAGATTTCAAAGAGGTTTCAGACCATTTCAATACTGTTTCTGTTCCATTTTGATATGCTTCAACACATTTTAGATCATTTCAGAGCTCTTTCTGGTGTCAATGACTCCTTAAAATTTTGAAAGCACTAAAAAAACATAATTAAAGACGAGATAATCCTAAAAAAATAAAACTAATATTAGATTGTAGTAATTCAAATTTCAATATGTCGTTCAATAAATGAATCACCTACGTTACATGCACTAGAAATTGTGCATCATAATACAAGATAATGACATTGGTGATATGATCAAATCTACTTTTGTGGACTTGGTTGATCAATCTGTGAAATGAAAATTAAATTCCTAAAATATTTCATATAAACATTTCTTGTCAAAATCCTCTCAAGCTCAGTTTACCATCACATTTCCTAATTCTGGCAAGAAGGCAGGAAATCACCAAGATCACTACCATGTAGCAGGCCATTCCAAGGCAATGGGCACAAGACCCGATATTTCCATGGCATATGTACCGTTTAAAAGGAGACGTTCAGTAAAATTAGAGTCATCTAGTAGTACAAAGCATAGATACAATAGCTACTTATCCTTCCATCTCAAGTCCAAATTACTTGAGACCTCAAGCCCATGAGAAGTAATTGTTGTCAGACAAAACATATGTACATGTTGAACATTGTTGTTACATTGCACCTACATAGGAGATGTGTCAAGAGTTATCCCACATGTATCCCACGATGCCCCTCATGGTGGTATATAAAGCACAACACCCACATAGAGCTTTACAAATCAGGAAGCAGGTGAACCATGACCCAACCCCTCAAACGAGCGAATCATGGCCCAACCATACGCTCCATCCTCTCCCGTGAGAGCATCGCTCGATGGTGGTGAGTGTGGAGTTCTCCCCATGTGTGGTTTCTGTTGGTTGATTTCCCTCGTGGGCCCCATGTTAACTCTAGGGTTCATTCTTCGCTCCTCTCGTACTGCCCAATCTCATACTTTCTCAAATAAAAATTTCTAAAAATACCTTTGAGCAATGCTACGAGAGTCTTGAGACATTATCCCACATGTATCCCACGATGGCCCTCATGGTGGTATATAAAGCACAACACCCACATAGAGCTTTGCAAATCAAGAAGCAGGCTTTTGGGTGAATTGGCCAAGTGGAAGCAAGCAAACCATGACCCAACCCCTCAAACGAGCGAATCATGGCCCAGCCATACGCTCCATCCTCTCTCGTGGGAGCATCACTTGATGGTGGTGAGTGTGGAGTTCTCCCCATGTGTGATTTTCGTTTGTCGATTTCTTTCGTGGGCCCCATGTTAACTCTAGGGTCCATTCTTCGCTCCTCTCAGACTGCCCAGTCTCGTTTTGAAAATGTTACAACTCTCAAAACTTGTTCAGTTTTGGATTGAAAAGCCTTAGCTGTCGATGAAAGAGTTTGCAACATAGCCAAAAGAAAATAGAAAGATTCAAAAAGAAAAGATGGATCAAGAAAAGAGGATAGATAGACTTTGCATCAACATGTAGCTATGAAGGAAGGTACAAACTTTACGTTGACTGTAATGAAAAGGAAATGAAGAAGACATCCAAATATGAACTATGTCAATATCAACTGTCAATAATACAAACAATATTGACTAAATACAAACAGAGGAAAATAAAGAAGTTAAGATCACAAAAGAAAGGGTCGGTGAACAAAAACGTTGTAGAGCAAACATGATAGTGCCCTCTAATATGGAAAGGCATGTAATGCCTCAAACAAAAATACGAAGGGCGAGACCCAAGGTACGCTTGAAGGAACAACAATACAATACCTAAAACTTGGTGAGCAGTAGCATTGCTGATAATATTTTTGGAACAAAGCACAAGAAAACGGTTCATATTGTTCCTCAACAACTAGAACAGTCTTAATAACTGACTCAGCCTCTATAGGATCTTGAGTTCTAGTTTACAGTCTTGACTCTACTAAATTCAAATATGATGTAGAAAGAGCTGGAAAGGTCAATCAAATGTGCAAATCAAATTTGTTGGTAAGCACTTCAAAAAAGGCTTTAAAAGTCGAAAAGTAGTTCTTAACATCCACGAGGCCATAGGCTAGATGAGACGATCATCATAAAGGATATGTTTATCCAACCATGCTCCACTCAGCTCAGATACCCATCACTAAGCATGTTATACAAACCTACCCCCTTTCGGATTTGAACCTAGGACTTCCTATTTGGAGTTCCAAAGTCTTCACCGTTAGGTCCACTTTTAGAAAGTTGAATAAGTCCTCATGATCTACTATTGAGTCTATACTGAGCAAAGGATATGCTGCTTTGATACATGGACGATCTTTAAAGCTTTAATTCTAGGATTTTGATGAACATTAGCCTTTTCCATAGCCTCACGACACCATTCTTTCTTTCTAATTGTCAAATTTGGAACCTTAAATTGAGGCACTCAGATTGGACACATATTGGGAGAGTCTTGGAAACAATGGTAAACATCCAATCTACAAACATTGTCCACACAACATAGGACTGATCCCAGGGAATATCCAACTTTTAACTTCAGCAATACTTTATATTGTTATTGTGCTCAATAGAATCTAGCACACAATTGACTCCAAATGAAGTTGATATAATTCTCTTTTTCTTGCCTTTTAAAGATCACTTCAATTTATCGACCAAGGGCATAGATGTTGATACTATTCTAATGTTACATCCTTGTCACAAGACCTTTGAAGTTAATTTTGAGAGAATTCTTGGGGTTTCTAATCAATACTCCGGATCTCAACAAAAGAGATATAAATACAGATACCTTTAAACTTTAAGAGAGTAACTACAACTGAGCCGGTGAAAACTCAACACCAATGCCTTGGACCGAACCAGTGATGCTCCCAGCAACCATCCTCCACTGCTAAAGTTTCTACCTTTGGTTACAGGATGGACTCATTGTTACAGAGAGATATGTTCAGATAAAGCCACAGTCTGCCCTGAACTTTCATTTGGACAATATGTTTTACCCTCATCAGCTTTATAGAGACAACTCAACATCTTTTGAAAAAGCATTGTAGCTTCAAACTTTGCAGATTGGAACTGAACTAGAGCATTTTAGCTGTCGATACCTTCTTTATTATGATGTTTGAGATAGACTTTGTTGCATGCTAAAGATTTTGAAAGTTCGCAGAGGACTTCCATGCAATATGAAAACTAGAGATGCTTGACCTGGTTTGTATATGAGATGCTGCACCATCAAGAGAAGCTTCTCAGAGATCAATCTAATCAGATCAATAGCTTAAGGCTCAATACATCATATTTCATCCATGACATGGTAAAGTGCATAAGCAGCCTTGTGAGTAACTCATTTTGCTTTGTAGAATTTGTTCTATCTATTTGTAGTTATTTCTGTTTCTTTATATTGTTTTTAGGATTTATGTTCGAATTTTACAAATCTTTTTCAATCTTCCTTTTCTTTATTTTTTAATATTTACCTCATTTAGGTCTCGTTATTGGTTGGCATTGATTGATGCCTTCACCATGGCTGGTGCGGGATTCAAAGCCCCAAGAATTAATGACCTTTGAGGCAACCAACTGCAAGAGGTCAAGGACGTTGATAAATTTAATGATCAACAGAAGGAGGTCTGCACTATTATGTCAATGTATGGATTGATGGAAGAAATAAAAGCTACTGAATTTCCCTTTTGTTTCTTAAGGAGGCACAATATTTCCAAAACCAGTTGATGCTTCCAAAAGATAAATATAAAAGAATAATAATTACACTGTTTTGGAGGAGGTTGTGTTGGAGGTGGGTGTCCAAAATGTTCTTCAAATCATCAAGGACGACATTCGATTCCAGGCAAGGTTGGTTACATACCCTGTCTGATCTGCAACACTTGAAAGAAGATGTGAGGGCAGGGTTTGAGACTATTGAGCACCGAACTCAAGCAAATAGAAAAATTGTAATTCCCATGATCACAGATCAGATGAGTCAGATGCAAATTGACGAAGATATTACATATTCAAAATGGGATATTCCAGAATTGCCAGAATGTCCACTGGGCTTGGAAATGTTAGTTGAAGACTTGAAGAAGCTTTTCATCGTGAAAGATGTTTCACTTGTTTCAGTGAAAGGTCTGGGTGGCAGTGGCAAGACCACCTTGGCAGTAGCCCTGTGCAGGGACCCTGCAGTCAAAGGTGAGGATATTTATATCGTATTCATTTTGCATTCTCTTAGTGGTACGTGGTATCATGACAATCTTTTATATTTGATGGTGTTATCTGGTCTGGAATTTTTGTTGCTAGATTTCCTAATTCTATGAAATCAGCTAATGCAAATAGTTGTTGAATTCAGTGCACGGTTGATGTCCATAGTTTTTGAATTGATATTTTACTGTGCAATCTCTCTTAAAGAGATTATGATATGCCCATTTTGGGGGGAAATCATCCAAACAAGTCAAAGTTTTTTACAAATAGGATCTCATTCTCAAATTTCCTCATTAAATGAATGATGTTGTGCTTGTTTTTCTTGAACTCTGGTTTTAGCACAAATGTTCCTCTTGCACCAGAGTAAGCTGTAGCCATCCTTTAGAGTTAAATGAGGGTGGGGGTGGGGAGAATGTACAGCCAAGTTTCCCCTGTTTCTGTGGTAGTGCACACCTTTGTTATTCTTTCAACCAAAGACTGACAACAAAATTTCACAATTGATTGATGTTATTTGTGTTCTCTTCTTGGTCTACAGAATTTTTTAAGGAGAGAATAATTTTCGAAACAGTTTCACAGTGCCCAAATATCAAGGCAATTATTGAGAGAATGTGGGATAAGATCATTTCAGAGGTCAGACCCCATTTTCAGAATGATGAAGATGCATGTACAAAATTCCAGCGAAAACTTCAGCAAATGAAGCCTCGGCGAACTCTTATTGTGCTGGACGATGTCTGGAAACAGCATCACCTTGAAAAACTGTTGTGTAGAGCAGAAGGATACAAGACTGTTATCACAACTAGAAATAACATCGTTGACCCTAAATTCCAGTATGATTTACAGTTATTAAGAGATGCAGATGCTCTGTCCCTGTTCTGCTTTTGGGCATTTAGACAGCAAACAATTCCTGAAACAGAAAATACAAATCTTGTCAAGCAGGTATTATTCCTTTCCTTTATTTTAATAAGCATACAATATATTGGAACATATAATGTTGGAATTTGAGTGTATAATTGAGAATTAGCTTTATATTGACATTAAGATCCAAGAGATGCTGACCAATTAGCAATAATTTAATGAAGGTAATAGCAGAATGCAAAGGATTACCACTTGCTCTTAAGGTCATCGGAAGCTCTCTGCGTAATGAGTGTCCTGCAGTGTGGAGGGATGCAAGGGCAAGGCTTTCTCGAGCAGAATCAATATCAGATTATCACAAAGAGGGTCTTCTCAAATGTTTGGAGACGAGCATAGATATCTTGGAAGAAGAAGTCCGGGAATGTTTTTTAGACTTGGGATCATTTCCAGAGGATAGAAAAAATTCTGTTGCTTCATTGTTGGATATGTGGGTTTACGTCCACAATTTGGAGTGGGATGCTGCTTACAGAAATTTGAAAATGCTTAAGGATCAGAACCTACTGAATCTTGTGAACAATCCAACGTAAGTCAATGAATATGGATTTGATGTGTCCTTGCTTATGCTTGAATAGTGGGTTATGGTTAAAACCTCTGATGTGTGTCTAAATTGTAGGTTGACATAGGAGGATGTTTGAAGCTTCTCCTGAAAATAACATATTCAAGAAACAAAGTTGAATTGTTGGTTTGTACAGAAGTGAAATAGAGAATATATTAAAACTGCTTATTGGCTGTCTACTACTTTATTCCATGCTTTGATAGAAGAGAATGGAACATTTTTTGAACAATGAACTCATCTTTGCCTAGGCTGACATAGTAACTTTGATTCAGGGATTGGCTTGGGAATGAATATGGAAGTAGCTGTGAGCTTTTTTTTCAGCACGATGTACTGCGAGACTTGGCCATTAATTTGGCCATGCAAGGTCAAATAAATAGGTGCAGAAGGCTTATTATGCCTCATAGAGAAGACTTTGTTCCCAAAATGTGGAAAAAGCAAGCAGATTGTCCATTTGATGCTGAAATTGTCTCCTTGCACACAGGTTGGGTTCATAGTTTTCCTCTAGTCTCAAAATTTGTGATGTCTAACTAGTTTCATAATATTTAAGTTTAAGCAGTCTTATTTGCTCAATGTCGTATTGACTCTTACTTTTGACCTGCTCACAAAGTTTGTCTTTTGACATCAATTGTTGCATTTTTGTGAATGAAGGTATAATGAATGAGGGGGACTGGTGTCAGATGAACTTTCCTAAAGCCAAGGCTCTCGTATTAAACTTCTCGAAGGCAGAGGAAGATTTAGCATCTAACAAGCTCATTCTGTTACTGAACATAAACAGCAAGCCTACAACAGAGGCAACCTTCCACCAATTTCTGTAAGTACCGTTATTTCAGATGAAAGCACATCAAAACATTATCTATACAATTTAACCTCAACATCTGTTCCTTCACCTACAGAAGGGAATTTCTGTAAGCATGGCATAACAAGACCAAGAATACAAGACATCTAGCCCATGGGTTCATTGACATACCTTTCAGTGATAATCTGTGCTCCAGACTCTATCTCCCAATACTTTTGGAATTCTGCATCATCCAAAGATCTCATAGTATTTATAGACCTCTTTTATACCTTGTCAAAGTCTCTCTGAACTCTTCCACCATGACTTGCAGGGGTATTCATAGTCATAGATTGATCTTTCCTATTTGGTTTAAGAGCATCCAACAAACACAATTAGCTCTTATGGCATAAGGAAAGAGATCAGTTCTTTCCATGAACAAACATATATCCAGCAGTTCCATCCACATTTGGAGAAGAGTAACATTCTGCCAGTTCTCAATTTCATGTGAAGAGCAGACTAGAGGAACCAATTCCCATATGCAGGAAGCATCCTTGGAATGGATTAAACTCCTCCAATCTCCACAAAGGAGATAACACTCAGTGTTGCACCACATATTCAAACTATCAAGAACGGATGAGAGATTTCAAAACTCTTAAGGGCCTTTTATCTAAATTTCCACAAAAGAGGAGTCTTTCTCATAACCACTGCTTTTACCTTTAACACTTGTGTTACTTTATGATCATGAGTCATGACAAGGTCTACAACTCAACCTTCAATGCCATGTACATCATCAATCTTGTGAAGGATCAACATACCCTTGTCTGTACATTTATCATACCATGCCATTGATGCCAATAATCTCTTTTGATCACCTTGGGCAGAAGTCAACTTCCTAGCCAAATGATGACCTAATGCTGTTTAGATAGTGTTTCACTGTTTAACACTTCTTGATACTCTTAGAGTGATTTTGTATCCTTTAACAAGGAGGACCTTAGCAACTAATTAATCATGTTGGCATTCTCACATTTGGCCTGGAAAAGAAAGCATTTCAACTCTGCCAAGATGATTGTCCACCACATTTGTTGTCAACACAGATTTTAATGTCAATCCTCCTCGAGTTGACAATCACCATGGTCGAAGGGAGTTCGGATTGGGTCATCACACCATTTCATTCAGATTTGCCTTGACATTTATAATGTCTCTTGGCCTTGTCTCGCACTCATGTTTCTGCAAATTTAATTGTGTTGCAACTTCTGCAGATGGTTCTTTTGGTTCTTTTTCATTTTGCCTGTGATGAATCTTCTCTTCTGCAATATTTTCAAATGGCAACAATGGTAAATACTAGCAATATTTTCCTTCATGAACACCGAGTTTTGTTCTTGTCGACACTGCTGATGACTTTCATATTTCTTTATTTTGTGTACTCTATCTTTGTCCTTGTTTTGTGTATATCCAACACTTCACTTCTTATTTCTTCAGACCAAACTGTCTTCAGGACAATTTTGAATGGGTATCCTTTTGGCTTAAAGGATGTCCACAAGTGTGTCTTGTTCTGTGTTGGACAGCTATCAAAGCATGTATATTTCCTGTCTCCCTTGTGCAGACTTGCAAATCTCCTACAACTGTGTTCTCTGACTGCCTACAACTGTGATCTTGTCTAATGTGCATGTCTAATGCTGAACTTTCATTTGTATCTGCTGCATGTGGCATTTTTGAATAATGACAGGGTCATGGCTTTCTTCAGTGTTCACAGTATCCATGGTGTCAGCAGGGCCCTGCTTGCTGCCCAATGACATCTATCCTTTGTCCTTCCATTTATGTGTGGGGTACGCGCTGCTATTGTTAGTCAAAAAGTTCAGATTTTACCTGCAAGCAGAAAAACACAATAACAGAGAACAAAAAATAACACAGATTTTTTACGTGGAAACCTGCATTTTGCAGGAAAAACCACGGGGCAATGGCAGCTTCTTTATTTTATTGATTTCAGCAAACTTTACATTCTCTCAACTTATTTACATGAAAGGGGTCGTTCCCCTTTTATAGATAAATGAAGGAAGGCTCCAAAAACTGTTCGTTAACTCTCCCAAAGGAAGACTCTGAAAGTTGTTCATTTTGTCTTCTGGGGCTACACATTTGGTGACTACCCGTCTGGAGCTAGACGTCTGGCGACTACCTGTCTGGAGCTAGATGTCTAGCAGGTTACTCGTCTAAAGCTACACGTCTGGCGACTACCCGTCTAAAGCTACACGTCTGGCGACTACCCGTCTAGAGCTAGAAGTCTGCAGGTTACCCTTCTGGACGTCTATAGTCTAGACGTCTGCAGCTAGATGTTGCTAAAGAACAATAGAGATTTGGATAGTGACTTCACCTCCTAACATTCTCCCACTTGAAGTTAGTATACAAGAATTATTTTACCAATGTTTTTCCATCCAGTGCCAATTGCCCAATGCTGCCCTTATTACATTTTCAACAAGCCCAAAGAAGTTCTGCATCACTCAAACTTCTTTGTCTTGACCGGCTTTGTAAGCATATCTGTAAGATTCACGTCAGTATCGATTTTCTACAGCAGGATCCTACCTTCTTCCACCACATTTCTTATAAAATGGTACTTAACATCAATATGTTTCGTGCGACCATGGAATGTTGGGTTCTTCACTAGCTGAATAGCACTTTGGCTATCACAATGCAACGTAATTTTCTCCTGCATTATCTTGCCAAATATATTCTACTTCAATGGTTGATAAAGCCACCACAGACTGCAACTTAGAAGTCCAACTCACAGCTCCACCAGCAAGAGTGAAAGTATATCCTGTAGTGGACTTTCTCCCATCTCTATCTCCACCATAATCAAAATCCACAAAACCTTTAACTTGCAAATTTGTCGATCTGTAGTAAATAGCAGCATCTGAAGTGCCTCTTAAATATCTAAATATCCACTTCACTACATTCCAATGCTCCTTGCCAGGATGTGCCATGTACCGGCTGACAACTCCCCCTGCTTGGGCAATATCCGGTCTGGTGCTCACCATGGCATACATGAGGTTTCCTACTGCTAATGAATACAGTACACGAGACATGCTTGTCGTCTCTACTTCTGTTCTAGGACACTGTTCGGAAGACAATTTGAAGTGTGAAATAAGTGGGGTACTAACTGGTTTTGCATTCTGCATTTTGAAGCGCTGCAGAATCTTTTCTATATATGACTTTTGACTTAACCAGATCTTTCTTCCTGTTTTGTCCTTATGTATCTTCATCCCTAAAATTCGGTTTGCTACTCCTAAATTCTTCATTTCAAATGTCCTAGCCAACTGAGCCTTAAGTTCAATGATTTTCTTCATGTTGGGGCCTGCAACCAGCATATCATCAACATACAACAGCAAAATAATAAAACTGCCATCATCAAAACTCTTATAGTATCCACAATGGTCAGCTTCACTCCTGCTGAAACCTTGGCTCTTCATGAAGGTGTCAAATTTTTTGTACCACATCCTTGGCACCTGTTTCAACCCATACAAAGATTTCTTCAATCTGCAAACCAAATGCTCTTTACCTCTTTCTTCATAGCCCTCAGGTTGATCCATATAAATCTCCTCCTCGAGATCACCATGCAGGAAAGCAGTCTTTACATCAAGCTGCTCCAGTTCTAAATCTTGTGTTGCTACAAGTGCAAGTAAAACTCTAACAATAGTCATCTTCACAACTAGAGAGAAAATTTCATTAAAATCTATACCTGAATTTTGCACATATCCTTTTGCCACCAAGCGAGATTTATAGTTTATAGCATTCCAATAACCCATCACTTTTCTTATTTACTTTGTACACCCACTTGTTTCCAACAACCTTTCTTCCAGGTGGGAGATCCACAAGTTCCCACGTTTTATTCTTGCGAAGTGCCTCGATCTCCTCCTCCATGGCTTTCCTCCACTTTTTTGCATTCTCAAACTCTCTAGCTTCCTGAAATGAACTAGGCTCACCATCATCAGTTAATAAAGCATAAGAGGACTGAAAAACAGGAGAATACCTTTCTGGACACTTTTGTGGACGTGTAGATCTTCTAACCCAATGATCTGTTGATTGTGGCTCTTGGTCTTGTGACCGTTGTGGTTGTTCTACTTGATGTTCTGCATGCTGATAAAAAACTTCACCATGCTGATTTTCATGTTCATCTTCGTTCATATCTACTTCAACTGGAACAAGATTAGGAGTTTGTTGTACCTCCTTCCTTTGCATGGATTTTTCATCAAAAATAACATCCCGGCTAATAATTACCTAGTGGGCAGTAGGATCCCACAATCTATACCCCTTCATTGTATCTCCATAGCCGCAAAAAACACACTTGCTTGACTTGGGGTCAAGTTTGGACCTTTTTTCCTTAGGCACATGGGCAAACGCATCACAACCAAAGGTACGCAAATGAGAGTAATCAACAAGCTTACAACACCAAACCTCCTCCAAAATCTGTCCATCCAACGCAGTTGTAGGTGACTTGTTAATAAGATAAACAATTGTATTAACAACCTTTGCCTAGAACCTTTTATCCAACATGGATGCATTGAGCATGCTTCTTGCACATTCCATGATTGTGCGATTCATCCACTCAGCCACACCATTTTGTTGTGGAGTATATGGTACAGTCTTTTGGTGCTTAATACCTTCCTGCGTACAAAATTTATCAAATTCCTTGGAGCAATATTCACCCCCATTATCGATTGGACTTCTCTGAAGGAATCGGTGGAAAAGATTGGGCGGGAAAAACCTCTGAGCTGGTGTCGGGCGTTTCTCTAGGGTTTCTGGTGTGGAAGCTCTACCAGGGACTGTGGTGGGTTGACAGGGTGCTTGGCTGAAGGTTCTTCCGCTGCCCTGGGAGGGCCCAATGGGGTCTCCTCCAGCTCCTCCTGCTGGGAGAAAGAATTCGTATGCTGAGATGTTAAAGGAAAACCCTTCGTCCTCCTCTGATGAAGCTCAACGAAGGGCTTTTCAAACGTTACTCAAGAATGTTAGCAAGGGTGCATCTGCACACCGAGTTAATGGCTGCCTCCCGCAATCCGCTACCAGACCAAAGATTGTTATAGAACCGAAGCTGGTTGAAGACACAATTTCCTACCGTGCTCACCATGACCTGATTTGCAAATTCATGGGTATTCGTCCCACTCTGAACTTTCTGCACACCTGGGTTAGACAGAACTGGGAGCCACTAGGTGAGTACTCCTTATGGCCTATCAGTAATGGTTATTTCATTATTAGTTTCTCTTCTTTAGCATATAGAAACAGAGCATTTGAATCGTAGAAGAGGAACCATGGCCCGGCCGGGTTATTTGTTCAACCTTGGAGAGTGGGTTTTGACCCTCGTATCGAACCCACGACAGTCCCGGTCTGGATCCGATTGTATGCTCTCCCGATGGAGTTTTGGGGTGAGCAGGTTTTAGAAATGATTGGTAATTCATTAGGCAGATTTATAGGAGTCTCCAGAGACACTATAGAGGGAAACACAGCTGTCTTTGCTAGGATCTGTGTTGAAATGGACATTAGCCAGCCTCTACCAGCCGAGGTGGAACTTGAGTTGACAGGGCTCTCCTGGATACAACAGTTAGATTATGAGGCACTACCTTTTAGATGCAGAGTCTGCCATAAGCACGGCCATCTGGCGAGGTTCTGCCCAAATATTCTGAGCACAAAAGTGGAGGCGCCGCTTGGAAATCCAAATCGCCCCAGAGAGGGCAAGTTTACCCCTGTCCAAGATCCATCTAGTATTCCTCAGGATTCTGATCTCCATAAAGATGGTTTTGAACAACCGAAGCGAAGGAGAAATAAAAAGAAAAATTCCAAGGAGCATGCACAACTTAAACCAACCAATCGGTATGAAATCTTTAAATCCCTAGTAGATCAAGAGGACCAAGTTATGGAAGGAGTGGATGGGAATGTTGAGGATATTAACATTCACTCTCAGGCTTCCCCTTCTTCTACTCCGGTCTTAGAATAGGTAATGGAACCCTCTGGGACAAGGCAGCCAGAGAACTCATGGACACTGGTAATCCACTCCCCAACACAACCGGTTATTAAGGACGTCAATATGGGAAGCTCTGAAAAGAACAGGGAAAGGCTGGTTCTAGGGATTACCATGTGGAGAAGAGGTCTAAAAACAGTAATTCCCAAGGAGCAGGAAGAAAATCCAATAAGGATCTACTAGCAGTACAAGGAGACAAGCTGATCAATGGAGGATCGGTGAGGCCAATTGAGTCTTATTGCTCACAAGGTCCTCAATGATTATTCAATCTTGGAATGTTAGGGGTTTAAACAACAGAACCCATCAATCTGCTGTTCAAGGACTTTTAGGAAAATGTAAAACAGACTTTTTGCTCATCCAGGAGACAAAAATGTCTATAGATCTTATGTGCAAGACTGCTAATGTAATATGGCGGGGTGCCGATTATATGGATGTGGTCGCTCAGTGGTGCCTCTGGGGGGATTGTTACTCTCCGGAACCCTCAAGTATGGACAGCTTTAGAACACATAGCTTGGAGGGGTGTTCTCACTTCTCTCGTTTAGAAACAATGCCACAACTCGAACATGTTCTTATTACAAACTTCTATGGGGCTCAATGCTTTGATGGCCAGCGGCTCCAATGGCAAGTCAGTACACAACATGAGGTCATCCCGGGAAGTTTTTGACCGGATCATAGTCGGGGATTTTAATGCCAAATTGTCTGTTAGGGATCAGGAAGGTGGTGCCCCAGTTTTGGATCCTGGGGACCGGTTCTTGATTTCCCAAATCCAAGCCTTTAAACTGGTTGATATCAAAGGCCCTGGAACCTACTTTACTTGGACAAACAAGAGGAGAGAGCCACACAGGAGGAAGGTTAAGTTAGACCGGTTTTTGGTTTCTGAAGAGGCATTTATTAAATGGAATCTTAAGTTCCAGATTTTGGAAGGTCCAGTCTCAGACCACTATCCCCTTTTGTTGGAGGGAGGGCCGATGACAGGTCAACACCATAAGCCATTCAAATTTGAAAATTTTTGGTTGCAAAAGGAGGATCTCCGAAGGAAAATTCCACAGTGGTGGGAAGAAGGCCGCCTACCCTTGGGGACTGCAATGTTCAAATTCCATAAACAGCTCCATTTTGTCAAGTGTAAATTGAAACAGTGGAGACAAAACAATAAGTCGGACTTCCAGCTCCAAAGGGCCCCCTTGATGGCTAGATGGGAGGAGGTGCAAAAACACTTCAGGGAAGGTACCATTACTGAGCACCTTAAAGCTGAGGATGATGCTCTGCGCAAAGCGGTTGAGGACATTGATAATCAAGAGGAAATTTATTGGAAACAGAGAGCAAGAATCACTTGGTTACTAGAAGGTGATAGAAATACAAAATTTTTCCACCGCTCAGCCCGTGCAAGGAGACAAATGCATAACATGGAAGTCCTTCACGATGAGAATGGACACTCCTTTGATACTCTCCCCGAAATGCATTTCCACTCAATGGATTATTTCTCAAACCTTTTTAAGGAAAGTAGGGAACAAGATGTGGAAGCCCAAAATGAAGTTATTAATGTCATACCTTCTATTATCTCTCACGAAGAGAATCAGACTCTCCTTAGACCCATTGAAAGTGATGAACTAAAGAAAGTGGTCTTTGGGATGAGCACGGGAAAATCGCCAGGTCCATATGGCTTTCCTATAGAATTCTTTCAGGCCTTCTGGGATACTCTGGAGAAAGATGTTTTGGCTGTCGCAGAGGAGTCCAGAACTAATAAAAGAATGCTTAAGGCTCTCAATCACACCTTCATCACTTTAATTCCAAAAGGGGAGGGGGGGTTCATCTCTCTGATTTCAGACCGATTGCCTTATGCAATGTTATTTATAAAATAGTCACGAAGATTATGGCTGAACGGCTAAAACCTTTTCTCCATAAAATAATTTCCTCTGAGCAAGGGGGTTTTGTTGAAGGAAGACAGATCTTGGATGAAGTGGTCCTTGCTCAGGAGGCAATCCATACAATGCAAACTTCATGCAACAAAGGAATGTTCATAAAGTTGGATATGTCTAAGGCTTATGACCGGGTGGAGTGGGGCTTCCTGGCAAAGATGATGGCAGCCTTTGGCTTCTCTCAGGCTCGGATTGATCGGGTCATGAGCCGTATCTCCACACCTTCTTTCTCCGTTCTAATCAATGGGCTCCCCTCGACTCCTTTTGGAGCCTCTCGGGGTCTTCGTCAAGGGGACCCTTGCTCTCCTTACCTCTTCCTCATCTTAGCAGAAGGATTAGGCAGACTCTTCCCTGAGAAGACGACAACTAGGTGTGATAACAGGTATTAAAGTGGGGACAGAAGTTTTGACCCACTTACAGTTTGTGGATGACACAGGATTGGTTGGAGTGGCCAGCCTCAGGGAAGCAAGAGGAATTAGAGATACTTTAAACATCTACCTTCGGGCCTCAAATCAAGTCATTAATGATAAAAAATCCAAAGTGGTCTTCTTCAATCTTGACCGAAGGTTACAGGAAAGAGTTACTGAGATCCTGGGATTTACTAGGACTTCTCTACCTGTTGTTTACTTGGGGGTTCCACCGCATTTCAAAAAACTAAAAATTGATATCTGGAAGGATCTTTTGGATGGCATCAAAGAGAAAATGAATCATTGGTCTCATAAATGGTTAAGCTATGGAGGCCGACTAACTTACTTACAATCAGTTATTCAGGCAATTCCAATATATAAATTCTCCATCCTGGCTGCCCCACATTCTATATGGAAAGAGCTTGACAAAATGGCCAGAAGCTTTTTATGGGAGGGTGCAAAAGGGAAGAAGAAATGGGCCTTGGTTGGATGGGATAAGGTCACCCAGCCCAAGGATAAAGGAGGGCCGGGACTGAGAAGCTCCAAGCTTAATAATCAAGCTTTGGCTGGTAAATTGTACTGGAGGTGGATTTCCCAGCCAACATCCCTCTTTAGCAGAATTCTTTCTAGCAAATACCTAGGCCATGCTCACCCCAATGATCTGGGACGTTTCCCTTTGGAGGGTAATGGATCCTTAGTATGGCAGACTCTCAAGCTGGGAGCTCAAGTTATCAAAGATCAATTGTTTTGGAAAGTGGGGAGAGGGGAGAAGGCCCGTTTCTGGACTGACTCCTGGGATCAGCACCCTCCCATCATTGCTGTGTTTCCATAATTGCAACCCATTAAATCAGCCATAGAAGACAAGGGCTGGATTCATATTGAGAGTTATTTCAATACCAGCCACATTGGGGAGTACAAGTTCAAAAAGTTCAAGAGGTTGGAAGAGTGGCCAATTCCAATCCCACCGGAGCTGGCACCAATCTTAGAAAAAATTTTGAAAGCTAGGTTTCTTACCGGGCGGGATGAAGAGGATGAACTTGCCTCGGGGCTTTGGGAACCTTGGGGTTTACACTGTGAAGGCGGGATTTAACCAGATTCTTCCGGAGCCCCTCCCACACTCTTTCCCGGTCCATGTTTGGAAGAAGATATGGCACCCCAAGGGTTGGCCGAAGGTGAATTTTTTTGCCTGGCAACTTATGCACAATGGAATTCTCACCTTTGACAATCTTAGACACAGAGGCATCATCGGTCCTTCTGAGTGTGTTTTATGCCGCAAGCATGAGGAAACCGCCGATCATTTGATGTTTGAATGCCCCTTCACACGGCAGATTTGGATGCGCTGGTTTTCCCACTTCAAAATTCAAGCCAACAAGTGGAGGTGACTCGGACCAATATTTGGAACCGATGGAAGAGAGGCAGATTTAAATCCAAAGCTCTCCGAATTGGCCGGGAGCCGGGCTTTCTTTTTATTTGGTGGCAGGTGTGGTCGGAGAGAAATGCCCGCATTTTCCGTGAAACATTCTCTTCACTTGATGGAATATGGCAGGTTATATGGAGCAAAGTGGTGGAAACAGTTGCCATCTACGTTGAGGAGGAACATCAGTCTGTTTCTGTGCCACTGGTTGATGGAGTTGTTGCTCTTGAAAGACAGGCTCATGATAGATGGCACCCTCCCCCAGCAGGCTGGATCAAAATCAATACTGATGGAGCTGCAAAAGGAAATCCGGGTAGTGCTGGTACTGGAGTTGTGTGCCGTGATCATGGTGGGTCCGTGCTTTACTGGGAACTGCACGGTCTGGGTCATGCCACAAACAATGAAGCGGAGGCCTTGGCTGTTAAATTTGCTTCTATCTGGGCTGTCAAGCATGGCCATAGAAAGATAATTCTTGAGTCCGACTCCCAAATTCTGGTGGGCGCTCTCGATTGCATGAGGAACTTTGATTTGCAAGCCCGGAGGTTGCGGAGTCTTGTATCTCAGATAAAGGATCTCTGGAAAGAATTAGATGATGTGGTTCCCATCTATGTGAGTAGGGATTTCAACAAGGCGGCCGATTTCCTTGCTAAGATAGGTGCTGAGAAGGAAGTTGGAGTGCAGATGCATAGTGATATGCCTGTGGAGGATGCTGTGATTCGGCAAGGCCTTGAATGCTACCTATGATAATGTGCAAAGTTTTTGCTGCTAAGGAAGGTTTTTGTCGCGATTTCGCGACATGTAGCGGCGTCGTGGCCTCTTGTTGGAAGTTGTCGCGATATCGCGACAGGTTTTGCCTTCTCAGCCTTAGAAAGGAACATGTCGCGAAATCGCGACATGTCACGAAATCGCGACGTTTTTGGCGCAGGGATGATAAGGAGGATTATCGTCGCGATATCGCGACATTTTTGGTAAACTTGAGCAAAGGGCACATTTCGTCGCGATATCGCGACATTTTTGTCGATCGGAAGCTGCATGGTAAAACGTCGCGATATCGCGACGCTTGGGGCACACTGGCGTCATCCGGATTTCTTGTCGCGATATCGTGACAATTTTGAAGACTGGTTGCAATGAGGATTATCATCGCGATATCGCGACTTTTTTGGTGAACTTGAGCAAAGGGCACATTTCGTCGCGATTTCGCGACATTTCTGTCGATCGGAAGCTGCATGGTAAAATCGTCGCGATATCGCGACAGTTGGGGCACACTGGCGTCATCTGGATTAATTGTCGCGATATCGCGACAATTTTGAAGACAAGTTGCAATGAGGATAACTTGTCGCGATATCGCGACAGTTTTGAAGATTGGGAACCGAAAGGAAAATTCGTCGCGATTTCGCGACACTTTTGGCACATTCATGGCTTTGGTAAAAATTGTCGCGATATCGCGACACTTTTGCGGATTGGGAGTCAAGATGAGAATATGTCGCGAGTATCGGGGGCGACACTTTTGCGGCGGAGAAATTCCGTCGCGATTTCGCGACCCTTTTGGAGATTTGATGCTTCCTGGAGTTCTTGTCGCGATTTCGCGACGCCTGTGATGATAGACCGTTGGAGGGAGTTTCTGTCGCGATTTCGCGACTTTTTTGGCGATCGGACGCGGAGGGCTTTGTCTGTCGCGATATCGCGACATGTCGCGTTCGTGGATCGATGGCGCTGCTGCGGCCGCGACGGGGTTGATTGCCGCGATTTCGCGACATGTCGCGTTTTCGCGCCTTGTTGTCTTCTGTGCTCTGTGGGGGTTAGCGTTGCCTTTGTGCTCTCCGCTTGTTGTCTAGTTCTCTGTTGTTGGTTGGGATGAGTTTTCTCCCTTGTGTAATTGCCTTTTGTATTAATACAAGTTTTTCAATTTTTTCAAAAAAAAATATTTACCCCCATTATCTGACCTGAAACATAAAATAGGCTTGCCTCCGACTTCTTCAGAAAATAAACCCACACTCTCCTAGAATAATCATCTATAAAAGTCAGAAAATAGATAGCACCATTTAAGGGTTGAGTGGGGACCGGTCCAAATATATCCGAATGTATAAGTTGCAGAAAATCAGAACTCTTACCAAGGCTTGCAGTAAACCGAACCCTCTTTTGTTTACCAAAAATACAATGCTCACACAAGTCTAAATTACAAGACTTAATCCCATAAAGCATACCTCTGTCATGCAGAATTTTCAGACCTTTTTTACTCATATGGCCTAGGCATTGATGCCATAGCATTACTACAACCTGAACAGAAGTTGTTCTTGCTGCATGGTTTGTCACCGTATAACCAAATAAACAATATAAGGTCCCATAAGATTCTCCTTTTGCTACTACAAGAGCTCCTCTGGTAATTTTGTAGTAGATGTTACCGAAAGTGACAAAATACCCTAGCTTATCCATCATCTTGATTGAGAGCAAATTCTTCCGCAAATTAGGCACATGTCGTACATCACATAACATCCTTTCTCTACCATCGTCCAGCCTGATCCTTATGTCCCCTCTTCCCACAATTTCTAAAGGGTGATCATCACCCAAGTAGACCATCCCACCACAGTATGGTTGTTATTTTTCAAACCAGTCTCTGTGGGGAGACATGTGGAAAGATACACCTGAGTCCCAAACCCAAGTATATAAAACAAATTTGTTGTTACTGATACAAAAAGCTTCACATGTTGTCGTCTCTCCTGAATCTGCTATACTGGCCTCAGTTGATGGTTGAATTTGCTTTTCATCATTATTTTCATTTTTTAATTGCCAACCGTCCTCCTTTGAGTGCCTTGGCTTCCCACAATGCCACCACTTCCCTTTATTCTTACATCCTTTAGACTTAGATCTGGACTGTGATCTACCTTGTTTACTCCTCTCGAAAGATTGACCTCTCACAGATAGAGCTTCATTCGTTGAGGGTTCCAAAGACGTTTTTCGCCTCAACTCTTCTACCAACAAAGCGGCTACCACATCATCAAATTTTTGAGTTCCTGATGATGCATTACTGATGGTCATCGCCATATGATCCCAGGTGTCCAAAAGGGAACAAAGTAGGGTGATAACTCTATCCTCATCCTCCATCTTCACATTAATTGCAACCATTTTACTGATAAGAGTATTAAACTCATTCAAATGATCTGCCACGGATGAACTTTCCTTCATCCTCAAGCTATAAAGTTATTTTTTTAGAAAAACCTTATTTGTTGATTTTTTCTCATACAACTTTTCAAGGTTTTGCCAAAGGATTGGTCAGTACAACTGTTCGTTTCAAGCTTTAAGCGGCAAAGGGTGTGCAAAAGTGTTGGGAATCTCAGGTTCGCCCGATGCTCAAGTCTGGCCAATCCTCAAAGTAAAACTGTGATTCGCTCCGATTTTGAGCGAGAACGGGGTTCGGGCAAGGCTCAGGGCGAGACTCGGCCGCGAGCGGGGAGCAAAGTTCGCTAAGGCCCCACCATGCCAGGGTTCGCACGACCTTAAAGCGAGAACGAAGTTCGGACAATGTTCAAAGCGAAGCTGGGACTCGCTCGAAGCTGGGGCGAAGTGCAGATTTGTTGAGCCACGAGCGAGACAAGGTCCGGCCCAAGAGGAGGTTCAGATTCCGAAAGTTCGAGCGTCATGATTCGCGAAGTTGGAGTTTGCTCCAATTTTAAGGCAAAGCCAGGGGTCAGGCAACTATCCGAGCGAGACTCAGCCCGAGGCAGAAAGGCTAAATCCACTAAGTCCCCGCCATACAATGGCAGTTCGCTCCTATATAAAGCAAGAATCGAAGTTCGCTCCGATTTTAAGCGAGGACAAGTTTCGGGCAAAGAACAAAGCAACGACAGGGTTCGCCCGAACTTGGTGCGAAGCGCAGAGGGTAGGCCGTGATTCGCCTATGGGTGAGGACAAGAACGAGGTTTCCTCAGAATGAAGAAAAGGCCGATATTTTGCGAAGGCACCACTTTAAGCTGGAGTTCGCTCCGACTTGGAGCGAGAACAAGGTTCGGGATGGGGTTCAAAGCGAGAAAGAGGAAAATACGAATGTTAGCCAGGAGCGAACGTCGGCCAAAGTGATAAGGTCGGCCAAAAAATCTCAAGTTCGCTCAAACCTCCAACGATCCTCGTTTTCAGGCTCCTTGCACGGCGAACGTCGGCCATCCAGCGAACGTAGGCCATCTTGCGAACGTCGGCCAAAATGCGAACGTCAACCATCCGTCGAACGTCGGCCAAAATGCTCTATGTCGGCCAGGATGCTCCCAACTTTGCCAAAATGCTCCCAACCTCGCCAGAATGCTCAACTTCGGCCAAAAAACTGCATTTCGGGCCCAATTTCCAGCAAAGTTTCGCCGAGCATTTTTTAACGCTAAGACTGCATCCGAAGGGCGCGCATCCCGAGAAAGAGAAGTTAGGTGGGTATTTAATGCGCCTCCATGGCGCACGAGTTTGGGTCTCCTGCCCATCCCATCAGACGGCCATGTCAGGTCCCGGAAAAGCTCCAAAGGGCAAGTTGCACCAACCGCATTAATGAGACATGTTGTCCCAACTACAACGCCCGTCCGGCGCCGCTCTAAACACGGGTGAGCCGCATTCCATGGATGCTCTGTCATCTGGCAGAGGTCAAATCTCAACTGCTCCGCCAGTTTTAGGGTTTGAGCATTAATGTAGTCAAGGGGATTTTCTTCTATAAAAGGCCGCTCAATGTAATGTAATAGGGGGGAAACATTTTGCTAAAGAGCTGTTGTACTTGGACTTCTTGCATCAATATTAAGACTCCTGGTTCTGATTTTGGACTCTTTTCTGTGTATGATGCCTTCTATGCTTATTTTTGTTAATTTTGTTTCTTCATTTGCATACAATAAATTCTGAAATCTGGATTTAAGTGTGTGAATCAAGAACGAAGTCTGGAATTGCATGTAAGCTGCTCTTTTCCTTTCCTTCTCCTCATCTTCCCTTTCTTCTTCTCTCCCTTTCTTCCTCTCCCTCACAGCTTCATTCCCTCTTCTTCTTTCCCCCTTTTCTCCCCCAGCAAACTTCAGCAGGTGTACCTTGAAAAGTTTCTAAGTGTTGGGGCGCAACCCGACTTCGCAGCGAAGTCGGAGTGCGCCCCTCAGTTGGAGCGCAGTAGGGAACCCAGAGTGCGCAAAATCTGACTAAGTGTCAAGGGCGCAACCCGACTTCGCAGCGAAGTCGGGGTGCGCCCTTCTTCCTGGGCGCACTAGGGGAATGACCTATCAGGAAAATGGCTAAGTGCTGGGGCGCAACCCGACTTCGCAGCGAAGTCGGAGTGCGCCCCTGTTCCAGTGCGCAGTCTGTACAGCGGACGGAGACAGCCCAGCACCAGTGCGCAACCCGACTTCGCAGCGAAGTCGGAGTGCGCCCTTTGACCGGTGCGCAGTTCGGTGAAGTCAACTCAGAAGACACCAAGGCAAGAAGGCCTTCCGACTGCGCTGTCTTTCTCCTGCGCAACCCGATGGCGCCCGAATTCTGGCGAAGTTGGATAAGCTGCCTTTCAAGGCAGACACGTGTCACGCTTCAGCATCTGACAAGTATCCACCTCCGGGATTCGAGCCAAGACTTGACCGCGCAAGGACAGAGCATGGGCTTCACTACCGGCGCCAGTTGTCAGCATTTAAAGCCGATGTGAAGTGCCATCTGCCGCACCTACCCGCATTCCTGTTGACTGAAGACTGGTCCCAACGCGCTGCCACGTAGCTGTACCATCTTCAGGGACACCATCTTTGCAAGGACAGTCCGGCCCGACAGAAGTCAGCATCGGCAGCTCCTCAGCCGCTCGTGTCAGCTCTTTGTCTTGTCTGGGACTTTGTGCCCATGAATGTAATCGGGGGGAGTTTTGGGCTATAAATACCCACCACATTTTCAATGTAAGTGGTGGAAGGGGAATATATTGCTAGGGGACAATTGTAGCTGTGCGTTTGCCTCAAATACAGACATATACTTGGCTCTGCTTCTTGTCTTTTATCTTGCATGCTGCCTCTCCTTGTCATTACTGCCTCATGTTTCTTGTGTCATTGCTTGTTGTTGTCTTGAACTCCGGACTCCGGCATTTGATGGCCGGGTATTCCTGGAATGCATAGATAGAGGATACATGGGATCGGCGATAGCTGTGGTTTCGATGTATGTTTGTAGATGAATCTTGTTAGTAGTGGTGATTGATTCGTCGCCGTGCTGCTTATTTCCCCCACCCGACTCCAATCACATTTGGAATTTCTTTCTGCACTTTTATCTCTTTCTGTACCCTTTTATCTCTTTCTGTACCTTTTTATCTCTTTCCTGCACTCTTATCTTAACACACCCCCTATAGGAGCCGGCCTTCTCCGGAGATTGGCACGGAAGGCATCCCTTCCTCCCGGCCTTTCAATCTGGTGGGCGAATCTGGGCGCATTAACAACAAATCCTTTCCTCATGGCAGATTCGTAACCAACAGTTTCTCTGGCACGCCCGGTGGGACCAAGGTCCCATACTTCACGAGAATTTCTAACCCGTCTCCACCTGGCACCAGCAGTTGCTTGGTCTTAACCGGTGGGACATGGTAGTTTCCCGCCCCCAAACAGAATCGAAGTACTAGTGCTCACTTCATTGCTGTTCAAAATCAGAGCACCTGGCGACTCTGCACGAACCTGAATACTCTCTGAGTCCGTGAAGACCGGTCCTAACGCCTTCATGCAAACAAGAAGGTGGCGAGCAAGGAATCCGGAGAACCAGCCCGACTTTTACGAACTTGACCTTGACGCTCCAAGCGAGCGCGTCAGGCTGGCTGATTACCAAGCTCGCGAAGAAGAAATCCAAGAAGAGGCCGAGGCTGAAATCCAAGAAGCCGAAGCCGAGATTGAACAAGTTGAGGCCGAAGAAGAATCTACCTCTTCGGATAGTTCCGATACTGAATACACTACCGGATCAGAAGCAGAAATGGCTGATCATCTGGATGAAGACGACCTCTTCCCGGCGGTGGATTCTACGGGGCCCTTGGCCCTGGTCGGACAGCAAGTTGTGCCCCCTGCTGCCTTAAAGTCTATCCCTACATACGACGGCTACGGCAAGACGGCGTATGAACACATCCAGGACATTCTTGCCCTGGCTGCGCTTCACTCCATTACTGACGAAAGTGTGAAGACCCGTCTGCTGGCCCTTTCCCTAAGGGGAAAGCTTCTCTACTGGTGGAGATCGCTGCCAGAGGGATCCATCACAGGGTGGCGACAGTTAGCCGGCAGGCTCGTGAAAGGATGCAACGAGTCTGCTGATCCCTCTTCTTTGCTGCATCAGTTCCAAAGTATTCAGAGACACCCCCAAGAGGAGGTGTCAGACTTCAATATCAGGTTTGCGAGGTCTTGGAAACGAGTCCCTCGTGAACTCCGACCGTCAGCAGGACAGGCCGCCTACTACTACCTGAGATCTTTCAACTCAGACATTTGCCTGCTGTTGAAGGTTGCCAGAATCAACACATTCCCTGCTCTGTACGAAGCTGCCCAGCAAGCTGAAATGGACATCATCTCCATCGGCAGACTTCCACACAGAGTGCAACCGCCCATCTACCCTGATTTTCCCCGATCGCAGTATCCATCAACTACGGTTCGGAGCCGTCCACTTCAGGACAGCAACCCCAGCAGCAATGGAACCCGGCGCCGGCCGTGAACCCTTACGGCCCGCCTCAAATTCATTATCCGCCTCCTCGTCCTCCACGTTTTCCAGCACTTCCTGCTCCTCCCCAGCATGCACAATATTCCACTCCTCCTCCATTGGCTGCATTGCCTCCCCCAGCTCAATTGCCGCCACCTCCTAGCCACGATATTCAGAATCAAATCCTACAGGAGGTACGGGCTCTGGCCTCTGGCTATCATACCATGTCTAACGACATGACTGTTCTGAAAAAGAAGCAGGCCCAGATGGACCTAGCTCCAAGGAGGCCATATCCGCCCCCGCATTGACAAAGGATCGGCCCCCCGAGCAACATTTGCAACGACGGCCCCCTCCGAGGAATGCTGCCATCGAGGATGAACCTGGTACTTCCGACCAGGTCAACTGGTGCACCACGTGCAACGACCCGCATGATGAAGATGATTGTACGCTTCACCAGCACTACCTCCAGACCTTGGCCGGCAGCGCCATTGAGGACGAAGAACTTTACATGATCCTGGGCGACGAGAGCAATTTCGCCGTCTCAGACGAAGTTCCAATGCCGCCTCCCGCCAAGGAAAACAAGAAGTCTGCCGAAGCTGCAGCCAAACCCCTAAAGGTGTACGCCAGAAGAGACAAGGCGCAACCCGAGGAGATACCACCGTACAAGAGGCTGTGGCCTTACACAGCCAAAGACAAAACTCCTCCGGCGAAGACTCCCGTAGTCAAGCCTCCCATTGCCAAAGCTCTTTCGGCTAAAGCTCCCGCTGCTCAGCCTCCAGCTGAAACAAAAGAACAAGCTCAGGAGAGGCTGAGATATCCGTCTCTAACCAAGAGGCAGAGAGTTGAGGCCACTCAACAGTACCGGACGAAGTACGAGCCGGCGAAAGAAGCGGAAGGAGCAAGCACTTCGGGCTACGGTATAGTAGACGAGTTGAAGAGAACTCCCGCGAGAATCAGCATGTATGATGCTCTTCGGCTCCCGAGCCGGGGTTGATCTGCTGCAAGAATCCTCGAAAATCATGAAGAACGGCAAGCAGATACAACCCGCTGTCCTGGTGCAACCCCCGACAGTCTCAGCCACTGGGAAGAACAGACCACCTCCCTTTTATCTGTCTTTACGGATGCAAGGGTATATAGTACACAACTGCATGGTGGATTCTGGTGCTTCCACGACCGTAATGCCGAGAGCCGTCTGCGATGAAATCGGGATGGAGTACACAAGGAGCAGCCAAGGCGTGCTGCAACTAGACGGCACCCCTGTCAAGACAGTTGGTGTCATAAAAGACATCCCCATTCGGCTGCACAAAGCTCTCGACATTGTGGTCATCCAAGAGGTTGTGATCGTCGACTTGGAACCCTACTTCGGCATGTGCCTCTCTAGGGAGTTCACTGCGAAGTTGGGAGGATATCTCTCTCTGGACTACTCGCACATGGAAGTGCCCTTCAAAGGAAGGAGGCTGAAAATTTTCAATGAAAAGCCTTCCACTTACCTAGTAGAGAAGATACCCGGAGAAGAGCCTGAGGATTGCATGGTTCAGCTAGCAGAGGAAGAACTGGTGACAGTGGACATGACGGAGCAAGCTCTCGAGCAGCTGCAAGTAGAAGATGAGTTCTCCTTGCGGGACTTCAACGCCGTGATTGAAACAGAGCAAGGTTGTTACACCATTGTTCAGCCCGAGAGAGTTGACAAGTCAGCAAGGAGAGAAGTAGGACCAGCACCTGAGAAGCTGTGGAAGCTTTTCTTTGACGGCGCACGATGCAGAAATGGCGCCGGTGCTGGAGTTCTTTTGGTTTCCCCAACCGGGATCCAGAAGGATTACACCTACAGGCTGGCTTGGAGCTGTACCAACAACGCGGCGGAGTACGAAGCCCTGTGCTTGGGACTGCGAAAGGCGGAGAGGTTGGGAATCAAACATCTGCAGATCTACGGAGATTCAGAGCTAGTGTGTCACCAGATCACGAACAAGTGCGCCTCCAAAAAGCACTATCTTAAGGCGTACCGAAATCGGGTCCGGGATCTGATGGAGTCTTTTGACTCGTTGAATGTCAAGGCTATTTCACGAGAGAAAAACAAGCATGCTGACATTCCGGCGTCTGTTGGAGCCAGGTACGTTCCGGCTGATGACACTGTCCAGAAGCCGAAGCCGGTCCGTACCATTTACAAGCCTTCCGTGCCTGATAAGGACACTCACTGGCAAGTGTTCAGCTGTGACGAGGAGATCGTCACATTTTTGGTAAATGAAGCCTGTGCAATCGAAGGTAGAGACCCTGATGACAAGCAATATGAGGGGTTAATACAACTGAAAAATAATCATGTCCCGAAAGGACTGATTACCTTAGAGAGTCTATTTGATCAGAATGACAGAGCCATATCTCATCGGATCAAAGTAGACCCGAAGCAGTATGCCGACCTAGAGCTGGAACCTGGTAAAACAATCAAGGTCGGGACAGACTGCACCACAGAGGAACTCGAGCGGATCGGATCATTATGTCAAGAGTTCCACGACATAGTAGCACTGGAGCTACCAAGACTTGAAGGGGTATGACGAGAGAAATAATTCAGCATACCATTGAGCTAGAAGATGGCGCCAAGCCATTCAGGCAAAAACAGAGGGCCGTCAATCCAAAAATCGAGGCCATGATGAAAGCCGAGCTTTTGAAGATGCTCGAGGCTAAGATCATCTACCCCATCAAGCACTCATCCTGGGTTGCGAACTTGGTTCCTGTGAGGAAGAAGAACGGAGACATTCGTCTCTGCGTGGATTTCAGAAATCTAAATCAAGCCTCCCTCAAGGACCATTACCCGCTTCCTCAGATCGATCAGATCCTCCATATAGTTTCTGGAGCCCAGAGATTTTCCCTCCTAGACGGCTTTTCCGGCTACAACCAGATATGGGTCAAGGATGAGGACCAGCACAAGACGGCGTTCACTACCAAGTGGGGGACGTTCGCCTATCAGCGCATGCCGTTCGGCTTATCCAACGCTGGCGCCACATTCCAAAGAGCCATGGACCTGGCCTTTCGAGAGCTGCTTAACAAAGTGATCGTCATCTACTTGGATGACATGACTGTTTTCTCTCACAAGCGAGAAGAGCATGTTCCCCACCTGCGGCAAATATTCGAAAGGTGTCGTGAATTCGGCATCTCCATAAACCCGAAGAAATCGGTCTTCGCGGTGAAAGAAGGAAAGCTGCTGGGGCATGTCATCTCCGAGAAGGGCCTGGCTATAGATCCTGACAGAGCAGAGGCTCTTCTCCGCTTGCCCGCCCCAATCGACAAGAAAGGGCTACAGTCCTTCTTCGGTCAAATCAACTTTGTGCGGAAGTTCATACCGGACTTCGCACAGGTAATCAAGCCTATGTCCGAGTTGCTGAAGAAGAACACAAAATTTCTGTGGACTGAAGAAAGAGAGCAAGCCTTCAAGGAGATCAAAGCTCGCATTGCACAAGCACCGGTGTTGATCAACCCGGACTACTCCAAGGATTTCATCCTGTACGCGGTGGGAGAACCAGAGAGTTACGCCGCAGTCCTGACCCAAAAGGGAGAAGATGGCGAGGAGCGCCCCATAGCGTTCCTGAGCCAAGTGATCCAGCCGCACGAAGAAAAGTACAACTTTATAGAGCGGCAGGTACATGTTGTCATGAAGTCTCTCCGTAAGTTCAGGAACTTTGTCTCCCGGAGCAAGATCACCGTCTTCGTGATCCACCCGGACGTTCGAAGCTTTATCATACAAGGTGAACCGGGTCACAAGAGGGCAGGATGGATTGCCAAAATCCAGGAGTTCGACATCGAAGTGCGGCCAACCAAGCTAGTCAAAGGCCGAGCCTTGTGCCAGGAGCTAGCCCGAAGTGCGGCAGCCGAGATATCCGCCTGTGAGTGGGAGGATCCAGCAACGCGCATCAACCTAGCCAACTCTTTACCCGAGGAATGTGACTGGACAGATGAACTGGTGAGATACTTCTATACCGGAAGATGTCCAGACCACATGAATGCCTCACAAAGAAGGAGGTTTCGGCTAGGTGCATTAAAGTACACTCTTCGCCCCGAGGGGCTTTACTTTAAAAACATTGACGGCATCCTGTTGCGGTGCGTCAGAAAAGCAGACCAATCCAGGGTCCTCGGAGAGTTTCATTCCGGGATGCCTGGAGGTCATCATTCTGCAAGGCCCACGGCCTTGAAAATAATCAGAGCTGGGTACTACTGGCCCACTCTGTTTACAGACGCTCATGCTGTCTGTAGCAAATGTGATCAATGCCAGAGATTTGCTGGCAGGAACAGAAAAGCACCCCTGCCCCTTCAACCGATCCAAGCCGAGACTCCGTTTCAGCAATGGGGTCTGGACTTCATCGGGGTGATTTCGCCGAACTCTGCAGCGGGCCACAAGTTTATCTTAACCGCCACCGATTACTTCACACGGTGGGCAGAGGCGATCCCCACAAAGAACGCTGACCAAGAGACGGTCATCAGGTTCCTCGAAAGCTTGATCACCCGTTTCGGGATTCCCAAGTCAATAGTAACGGACAATGGTCCAGGGTTCGCGAGCGCAGTACTCACGGAGTACACCAGCAAATTTGGCATCTATCACAAGATGTCTTCCAACTACTACCCGCAGGGGAACGGTCTCGCCGAGTCCACCAATAAGAATCTACTGAAGATCATTCGAAGGACAGTGGAGAAAAATAGGACTTGGCACCTACTCCTGAACCGGGCGCTATGGGCGGACAGAATTTCATTCAAGAAGTCCATCAAAACATCCCCTTATGCGCTCGTGTATGGCAAAGAAGCTGTCTTGCCAATGCACATTGAGATACCCGCTCTCTGGATGCTTGACGAGGAGAGAAGCAGCGGGGATCCGGTAGAAGACAAACTTTGCCAACTGCTGCAGTTGGAGGAAGACAGAGAGAAAGCGTACCAGGCCTTCACAAAACACGCCAGAGCCACCCAAGGCTGGTTCGCAAAAGGTACCACTGCCCGAGTTTTCAGAATCGGGGACCTGGTGCTAAAGTGGGACTCGTTCAAGGCCAAACCCGGCAACCATGGAAAGTTTGACGCCCTCTGGGAGGGCCCCTATCAGATTGCGCGGGTTAATCAATTCAATGCATATGTACTTCGGGACATGGAGGGACATCCTCTCCCCATTCCCGTCAACGGGTTCCACCTCAAATTGTACCACCACTGAAGGCGCCCGAAAAGGCCCTTCTTTGTACAGATTTCCCTTTTTGCATTTTAAAGTTTTCAGCATGTAATTATTTTAAGTTTTCCAGTTTTCCAAGTAGCCCAAGTAAGTCAGGCAGCGCTCATCAAATGGGGCGAAGAAGGGAAGAAAGCAGTTAAAAAGAGTTAAAAATGCCTAAGTACGGCTGCCCAACCCGACTTCGCAGCGAAGTCGGGCTGCGCCCTCTCCAAACAGCGCAGTTGGGTAGCAGGCTACAAGAAAATGTCTTGTCGGACTGCGCCCCAGTTGTAGGGCGAAGTCGGACTGCGCCCTAATTTCGGGCGAAGTCCGAGTGCGCACTCATTCTCAGGCGCACCCTGAGTAGTCCGATGAAGGCTGAAAGCACTAAGTCCGAAACCCAAGATCGCCCGTGTTGGTGGGCGAAGTCGGACTGCGCCCCTTTTTCGGGCGAAGTCCGCACTGCGCCCGTTTTTCGGGCGAACCTCGGACTGCGCCCTTCGAATTCGAGCAAAGACCGCGCTGGCGAAGTCCGAATGGTAAGCTGACGAAAAAACAAGTGTAAGGTCCGCGCTGCGCCCACTCTTGGGGCTAACCGCGAACTGCGCCCGTTTTCGGGCGAAGTTCGCGCCGCGCCCGTTTTTTGGGCGAAGTTCGGGTTGCGCCCAAAAAACGGGCGAAGTCCGACTTGCGCCCCTTTTTCGGGCGAAGTCGGACCGCGCCCCGGATTCTGGGCGAAGCACGAACCTCTCATCACAGCAGCGCCAAAAGTTCACAAGTATGGGCCCGTTGCAAAGCCCGACACGTGGCGAGGTGTGGCTAATTAAAAAGCTCTTTGAAAAGCGTGCCCAATGGTGGCAGCAACGTCAGCAACGGCACAACGACCAAGGGAGGGCTTTAAATGATTGCGCGGTAACCAAGGATAATACATGTAAAAGATAACCTTGCGCAATATCCAAGGGTGACGCATTTAAAAGGTAAGGCGCGCCTTGGGCCAACAAATCACGTTTTTCAAGAAATGGACCCCTGCGCAGCCACCAAGGTCATAACGTCGCCACCAATCCAGATTTAACTACTTTAACTTCCTCCCTCGCGCCATTAATGAGCAGTTACCATCTACAAAAGACCCTGGCGCCAGCCAGAAAATTTATAAGTTCGAAGCTGACTCCCGGACTGCAGAAGATACGCCTGACAATCTCTGAAGTATTCGTCCCGGTATTTGATTGTTTCAACGAAAATGGACAAGGGGAAAGCGCCCGTACAGGCGCAATCAAGTATGAGTCCGCGCAAAGGCGACAAGTCTCCAGAATCCAGCGAACATGAAAGCACAGCGCCTCGGAAGGGCAGGAAAACAAAATCCAGAACAAAGAGGCACGTAGCTGGCCAGACTCCGCCGCCACCAATCAATCGTCTGTCCGGGTATAAAGATGGTGCATTCTCCATCAGTATCACGAAGCTGCGTCTAACCATCGCAAAGTGGGTGGGTAAGGTTCCGCCTTCTCACCACCTCGGAGCTGCATACAATTCAAATCTTCATTATTTCTTGTGCCCTCCGACTCACTGGTGCCCGGAGCTGGTTGAAGCGATTGCTGAATATTACAAACCAGCTGCGCGGCAAGTCTGCGATAACAAAGGAAGGGTGTTGTTCACTCTCTTCCGAGAGAGCGTCCAGCCGGCGTTCGCCCCAGGGCTCCAATACAGCCCAGACGCAATTGTCAGAAGGGTGAGCATCGAAGAGCAGACCGGCAGATTTTCGCAGACAAAGCGGATGAGAGAGTTCCTTAACTCAGAATTGAAGACTCCACTAAATCCTGGACAGTGGCCGACCGGCCCCATACCGCTAGACCGATTTGAGAACGGATATATTTATATCATTCGGCATGGGTCCTTGGCTGCGATTCGAGACGAGTGGTGCGGCCGTTTCGCTGGCAATGGCCGAGTGCATCCTGCACGGGGAGTTTTACGACTCCACGGCGCAGAAGAGCGGGAAGCGCCCAATCTTCTACGATTGGGCGGACTGGTTGGCCTACGCGATTCACGCGAGCCTGGTAAGACTGCAGCAAAGGCAGTCGACGGACTTCCGGTTTTGCTCATTCCTCACATGGCTATGCCTGTACCATATGCATTACCGGATGAATGTCCCTAACCTGAGAAAAGCGAACGAGCAAGGAAAACCCCTCCCAGTGTATGAATGGACTGAGGCCCTGTACCGGAAGGGCTCTTTCTATGAGTTTAATGTTGGTTTTCTAGGCCAGGCAATGGGACTGTTCAGCCGTGGCGCAACTCGCCCACCAGCGGCTATGACAAAGCATCTGACAGACAACAAGCTCGGTGATACCTTTCGGTTGACTCGGGGCATTGTCGTCCGAATCTACGGATTCAAGGGGAAACCATGTCTGCTGCCCTACTTTTGCACAGACCATCAGTTTGGAATGGAGGTGGCGCGGCAAATGGACTACGTCGAAGAGGAATTTGGCCAAGGGAAGAAGAGGGGTCACTTATTCAAATATCCTATGACCTGGGCCAATATTCAGGTCTTCGAAATCGGGCAGCACGTTTACCTTGAGCAGGAGCTGCTAGAGATGGGCCTGATAATGCTGCCCCAACGCTGGAAATATGACCCAATCGGGGTCCGGGGAAAGCTTACGCACATCTGTCCTGTTGGCAATTTTGCTACATTAAGTCTTTTGATAAATTTTGGCCTTAGTGGAGCTTTCAAGCGGCAAAGAGCATGCTGAGGTGTTCGGGTTTTCGCGGGCCATAAACGGGGGCGATAAAATGGACAAAATGAGCTCTGGATATTTTATCATTGCAGATCTTCTCGCCGGCTTTCCGACGATATATTATAATAGGCGATCGGGTTAGCGGATCAAAAGTTATGGCCCCGGGAAGCAGAACCAGGAAACCCAGTTTTTTGTGCGAAGTCCGACTGCGCCCAGTTTTTGGTGCGAAGTCCGACTGCGCCCTTCTTCCTAAGCGCACTTGGAAACAGTCTGGCAAGGAAATTGACTAAGTGTTGGAGCGCAACCCGACTTCGCAGCGAAGTCGAACTGCGCTCCCTTGTCCGTGCGAAGTCCGAACGGCGGTGAGAATCAGCAAGTGCCGATGCGCAACCCGACTTCGCAGCGAAGTCGAACTGCTCCCTTTGACCGGTGCGCAGTAGGGAAATCGCCAACCCGACTGCGTTGTTTTTCACCTGTGCTACCCGATTGCGCTCTAATCCCGGGCGAAGTTGGATAGACTGCCTTTCAAGGCAGACATGTGTCAAGCATTATCATCCAGCAAGTGTCCAACTTTGGGATCCGAGCCAAGACATGCTAAGCAAAAGGACAAGCATGGGCCGCACTACTTATGCCAGCTGCCTCATTTAAGGCTGATGTGAGTTTCCACCTGCCTCAGCTACCCGCATTCCTGTCAATGTGAAGTTCTACCTAGCGCGCTGCCACGTAGCTGTTCACCTTCAGGGAGACCATGCTGCGAGTATAGTCCTGCCCGACAGAAGTCAGCATCAGCAGTTCCGCGATCGCTTTTGTCAGCTAATGTTTGACTGGGACTTTGTGCCCATAAATGTAATCGGGAGGTTCTCAGGCTATAAATAGCCACCACGTTTTCATTGTAAAGTGGTGGAAGGGGAATGTCTGTTAGGGAACCATTGTAGCTGTGCTTCTGCCTTTTAATATAATACATACACTTGGTGATGTTTTACTGTTTTCATTTTGTATGCTGTCTCTCCTTGACATTTCTGCCTTACGTTTTCCTGTGTCATGGCTTGTTGATTCACTTCAGCATTTGGTGGTCAGGTATACCTGAGGTGCATAAATCAGAGGATATATAGGGCAAACGTCAGTGGCAGTTTTCTGGTTATGTTTTGGTGTTATAGTGTTGTTAGTAGTGGTGATTGATGCGTTGTCGTACTGTTAGTTCCTTGGAGGGAATGTCTGTTAGGGAACCATTGTAGCTGTGCTTCTGGCCCTTAACACAAAACATATACCTGGCTCTGTTCTACTGGCGAGTGACAGCATCCATAGTGGTGTGTTATTGTTATATTGGTGTTAGTAGTGGTGATTGATGCGTTGTCGTACTGTTAGTTCCCCCCACCCAACTCCAATCTAATTTGGAATCCCTTTCTGCATTTTTATCTCTTTCCCTGCACTCTTATCTTGAACCTCAAAACCCCAAAGGAAGCCGGCCTTCTCCGGAGATTGGCCCGGAAGGCATTCCTTCCTTCCGGCCTTTCAATGTTGGTTTGCGGGTCCTAGGGCGCAAAAGCAACAAATCCTTTCCTCATGGCGGATTCGTGACCAACAGTTTCTGGCACGCCAGGTGGGACTCAGGGTCCCACATTTGGAAGATCTCAAGCTCGTCCTCACTCGGGCTGACGGTTTCCTTCCGAATACTCGGTGGGACAAGGAAGTTTCCCATCCCCAAACAGAATCGAAGCACTGGTGTTCGCTTCATTGCTGTTCAAAATCAGGGCACCTGGCAACTCTGCACGTTCATATTCTCTGAGTCCGAAAGACCGGTCCTGACGCCTTCATTCAAACGAGAAGGTGGCGAGCGAGGAACCCGAGAAACCAGCCTGACTTTACGAAATTAATACCAACGCTCCAGGCGAGCGCGTCAGGCTGGCTGATTACCAAGCTCGCATAGACGAATCCGTGAGGTGAGACGAACAGTCTCCATATTTTAAGGAAGCCCGAGTTGGTGAATCTTTGGCTTGCCTTCATCTGGCAAAATCACCTGGCGACTCTGATTGAGCTAGAGATCCAGATTTCTTGATCGCAGGCGCCCTTTTTTTAAGCTAATAGAAGACACCCCGGAGGAATCAAGGTTTGGTGAGCAGCCTTGACCTCACAAGCGGAGAAATGAATGTTCGCCTACAGTCTCTGGAGTGGTGGTATCGGCTCCAACCATCACCGCAACCGGTACCCGAAGAGGGCTCCCGTCTGAAAAATCTCCTTGCCACATCGTTCATCAATTGTACGGGTACCGGCATGAATGACAATCTACCACGTTGCACCATGTTCGCGACCTGGCAAACTTTGGGAGGCCAGCCGGACTTCAAAGATCATCTGAAGTACAATCAGATATAGTCCGGACACTGCAGGTTTACCGGATAGGCAACCAAAGCTAGATTTGTGTTGGCGGCATGCCAATAATGCCGCAAAATTTTGTATAAATAAGCCGGCTAGTATTCAAAGTTTTAGTTGTTTTCTTAGTTTAGGTTGTGCAGTGTTTTCTTTTCAGTATTCCAAGAGTGCCGTGGGTGCCAAGGGTTTCAGAAGGAGGTTGCTGCTGACAGTGGATATCAAGAGGACAGCGAGGGTGACTCTGTTGCCCAATGGATAAAGGCCTGGGTCCTCACATCGAGGCGAGCTCAATGCCCCGCGAGCCGCCAAGAATGTTGGCAATTTTGCCACATTAAGTCTTTTGATAAATTTTGGCCTAAGTAGTGGAGCTTTCAAGCGGCAAAGAGCATGTTGAGGTGTTCGGGTTTTCGCGGGCCATAAACGGGGGCGATAAAATGGACAAAATGAGCTCCGGATATTTTATCATTGCAGATCTTCTCGCCAGCTTTCCGACGATATATTATAATAGGCGATCGGGTTAGCGGATCAAAAGTTATGGCCCCGGGAAGCAGAACCAGGAAACCCAGTTTTTGGTGCGAAGTCCGACTGTGCCCAGTTTTTGGTGTGAAGTCCGACTGCGCCCAGTTTTTGTGCGAAGTCCGACTACGCCCTTCTTCCTGAGCGCACTTGGAAACAGTCGGCTCGCTATGGGGAGGCTCATTCGGGGATCAAGCTCATACAGGGCTAGATGGTGTATATGTTGACCGGAAAGCAACGAGGCACTCTGAAAAGCAGAGGCTTGTCGCTTCCTCTCGGGGCATTCTACTGGCTACCCACTCCGTTACTGGTTGAGATAGCTCTATGCTGAACTCTATAATCCGGATATCGTTTTTCGGATATAGCAAATTGGTTACACCGGTAGAAAGTAGAGATTTAGCGGGCTCGAGAGAATGCAATCATTCTTTCAAAAGCCCCAAATCTCTACCGGGAAACCTGGAAAGAGTTAAACCAGGGGAGGGGAGTCCTATAAGCACCTACTAACAAGTAATGGAAAGAATCTGTATCACGTATATAAATATAATGCCCTCATTTAAGGCTTCTATAGCCCTCATTTAAGGCATCTATAGCCATCTATTTAAGACTCAAGGGATCTATATCCCATCATTCAATACATCTATAGACAGATTTAGACATATTGAGAACAAGGAGGCAAGGAAACATAGCTCAATTTCCATTATAACTTCTCACGCATGTGTGTGAGGTTGTGTCTGGCGGTAAAGTAATCCTCCCTTCGGGAGGGGGAAGTAAGCCTCCCTTCAGGAGGGGTGGTTTCAATAGAAGTATTCCTCTAGCTTTCAAGTATCTATCACTCTATAGCTCTTACTCTTAGTAGCTGGTACTTTCTAATAGCTATTAGCAGAGGTTGGCCTTCTATTTAATATATCTGGTTGTGGATCCCTGCATTCCGAGCCCCACTATTCCAATAAGGGGAGGAGGTTGGCGGTATTAAACTTCTATAGGCGGTTGTTTCTGATCCCTGCATTTCGAGCCTTATCCTATGGAGGTTGGCCTTCTATTTAATATGGAGGTTGGCCTTCTAGTATATCTATCTCCCTGGCGGTTGTGGATCCCTGCATTCCGAGCCCCACTATTCCAAAGGGAGGTGGGCCTTAGAAGAAAAGTATGGCTGCTTGCCCCTGCCTACTCTATTACGGAGGTTGTCCTTTCTAATCCATAGGCGGTTGTTCTGGACCCTTGCCTTATCTCCCCCTGGCCCGGGTTGGCCTCTTAAAAACCCCTCTCCATTGTAAATAATGGACGTGAGAGGGGTATCGGGGATCCGTTGGGTCCGCCTCCCGAGGGGCATTATTCGTCGCGAAAAGGGCAATTATGGCCGATTTGAATGGGTAATGCGCCCTTTTAAAAGCCAAGGGGAGAGGAGAGCTTTTAAGAGCACGGAGAGATATAGTAAGTATAGGTCGTTCCTGCCGACGGTGAGTGAGGAAGACTTGGCAGTCTTAACGGATAATGACTCATCCCAGCCTCTCTATTTTAAAAACTGCGCCGGGTGAAGCGGTTCATTATGCGGTTGTTTATGCCGCCGCTGGAGATAAGCTAGTGATTGCACACAGATATGGGATGGGGATGGGTAGTAAGCCTAAAGAGCCCTTTCCCTTCCTCCAAGCACACACACATTTTCCTACCTCTCTTTCCGGGAATGGATAAACCTTAAAGAGCCAGGGAAATTGACTAAGTGTTGGAGCGCAACCCGACTTCGCAGCGAAGTCGGGCTGCGCTCCCTTGTCCGTGCGAAGTCCGAACGGCGGTGAGAATCAGCAAGTGCCGGTGCGCAACCCGACTTCGCAGCGAAGTCGGACTGCGCCCTTTGACCGGTGCGCAGTAGGGAAATCGCCAACCCGACTGTGCTGTTTTTCACCTGTGCTACCCAATTGCGTTCTAATCCCGGGCGAAGTTGGATAGACTGCCTTTCAAGGCAGACACGTGTCAAGCATTATCATCCGACAAATGTCCAACTTTGTGATCCGAGCCAAGACATGTCGAGCAAAAGGACAAGCATGGGCCGCACTACTTATGCCACTTGCCTCATTTAAGGCTGATGTGAGTTTCCACCTGCCTCAGCTACCCGCATTCCTGTCAATGTGAAGTTCTACCTAGCGCGCTGCCACGTAGCTGTTCAACCTTCAGGGAGACCATGCTGCGAGTATAGTCCTGCCCGACAAGTCAGCATCAGCAGTTCCGCGGCTACTTTTGTCAGCTAATGTTTGACTGGGACTTTGTGCCCATAAATGTAATCGGGAGGTTCTCAGGCTATAAATAGCCACCACGTTTTCATTGTAAAGTGGTGGAAGGGGAATGTCTGTTAGGGAACCATTGTAGCTGTGCTTCTGCCTTTTAATATAATACATACACTTGGTGTTGTTTTACTGTTTTCATTTTGTATGCTGTCTCTCCTTGACATTTCTGCCTTACGTTTTCCTGTGTCATGGCTTGTTGATTCACTTCGACATTTGGTGGTCGAGTATACCTGAGGTGCATAAATCAGAGGATATATAGGGCAAACGTCAGTGGCAGTTTTCTGGTTATGTTTTGGTGTTATAGTGTTGTTAGTAGTGGTGATTGATGCGTTGCCGTACTGTTAGTTCCTTGGAGGGAATGTCTGTTAGGGAACCATTGTAGTTGTGCTTCTGGCCCTTAACACAAAACATATACCTGGCTCTGTTCTACTGGCGAGTGACAGCATCCATAGTGGTGTGTTATTGTTATATTGGTGTTAGTAGTGGTGATTGATGCGTTGTCGTACTATTAGTTCCCCCCACCCAACTCCAATCTAATTTGGAATCTCTTTCTGCATTTTTATCTCTTTCCCTACACTCTTATCTTGAACCTCAAAACCCCAAAGGAAGCCGGCCTTCTCCGGAGATTGGCTCGGAAGGCATTCCTTCCTTCCGGCCTTTCAATGTTGGTTTGCGGGTCCTAGGGCGCAAAAGCAACAAATCCTTTCCTCATGGCGGATTCGTGACCAACATGTCCAAGACCGGAGATCATGCAAGAAAGAAGAAACTTGACAGGTGCAGATCTCTACTAGCGCATTCATTTGATGCAGTCATGGCCACCGTGGCATGAATTTTACTGCGAAGAGGTCGCTTACGATCCTGAACGGAACCCGGACCACAGAATGGAGTCAGCGGGATTCAAGAAATTCCTCGCTAAGGTGGCACCGCTTAACTGGCATAAGGACAAAATCCTCGAATGCTGGAAAATGAGGTGTCGCACGCAACACGACAAGTCAAGCCGGAGGAATCTTGTCGTTGATGAGTTTTCGGCATTATATGATCACCAGGTCGACACGTGGCAGCCTTTCGAATTTCGTGTTTGCGTTCCCCAAGGCGCGAACATAAGGTATAAAAGGAGGGCTACCCCCCAGTCATCGTCAACCCCAGTGACTTCCAGCACGACTCCATCCGGCAGTCAAGTGGGCCCAACCCCATCCAACAGTCAAGTTGGCCCAATGCAGCCTGTTGCTTCCGTGGCAGCGCCCGAAGTGGCGCAAGGTTCAACGCGGTCAACTCCTGAGCTGGCCCCTCCATCAACAGAGAAGACGCTCACACCACCAGCCAGTGGACCAAGTGTGGCAGGTATTTTACCAACGCGACCCAGGTACAAATTTACCGTGGGCACATCAGCGCTTCCCGCCCCTCTTTTGCCGCTCCCTTCTGAACCAGCCACGGTGTCAGGAGAAAAGAAAAAGAAAAGGGTCGAAAGGACCAAACGACCCCTGGAGCCAGTGCAGCAGACGCCTGCAGAACAGCCACAAGCAGCAGCGTCGGAGGTTGTCTCTTTAGACAGCCCCGAACTAGTAGCAGACATCCAGGCTGCAACCATTCCTTCAGCGACGGCTCAGGCAGATCCCGCAGGTACGTCCTCTGTGCCATTTGCCCAAGTCCATGTCCGCCCTGCAAAAACCCCGACTCCCACTTCATCAGGGCAAGCCGTAGCCGCATCCTCCGCATCGCAAGCCACCCCGCCGTCCAGCGACTTTCACTCTTTTGATCAGTTTGCCCAGGACCCCAATGCTTTCCAATCCCTGGGACAATCCCAAGAGCCTTCACCAGCGGTTAATGCTGAAGCCGCTCCTTCATCTCCACATCTTTCGCCCCAGCCAACTGAAACCCTACCAACGCCGTCTAGCCAAACTCCTGTCACTCCTAGGACCCGATCACCCTCGAAAGTTACTACCCCCTCTGGAATCCCACCTACTTCATTGTTCGCGGGAAAAATGCCGCAGCAGGCCCAGGAGATGGAAGACCTTGATTTCATGAGCATCACTGAGGACCAGCCTTTGGCAGTAAGAGCCGCGGGGAGATCTGTCTCTCTTCTTCAAGGAGTTAAGCACAGAAGGGCCGAAGGGATAGCTGCCCCGGTCAAACGCACAAAGTTTGACCTGAATCGGAGAGTGCTTACAACAAAAAAGCTTATTCCTAAGGTGAAAAAGCCTCTCCGTGATATGACCGAGGCAGACTACGAGCTTCAGACAAAGGAGAAGAACTTCGATGATATCAACGAAGAGTATGAGATCCACGGTATTCGCCGCAAAACAGACAACCTCCTTGACAAGCATCTCGAACCCAGGAGGTGCTTTTCCAGTTGCAGAATATAACCAGGCAGCTTGAAGAAGACTTGGCCAAGGCTACAGCGCAGCTGGGGTCAGCACAGCAAGAAGTTGAAAACCTCAAGGCCCAGCTGGCTGCCGCTCGTGAGACAGACGAACAAGAGAGGAAAGAAGCGTTGCGGCAGATTTCATGCTAATCGCAGGGTTCATTTGAAACAGGCGCAGTCGCAACTAGCAGAGCAAGCATTACAAGCGGCGGCCTTTTCAAAGAGCAAGGCGAAGGAGATGCGCGCAAGTCTACTACAAGGTTGCAAACCCAACCTTGTCAAGTCCTTGACAGTTCTGGATTTTTTATCCAGAATTGAAGAAATATCTGCCCAAGGCAAGCCTGTGGTAGAGGAAGCAGAACACCAGGCGAGGCAATTGCTAGACCTGGCTATGAAACTTGAGAAGATAGAGCGCGATGGCTTCCGAATCTCCCCCATGTCTCGTCTTGCCTCAGAGTGGGCAAATGCAAGGGTAACCTTGCACACTTACTTCGCCCGGACGGAAAGGATCAGAACGGCCAGACAAGCGCTGGACGCCTTAGAACAAGAAAGACAAATTCTCCTGGCTCCTTTTTGTATTCTGTCCAAGCATGGGTGTCCGAGCTATGTCAAATATGATGAGCTCCTCACTCGTGAGCAGGTAAAAGAGAACTGGATGTCCTTCGAGGCAGATACAGCTGAAATCGATAGCTGGACAGAGCCAATTTAAGAAGCGCAAGTCGCTCAAATGGTGGCAAAATACTGCAAAATCAACTCTTCTCTTGGGGAGTTGGGCAAAATATTCCACACCATTAACCTGCACGCGGTCGCTGCATTCCATGCAGTACTCAGAGAAATCAACGATCCCTCTCCTTTCCAAGCCGCAGTCTGGGATCAAGCTAAGGCTGTGGTCGAACGCATCAGCAAGCGAGAGGCCGAAAGCGGAGAGCCTTCTGATTCAGAAGGCGAAACTGAGGAGGCGACTGGTGAAAGTGAAAACGAAGAAGAACAGTTGCCCCAAGGGAAGCAACCAGAGCAGCAGAAGACAAGGGAAGGAAGTTCCTCTGCACCCAAAGGATAAAGGCATGGTTCTTTGCGCCGAGGCGAGCTCGACACCTCGCGAGCCGCCAGGAATGTTGCCACATTTTGCATAGGGGTGCCATGTTTTTGGTTTCTGCATGTAAGCTGCTCTTTTCCTTTCCTTCTCCTCATCTTCCCTTTCTTCTTCTCTCCCTTTCTTCCTCTCCCTCACAGCTTCATTCCCTCTTCTTCTTTCCCCCTTTTCTCCCCCAACAAACTTCAGCAGGTGTACCTTGAAAAGTTTCTAAGTGTTGGGGCGCAACCCGACTTCGCAGTGAAGTCGGAGTGCGCCCTCAGTTGAAGCACAGTAGGGAACCCAGAGTGCGCAAAATCTGACTAAGTGTCAAGGGCGCAACCCGACTTCGCAGCGAAGTCAGGGTGCGCCCTTCTTCCTGGGCGCACTAGGGGAATGACCTATCAGGAAAATGGCTAAGTGCTGGGGCGCAACCCGACTTCGCAGCGAAGTCGGAGTGCGCCCTGTTCCAATGCATAGTCTGTACAGCGGACGGAGACAGCCCCAACACCAGTGCAGCAACCCGACTTCGCAGCGAAGTCGGAGTGCACCCTTTGACCGGTGCACAGTTCGGTGAAGTCAACTCAGAAGACACCAAGGCAAGAAGGCCTTCCGACTGCGTTGTCTTTCTCCTGCGCAACCCGATGGCACCCGAATTCCTGGCGAAGTTGGATAAGCTGCCTTTCAAGGCAGACACGTGTCACGCTTCAGCATCTGACAAGTATCCACCTCCGAGATTTGAGCCAAGACTTGACCGCGCAAGGACAGAGCATAGCCTTCACTACCGACGCCAGCTGTCAGCATTTAAAGCCGATGTGAAGTGCCATCTGCCGCACCTACCCGCATTCCTGTTGACTAAAGACTGGTCCCAACGCGCTGCCACGTAGCTGTACCATGCTGCAAGGACAGTCCGACCCGACAGAAGTCAGCATCAGCAGCTCCTCAACCGCTCGTGTCAGCTACTGTCTTGACTAGGACTTTGTGCCCATGAATGTAATCGGGGGGAGTTTTGGGCTATAAATACCCACCACATTTTCAATGTAAGTGGTGGAAGGGGAATATATTGCTAGGGGACAATTGTAGTTGTGCGTTTGCCTCAAATACAGACATATACTTGGCTCCGCTTATCGTCTTTTATCTTGCATGCTGCCTCTCCTTGTCATTTCCGCCTCATGTTTCTTGTGTCATTGCTTGTTGTTGTACTTGAACTCCGGACTCCAGCATTTGATGGCCAGGTATTCCTGGAATGCATAGATAGAGGATACATGGGATCGCTGATAGCTGCAGTTTCGATGTATGTTTGTAGATGAATGTTGTTAGTAGTGGTGATTGATTCGTCGCCGTGCTGCTTATTTCCCCCACCCGACTCCAATCACATTTGGAATTTCTTTCTGCACTTTTATCTCTTTCTGTACCCTTTTATCTCTTTCTGTACCTTTTTATCTCTTTCCTGCACTCTTATCTAAACACACCCCCCTATAGGAGCCGGCCTTCTCCGGAGATTGGCACGGAAGGCATCCCTTCCTTCCGGCCTTTCAATCTGGTGGGCGAATCTGGGCGCATTAACAACAAATCCTTTCCTCATGGCAGATTCGTAACCAACAGATACATATCAGTGTGTGTTCAGTTTTAGTTTCTGCTATGTTTATAATATTGATTGCTGCTGGTTCAAGTAGGAGTTAGTAATTGTGCTGCCTGTTCTTCCCCTTGAAACAATCTACATTTCCCATCTCTTTCAGTTATTTACATTTCTTTCAGCACTTTCCCAATCCCTTTCCAGTTCCCTAATCTGAAACCAGGTGTAGTGTAGTATAGGAGCCAGCCTTCTCTGGAGATTGGCACGAAAGACATCCTTTCCTTCCGGCCTTTCAATATGTTGGGTGGGTCTAGGGCGCGTAAGATAGACCAAATCCTTTCTTGTGGCAGATCCATAACGAACAGTACCTAGGGATTTGTCTATTGTTTGCAATGTCATTAGGCTTGACACATAAATATCTGCACTTCATCTCTGTACTGCTTCCTCCGAACATTATCAAATCATAGATCACATGTTGTGTACACTGCACCATCTTTAGGACACCATCCTTAATACAAGGAAAGAAAATCCCATACATTCCTTTTAAATTTGTTATTGAGCTCCCATAACTTATCCTGTTACTCATGATAATATATGTGCAATGTAGTAATGTCATGCAGGGAAATGAAAGGAGCAACAGTAACTCCAACATATGGGACTCAGTACATCTTCATACAATAGCATTGGGAAGCCAAAAGGAAGAGCTCCAACATCATATCTACAGAACAAAGTTATTTTTCCTCTATATTGTCGAAGCCACTACATTGAAGCCAATAGAAAGTATCAGATTTCAGGTTCATGGTGATTATGCAAAATTTCAGCATTATTTATAATGCATTCAAAATCTCAGTTTTGTCTATTTCTGCAAATTAAATTTAGATATTCTCCCCTCTTTCAGACCTAAGGTTTCTGTTGTAGTGGCCAAGAGATGAGTACATGTAAGAACAAACTACGAATATGGCTGTGGCAATTTTCAGAAAACAGGAAAAGAGGGTACATAAAGATAACAAAATACAAAATTTTACATATGATTTAAAATAAAAATAAAAAATACTCATGAAAATCACAAAAAAATACTCAAAACCATAGTTACGAAAATCGCAATTAAGTTGTCAAAAAATCAAATTTTTCCAATTCTGCCAGAACTCCATTGCGAACCGCATCGAAAATCGATTTTTTGGAAAAATTGGCGATTTTACAAAAAAATTCCAAAGTCGAGAATAGAGATTTTTTCAAAAAATCGTCAATTCCCAAGGTACAGGTACAATTTTGCAATTTTTGTCGCACACGTAAAGAAACGTTATAATTTTTTTTTTCCAAATTGCTTCATTTTTACATGTTGCACACTGAATAAAGAGGTCTGCCTACCTACTACCACATCAAAAAAAACACGCTAGGGCATCCTAACAGCCGATTTTTTGCAGTTTGAAGGAATCCGACAGCCACCAACACATTTTTTCAGTTTGAAGGAATCTGACAGCCACCAACACCCGCCCAAAGGATTCATCTGAAGTAAGAAAAAATTTTGCAAACTCTTTTTTTTCTCGGGTCTCGCCGGACTGAACGCTTGTTCCTTTCCTGGTGCTTTCAACGGCGTAAAAGGTTTAAAATGATCGTGGCATGGTGGTTATAGGGGCGGACTGCGCAAAATTTGTGTGGCAGCTTCCGGGGCAGACAGCGCAGAATACTGTGGCGGCCATAAAAAGTCGGACAGCCTGCCCGGATTCGTGGCGGCTACCGATTCCACCATGTAAAATCAAAAAAAAAAAAACAGCCATCCAATTGTTGCATTTGAGCTAGAAATTTGAAAAACTAGATCAAAGTTTGAGCTGTTTTTTTCCCCTCTTTCAGCTGTCTTTTTTTTTCTCCTTTTAAGTAAATATTGCTGCCTAATAACTATGTATGCAAGCCCATTTTTTCAGCTGTCAATGTTTAAAGTTTAAACCCTAAACCCTAGTTTAAACTTTAAACTAGGGTTTAGGAATTTTTTTCCTAAAGTAATTGTTTGTAACTTTGTTGTTATTTGTTTCCATGTGCAGTCATAAAAAAAATATCGAAAAGAGATCCAGCATGGAAGTATATGCAAAAGAAGGGGAAAAAAAGGGGAAGTTTATTGCAATTTTTGTGGGTCTCTTATTCATGGAGGCATATACCGCCTCAAATTCCATTTGGCAAAGAAATCAGGACAAAATGTCAAGATATGCTCATAGGTGTCGGATAAGTTAGGAATCATGTAGATGTCATCCTCTCTAACAAAGAGGAGAAAAAAGACCTCAAACGAAGACAAAGCAAGGCCATGTTATCCCCCCCTTCTCAACTTCGTTGTACCAGCACCACTTTTAGCTGGTTTCACCGCGAGAATTCAAGTCCATCATCTACACACCTAGGGAGTGGGACGGATGAGTCCCATTTTGTAGAACGTTCCACGCCAAGGGCACAACCCATGCTTGAGGGTATGGCCATGTGGAACCAAGAGAGGCACAACGCAACAAGGATGGCCATTGCCACTTTTTGGTATTTTTTCGACCTTCCCTTCAATGTGGTAAGGTCTCCATACTGGCGGCGCATGATAGATGTCGTCGCAAGTTGCGTCGTAGGATTTAAGGCACCAACTTTTGATGACCTTAGGGGCCCTCTTCTTTGACATTCCGTGGACAACATTCAGGTTGTGTTTGAAGACCAGTGCAGGGTGTGGAGAAAGAAAGGTTGTAGTATCATATCTAAGCGTTGGACCGATGGGAAGGGAAGAACCTTAATAAATATTTTGGTTGCTTCTACAGGAGGAATTGTATTCCTCAAGTCAATAGATGCATCAGCACAAGTTAAGAGTGTCGAAATGCTTGCAAGGTTGTTGGGGGATGTTGTGTTGGAGGTTGGGAAGGACAATGTTATCCAAGTCATCACGAACAACTTGGTGCGTATGTAGCAACCACTAGGATTTTGGAGGAGATATTCCTCACCATTTTGTGGACCCCATGTGCAGCCCATTGTCTCGATTTGCTCCTCGAAGACATTAGGAAATTACCTTGGATGGCAAAGGTTGTACAAAAGTCATCAACTATATCAAAACGCTTAATGTGTGTGTATTTGACTTCCAATGCATTTATTCAGTTTGTCTGCATACATCTACCCAAGGCTATCACAAAATTCATCTACAACCATACATGGGTCCTCCAGCTCATCCAGCTCATGAGGCAATTTACTAGTCGGAGGGAGTTAGTGTAGGCTGGAGTTACACGCTTCGCCACAAACTTTGTGACATTGCAAAGCATTTATGATGCAAGAGGGTCATTGAAGTAGACGTTTGTAAGCGATGAGTGGAATTCCAAACAAGCTGCTAGATACCAACTCTCCAATGAGGGGCGGAAGGTATATGACTGCTTGTTTGCGGAGCCCTTCTGGATAACCATGAATGAGGCCATCAAGATACGAGACTAAGTTTTTTAATTTTTTTTATTTTTATTTTTTACTTTAAATTATTTTTTCATTTGCAAATCTTGTATTGTAATTTCTTTTTTATGTTGTAAAATATTTTTATTTAAATTAATTTTCTTTTTTTCAGGTGTCAAAGCCTTTGGTGAGGGTTCTTCGTGTTGTTGATGGCAAACAATCTACAATGGCATATGTATATGATGCTATGGATAGGGCAAAAAAGGCAATTGCCTCATTTTATGGACATGTCTTCACCAAATTCGGTCCCATTTGGGATATCATTGATAGACGATGGACATCTTATATCCATAGCCCTCTTTATGCAGTGGGATACCAACTGAAGCCCCAATTGTTTTATTTTGATACATTTCATGCCGACTATGAGGTGATGGCAAGACTTCGACATTGCCTTGACCTCATGTACCCTGATGCGGAAACGCGCAATAAGATACAGTCTGAGATGCAAGATTATAAGGAATATCGAGGCAGCCTTTTCCCATCCAAACAATGCATTCGATGAAGGTCAAATTTGAGGCCAAGTAACCCTCATTGAATTATTATGTATTTCATCTTTTGATTTTGTTTTAAAAAATAATCTCAATTTTTCACATGTAAATCATTAATTTTTTTTTTTTGGTTGTTGTTTCTAGATTTATGGTGGGAGGAATTTGGTGCATATACGCCCAATTTGCAGCGCTTGGCCATCAATGTCTTATCTCAAACATAGGCTTACACATTAAGCACATACACTCCAAGAAGCATAATAGGCTTACACAAGAAAAGTTGAATGATATTGTGTTTGTTCATTACAACCTTTGCCTCCACCATAAAAGAATTACAAAAACAAGTATCAAGGCCATTGACCTCAATGAGATTGATCCATCATTTGAATGGATCATAGATCCATAGCAGGAGCAGTAGGAAGAGCCTCTCTTCTCCATGGATGAATTACAAAACTTTGAAAATCTAGCAGAGGAGTTAGCAGCCAAGGCACAAGAAGAGGCGAGGGCATATCAACAAAGAGAGACTAGAGCTTCTGCAAGGGCAAAGGGCAGAGGCATTGTATTTGACAATTTGTCATGACTAATGACACATTTTGTAATTTGTACCTTTTTATATTATAAGCAATACAAGATGTGTTTTGTCACTTTCATATGTAGTTTAAGCTTGTATCACTTGCCACTTTCATGTGTAGTTAAAGCTTACAGTATTAAACTATTAATATTTGATTTGCATAACATTATTTCATTGTGATATGTATGAAAAGGAATTTTTTCAATAAAAATTTGTGTTTTCTTCGGGGTATTTTTGGCTGATTTTTTTTCCAATTCCCGATTCCTTTTCCAGTCCGATTCTGATTTTCTCTACTATGCTCAAAACTATGACTACAGCATTTGAAAGTCAATTGTGGTGCACATTAAACTCAGACTTTTGGCTTGTAACATTATGGAATACTTTTCTAGTATCCTCTAATGATCATATTAAAATGCTAAGCAAGCAATCCATTTCACTGATTAGGACTCAAGGCAAATCTCTTCCTACTTAGTAGTATTGACATTTGTGTCACAAGATTCATCGAATTCCAATGTTGAAGTTTGAAATTTACCAAATTAATATAAAGCCTCAAATTAATTCAATAGAATCTGGGGATGAAATCTGGACGAGTTTTAGATCAACACCAGAAAATGAAAAGATTAAGTTCGAAAAGCTTAACCTATAGGACTGGAACGGTTTGTTTTCTTGCTCTAGAAGCACTCTCCTGCAATGCACAGTATAAATTTCCTAGGTGACAAGATTGTCCCGGCACTCACAAACATGCTGTTGAAGACGAATGTCAACTGATAGGCAATGGCAGAAATAGGAACAGGATCTCTTGTTATCTTTTCCATGCTGCTCTCCTTTGTTATTGTCATTAACTGCACCTTTAACTGCACCATAGCCATAGCCCATTACTTGACGGATATATCAAATCTCGTGATTGCCCTTCATCTTAAGTGAGATGTTGGTTTTAATGACTTAAAGCTTAATCAGCTATGATGGAACTCTATGAAATTCACATGAACAATTTGCAACTTGGTTGGTTATGTATTTGAAGCACTTGCCAAACATGTTGAAAGGTTTGAAATATGCTGTCTACTTGATGTGTCTAATATCCTAAACATTACATGAACTTTTTGGCAGCGAAGTAGTTTTTATGGTTTGAATAGACTATTTTCTCCTTGTCCAAGAGAGTCATGTCAATATTTGACTGTTTGAACAAAAGCATGTATAACTTTGTTAAATGTCCAATTTCTTTACTGAAAGGCTTTTGAGAACGAAGTGCCTACACGTTTGTTTGAGTTTTGCAACTATGGCATGTGCATTGGCATCCACTTTGCTTTTATAAAAGGCTCTCAGATGTCAAGCAGCACCAAATCTGAGGTGTTCCATATTTTGCACTTAGTAGCCTATTCATAAGAAATAAAAAATAAACATGAAAAAATGTGAGTTTAAAAAAAGGGAATACATATATCAACTGGCATTAGCTCAATCGGTTAGATTCCTCAAAATTCAAGGAGGAGACCCAAGTTTGAACCTTGCCAAGCAATACATGGATAATAACCAAGCTGTTGTCATACCACTACGTGGTGATGATTTAATATGGGTGGAACCCATTTCCATCCCATATAACCAATTGAAAAAAAAAAAAAGGAATATATATAGGGAGAGAAATATTTTCATCTATATTCTTGTTTTTATATCTAGCCAATCTAAAAAGGCATTTACATGATAAGTGATTGTTCAATTTTGAATCTTGCCAAGCAATACATGGATAATAACCAAGCTGTTGTCATACCGCTACGTGGTGATGATTTAATACGGGTGGAACCCGTTCCCATCCCATATAACCAATTGAAAAAAAAAAAGGGAATATATATATAGAGCAAAATATTTTCATCTATATTCTTGGTTTTATATCTAGCCAATCTAAAAAGGCATTTACATGATAAGTGATTGTTCAGGCTCTTGTGTATCCCAAAAGATATTGAGTTTTGTTTTTTTGCCCAAAAAAACATCATTGTTTTCCATTTTGGAAGTTTTGGTTATCAAAGTTACACTCAAAAGTATTGTATACTTATCAAGTGGCATTAGCTCAGCAAGTTAAATTCCTGCACTTTCAAGGAGGGGGCCAAATCTTACCAAGTGATATATGCATAACTACCAAATTGTTGTAATACCACTATTGTGGTTATGATGTAATATGGGTAGGACCCGTTTCAATCCTATACAACTCATTAAAAAAAAAGTGTTGTATTTTCTTTTTGTAGAAATTCTTTGTCATTGAAGTGCACTAAAAAAACATGTAATCTTCAAGCTTATGGGAGTAATTAGCCATCCCGATGAAATAGAGTAAAAAATTTCAAATTCTTTGACAATAACTAGCACATTTTCTATGACTGCCCATCAGAATAGCACAAGAACATCTCAATACCCCAACTTACCACTCCAATCAACCTCAGTAGACAAAATGATGTTATCATTGATGGTCAACTAGCCATTGCATAATTTTGTAGATCTTTGCAGTTACAGGTGTAATGATATGTTCAGTATCAAAAGATTTGGCAAATATTATCAAAAATGTCCAAATTTTGGTAGCAATTTTTTACTTTAGGTGAACAAATTTGACAAATCTTTGCACAAATAATATTCACTGAAAATCATATAAATAACATTTAAAACCTTTCTCATTTCTATCTTTCATTCCGATGTCTACTTGACTGCATTCTACATTTATAAAAAGTAAAGGTTGAATCAGAACAACTTAAAGATAATGATAAATATAATAATAATAATAATAATAAAATCGTCCAAAATGATTTTGGACATCTCATTCATACTGCTATTAACATATTAACAAAAACAACTTAAAAACAACAATAATAAATCACGCAAAATGATTTTGGACAACTCTTTCGTACAGTCATTTACATGTCAACGGGTGTTTTTTATGACTATTTTTTTCAAACCCAAACCTGGTAACTTAGGTCATGGCCATTGACATGAAAGTGGTTTTAGATTATAGTTTTCGTTTCTTCTAAGCTCTACAGGACGAATTCAAGGGACGAGTTCAAGGTAACGAGTTCAAGGTAACGAAGATGTTCGTCCAAGGCCTTCCAGAAATCAAGTTATCCTCCGGTAAACAAAGAGAAAGGCATCCAATAATAATTTTACTTTATTGGTTAGATGAGAAAATGCAGTATAGGACTGCTGCTATAATTCTGCATCGCCACCGATGTTTCATATTGTAACCCTAAAAAAGGTATATAAGCTCAAAACTTCTAATTTTTTAAAATAAATTATCAGAGAGTATATTTATTTATGTATTGAAAGCAAAGTAGCAAAACATCGCAGATTTGTTAGAGTGAACAAATTTATTTCTCAAAGTTTAAAATTTGTGGGCGCTAACCTGGAAATGTTAAAAACGCACTGCATAGACGCCTCTGAAGAATACGCCCCCACATTGAGCTGTCCAAATGTTTCCACCTCCTTTCCTCTTTGTTCGTCCTCCACCCTCGGAGCTTCTTCAAATGAAAGGATTGTCTGCTTACGCACAGCAATAGGAATTTTTTTTTTTTTTTCATAACCCTCCCTTTACTCTCCAAAGTCAGGTATTAACGGCGAACGAAATTCTAATTATCTAATGCGAAAAACAATTGGTCGGGGAGAGTTTAATTTTAATAAAAATTGAATTTTTTTAATTTTAAAATGTTTAAATTTTAATTGATAGATGTTTAAGACTAAAATTTTGTTAAAGTATAAATAGTATTAGTTTAAGGAAAGTTTAAATCTTGTTAAGTTATACATGGATAATATTCAGGCTGGCTTTATGTGGTGATAATGTAATATAGGCAAGGCCCATTTTAATCTTATAAAACCAATTGAAAAATAAAATTCGTTGGAGTGGAGTTATATATAGGATACTTCTATAATTGATGTATGAATTATAGGTAAACAACATCCTCCACAAAAGTCCTTTCATATGATCTATAATTTCAAAGATGAATAATAATATAGGATTAAAATGGGTTTTATTGTGAAGGTTGGAACTATTTAAATAATTGAATTATTGATTGTATAACAATAACATCCTCCACTGGGTCATCTTATATAACTTATAGCTTTCCCAACCTTAAAAACTACTTTGCCTTTACCTTTTGTGATAGTAACACACTCAAACACAATTATAATATATTGAAATATTGATTATGATGAATAATAATGTTTATATATATTTATATATGATGGAAATGGGTTTCATTTGTATTACAATGTGATTACATAGTTTATAAGGTGTAAATATAATTTTATTATTATTAGGTTATTGCGAGAAACCCCTATGACCAACGTTCAGGGTTGAGCATCCCCATCCCAACCATGACCTCTCATAAGAGGGAGAGTTGAGCTTATCAATAGGGGTCAAACACACACTCTTACACACTCGCCTACGTTGTGGTTTGAACCTTGGACCTTCCGAAGAAGAGTCAAAGCCCGAACCATTGCAATGTCCTTTGAGACTAAATTTATTCTTTTAAAGTCAAGGAATTTAATTATATTAATATTTATATATACTTGATTAATTTTATAGGATTGAAATAAGTTATATTTTTATTACATTGTGATCACATGATTTAGAGGATTTGAACATAGATTTACTATTTAAAAATCAAAGAATTTAATTGCTTCAACTCATGTTACTTGATAATATTTGTGTCATTTTGTGTGGAATTTGAAAAGTTTTAAAATAATTTCAAAAAAATCCAAGTAATATTAAGGGAGTTATGAACATGTGAAGACAACCATTTGAAACTAGGCCAACATTATGGCAAAAACAATATCTAAAAAACATCTCATCTTTTAGAAGTCATTTTTCTGAGAAGAGCTATCTGACTTAGATAATTCTTGGATTAATTTGTGTTGAATTTGAAGAGCTTTAAAATAAGTGGTATTGAGGGAGATATGACCCTCTAAAGTCAATCATCTGAAACAATGATAATAATGATTTTTCAAGTCGCAAAAAATGAAATTGCAGGTTTCTTTCAACTAGGGTTCAGATGATGGGAGCAATGGAAGAGTAGGGCATCAGTGAGGCAAGACATTCTATTTGTGCATAGAATTTTTTAGCTAAGTTTCTTTTTCTCCTTCATTATCTTAGAAGTTTTGCATGCATATTATTATAGGTTTATTTTCAAATAATATAATCAGTATAGGATATATTCATATATTTTAGTAGCTTTTAAGTTATAGTTTCCTTCACATGGACCGATTTATAGTTAAATCCTTATAATGATCCCTAGTAGTGGAGGTTAGAGAGGACCTCATAGAGAAGTGATCCTTATTGCTTAAAGATATGGTAGTTTTTGGTAAATTTAATGGGTCTTGGCTAGGGACTTTGACCTTGAGAAAATGGATTGATAGGAGTTGGAAGTCTCTAGGAGTGAGTCTATCCTTTCTTCCCAAAGGTTTATTCCTAGCTATTTTTTGTTCCAGGGAGGAAAGAGATAGAATCCTAAAAGGGGGTCCTTGGTTTATGGGAAGAGTGGGACTCTTTCTTACCCTCTAGGATGAAGGCTTTGCACCTGAAAACATAAATTTATCCGTAAGACCAGTTTGGATTAGGATGTATAGGTTACCCATTGAATTTTGGGAAATGGATACTTTCACAGCAATAGGTAACACTCTAGGAGAATTCCTTAAGATTTCATAAACTACAAAATATGGATTCTTTGTTATTTATGCTTAAATATTGGTCATGATTGATATAAGTAAACCTTTACCATAATCAATAATTCTTAAGTATTGGGGTAAGTTGTGGAACCAAACCATAGATTATGAAAATATATCTTTTAGATGTAGAAGATGTCATAAGGTGGGGCATATTGAGAGATCATGCCCTAAGAATAGTCCAAAAAACATATGTAGAAAACTGTAAGAGAAACTTACAAATAGATATGGATGAGGATGGTTTTCAACTTTCAAAAAATAGGTTAAGATATTAAAGTAAATAAATAATGGTTGCCAATAAGAAAGGATATTGGAATAAATACCAATTATTTCGAGGCTTTAGCCTATGAAGAAAAAATAAATTAGATCTTAGAGGACATTGTACTATAGGATCATGATATTAACAAGGAACTATCTATTCAGTATGATCCCGATTTAGGGATGAACATTCCCACTGAACCTAAGGAATGCTTCATCATATTTTGAGTACTCTCTTGAAGTACCATGCACCTTTCAAAAGAAGAAAAGTGGTAGATAAAATGCAGTGTTAGATGTTAATACCTCTACGATTAATAATGAAATACCCAAAAATAAGCAGGACAAGTCAAAAGCTTCCATAGTAGAGCCAAGAGAGAATAAATATAATGAAAAGGAAAGTTGTGAAAGAATATTGAGGAATAAAATAAAAAGACCCACTTCTAATATAGGCAAGGCAAAAAGACAAAATCCCTCAAATTATCAAGGAAGAGCAAACATAGATAAAGGAATACAATCTAAGTTGGTTGAATTTCTCTTTACCAAACAACAAAATGATATTGGTAATTTGCAGGTAGGGCCAATAGCCCCTAATGAGACATTATTACCATCTCATGGAATATAACGAGTGTTAAGGCCTCCTCAAAGCAAAGGTGTATTAGGGACCTCTGTTTAAGTAATAAGACTTGTAGTGAAGATTCACTACATTGGACAAATCCTTCCTCTAGAGGTAATTTTGAACATTATGCCTACTTGACGCTAAAATGAAGGGGTCCAAAAATACTTATAAATAAATTGAAGCCAAAAGACCATCCAAATTGCAACAGTCGTCAACTAGTATTGAATCTAAAGCTCTCTTCACCATGAAACCTAGCCCAACCATTGAATAAAAATAAGCAAAAACTCAATAGCCTTTTTTATGGTGGCTAAAGTAGATCCCAATAATACTTGGGACCCCTAAGACATTTTGGTGATGACAAAATGGGAACCACTTTTAGCGAGGTCTTCCTTCAAACAATATTCACAACCTTTTCTCTTCCTCAAAAAGCAAAGATTGAGAAGTTGGCCCCTTCCCCTGATTGAGGAAGTTTTTTAGTCCCTAGTTTCATTCAAATTTGATATCACTAGTGGATCCTAAGGACTAAGGCCCTTTCCTTAACTAAGAGAAAGGAGGGTCTAAGGAGGCCAAGTGGAGAGGCAACTTGGAAAACCTCCCCCTTCTCTTAGGAAGAACTTAATACCCTAAGGTTAGGGAAAAATAGAGCAACTCAAAAGAATTTTGGCTACAAAGTTCTACCTAAACCCTCAAGCTTATTGACTCCTCATATACTCCCTTGGGACATGTGGTGGAAGAGGAGTTCCCAAAAGCAAGAAAACTTAGAGGATGGAGACCGTCATCTCCAAAGGGTGCATTGAAGGGCATCTTCACCAAGGGGAACCTGTTAAGAGCGTGAGATAAGCCAGATACCTGCCACCACCAGAACCACCAAACCAATCTTGAGCGACTAGATGTGAGGGAAGAGATGGTGATCCAATATTGATGATTACACAATGACACTGAGAGGGGGGGGTGAATCAGTGTAGCTATTAATTTTTATATCTACAGCATTTAATATGAAATAAAGAGAACTTGACAACTGAAAAACAACTTGAACAAGAGAGCACACCACAACACTCAATATACCGAGGTTCACCAATTTGGCTACTCCTCAAAAATGGCTGCTTGGACTCCAATCCAAATCCAGTCTTTGCAAAATCAATTTTACAAATACTTTACCAGCACCAACTGGAAGGAGCACCAACCCCTGTAATTTTCTACTGCAACAGATGGAGCACCAACTCCTAGTACCAAGCACCAACTTGGACTGCAATTTCGATCAATTTAGAATGACATAAAAATGTCTTCACTTTATGCACGACCCTGACTGCTGCAATTAACCCAACTCTACACACTCTCACGGCTCTGCTTATTTTTCTCTTGATTCTTTTCTAACCCTCCTTTTACAGAAATTTCTCTCTAACAGCAGCAACGTCTTCTCTGTACGATTATTCTTTTATAACCTTTCAATCCTGCATGCAATCGAATCACATACTCTGACTGTTCGAATCCATGCAATACGACTGTTCGGTTCCATGCACTTCGACTGTTCGAAACCCTGCAATACGTCTTTTGAAACCATGCAATACGACAATTTTGTTTCATGCACTTCGACTGTTCAATTTCTTCGAATACGGCTTTTCGAATGCTTTTTCGAAATTCCATATGTGATTCTTCGAAAGCTTTTCGATTCTTCATGTTCGGCTTTTCTGTATGCTTCAAATACGTCTGTTAGAATGCCTGCAAATATGACCTTTCGAATGCTTTTATTATCCTTCATATTCGGCTTTTCGAATGCGTTTCAATTATGCATGTTTGGCTGTTGCATTGCATGTCCAACACCTGTCAACGTTTAACTGTCTGTCTGACTTCAGTTACTTCTTATGTGACAGACTGCATGATGCTTTTCTGCCATGTGTCACCTTTCATGTTGCTTCGGCATTTTCCAGTCTAACTGTTTCCTATCGCGATATCGCGACACTTTTAACTTATGCTGACGTCACCCTGAAGGTTGTCGCGAAATCGCGACCATTTTGGCCTTGAAAGCTTTTCCCCCGCTCATGTCGCGAAATCGCGACACTTTGAACTTTTGCTGACGTCATCCTCAATGCTGTCGCGAAATCGTGACCATTTTGGCTTTGACAGCTTTCCTTCTGTTCATGTCGCGATATCGCGACACTTAGAACTTTTGCTGACGTCATCCTTAAGCATGTCGTGAAATCGCGACCGTTTTGGCTCTTGGAAGCTTTCCCTGCATCTTGTCGCAATATCGTGACACTTTCAACATTTGCTGACGTCATCCTTAAGCATGTCGTGAAATCGTGACCGTTTTGCCTCTTGGAAGCTTTCCTTTCATCCTATCGCGAAATCGCGACACTTTTCAACTTTGCTGACGTCATCATCCTTCTTGTCGCGAAATCGCGACGTTTTCGACTCTTGCTGACATCATCATCCTGCTTGTCGCGAAATCGCGACACTTTCGGCTTCCGTACACTCTTCTTTGCCAGTAGCAGTGAAAATGGAACATGTCGCGAAATCGCGACACTTTGCTCTTTCGTACAACTCTCCTTGCCAACTCCAGCGAAAATGGAACATGTCGCGAAATCGCGACACTTTGCTCTTCCGTACAACTCTCCTTGCCAACTCCAGCGAAAATGGAACATGTCGCGAAATCGCGACACTATGCTTCATGCAATGGTGAAATTTTTACATCTTTGTGCCTTGTGTTTTCACCTTGCCTCTTTTCATGAAATTTTGACTTGTAATATCATTGCAGCATCTTTCAGTTCTACACTTTTGACTAGTAGCGAAATCACTACACCTTAGTTTCCCTTTGTTTCAACATGTAGCGCCATCGCTACACCTTAGTTTCTCTTTGTTTCAACATGTAGCGAAATCGCTACACCTTCTTCTTGTGAATTTTTTACTTGTGTCGAAATCGTTGCATCTCAGTTTTCTTAACTTCCGAATTGTAGCGAAATCGCTACACCTTTGTGCCATGTATTTTCATCATGCAACGATATCGCTACACCTTTGTTTCCAATCATTTCAACATGTAGCGATATCGCTACACCTTTGTTGCTGAGCATTCTCTCTCCTCTTCGGGTCGCGAAAACCCGACGTGTCGTGATATCGCGACACTTTTCGTTGCTAGCTCCTTTTCTCCATTTATGTCGCGAAATCGCGACATCTTTTCACCTTGCTTCCCTCTCTGCCAGCATGTCGCGAAATCATGACAGTTTACCTTTCACTTTCTCTCTCCTCTGCCATGTCGCGATATCGCGACAGTTTTGCTCGCATCTTCTCTCTCCTCGGACATGTCGCGAAATCGCGACAGAAAACATGTCGCGATATCGCGACAGTTTTCTTCCTTGTCTTTTTCTGCCAGTTTCTGAATCTGGGTCACCTCTGTTTTCCTTGAAACTTTCTGCACTTGATCTGACTGACCTCTGAACTGCATCAACTGCATCAATCTGACTGTGTTGACAACAATGACAATACTTTTGCAATTTTTTTTCTGCTCCTTGCTCAACAAATATTGGTCCTTGCAACCCACAATCAAACATAGTTCCTCTGTAAATAGCTAAAGTATTAAAGCGACAACAAGGACAACCCAAGGGGCAACACAAAACCCAAGGCATTAACAATGAAGGAATCCAAAGGTCTAATCATGATGATTTATAACATGAAGCAACTCAATGACATCTAAATTGCCTACTGCATTTATGGCTATTGATCTCTAAGACCTAAATATTATTCATTGATGATGTTGACTAGCCTGGGTAAAGTTTGAACTCAAATTTTGAATTCTTGCATGATTTTTTTGGGGGGAAAATTCCTAACTTCTTATAAATACTTTCTTCTTTTCATTGTAAATTATTGAAATTCATCCATTTCTTTTAAAGGGGATTTCCTTTATTCTCTCTTGTGTCATGGCCTCGTGTTAGGATTCTACTCCTAACCACCATACTAATCACATTATTAGTTAATTATTTAATCACTCTCTCTTTCACAAAGGTTGTGACCTTTGATCACACCTTCACACTCATAGAAATAGGCATTTCATTTGGTATAGTTGAGGCATCGAAGAATATAATTATTAATTAATTATTGGGTTCCCCATACAATACAACAGTGATTCCTTAATAAAAGTGATTCCTTTTTATTATTCTAGCATTATAATCAATCTTTCTCTATTGGGTTCACTACATCTGGATCAGAGCTAGATCAAGGAGCCAATTCACCGTCATTTTTTTCCCCCCATCGCATATTCCAGCCCAGTTCATTCTATTTATCACTCTCACTTCCTTGCGGATCGTGGAAAATAAAATCAAAGTAGAGAAGTTTCCATACGCTTGAAATATTCATCGACGGTGTCGTGAAGCGAATTTCGGTGAAACAAAATAAATATTACATTATAACCAAGTATTATAAATGCCGACATCAAAAATTAAATAAATTACGGGAAGCGTCAGGGGTTTCGACGTTCGGAACGAAAAGAAAGAAAATTAAAAAAAAAAATTAGGGACTAAAAGTCCCACATTAGCTGTGCTACAACTTTGTAGCGCTTTATAAACACCAAAGTGCACAAGGAAGAACGTGGCTTTGGTCATGCCTTCCCCGTACCTCGCACAAACCAACCGTTGCCAGTCCTTCCTCAAAATTCGTACCGTCCACTCCTTGTGTTCCCGCCTGCCACCCTACGCCTCGGTTGCCTACTGTCATGCTCGTACTCTGTCAGTCTGCCTGCTCTCGCATGTTGTTATGCTCTGTCAGCCCCATCTATTGTCATGCTCTGTCAGCCCCGCAGTCTCGCCTGTTGTCGTGTTTCGTGCTCTGTCAGTCCGCCTGCTCCTTGTGTTTCCTGCCTGCTGTTGTGCTCTACTAGTCTTGCCTGTTGTCCTGTTCTATCGGTCCCGCCTCTTGTTTGTTGTTCCCCTCTCGTCCTTTGTGTCTGGCCACCTCCCACTCGTTCAACCACTACCACCTTGTTCCCCTCTCGTCCCTTATGTCTGGCCTCGTCTATCGTGTCGATCGCCTGTGCATCGTGCCTCGTGCCTACACGTTGACTGTCATTTTCACCCGCCTGTGCCTCCACCCGACCTTGTGCCTTGTGTCGTTTGTCTCCACCCGACCCTACCGTGGAGCGCCGCCACAAAAAAAAAAAAGTTGACACCAAATTTTGCATAGTTGTGAAAAACTGCTAATCTTGAAATTTTGCTAAAATATTACACAATTTTTGCTAAACATTGCCAAAATTGCCCCTAATATAAATTTTGCTAAGACTTGTTACTATTGCAAATTCTTGCTAAAATTTGTCAAGGCATTGAAAATTCTCACTAATTCTGCCACTCACGAAGGTTATAAAATCTCCAAAACCTAACCGCAATGGTCGAAGGATGACTTTTATGCAATTTTTTACGATAATTTTTCAAGAATTTTTGTGACGACTTTCAACATTTTTTGTGACACCTTTTTGCTAAACGACTATGCAAATGGCCGATGGAAGAATATCTCATGACCCTAACCTACTTTTGCTACTTAATCTTGCCCACCTACGTCAAATCACATCAGTGAGTGTATATAAAATTCAGTTCTAGGATATCGCCAATCGCATCACAGGGTTGGACGAATCAGTCCTCATAAGTGGGTTCATCAATGGATTGAAAGAAGAAATTAGAGTGAAGATCATGATGTACACTCCTCGCACCCTACAAGAAGCCATTGGATTAGCCTTGTTAGCCGATGATACATTCAATGTTCAACGTCAACATGGGGAGCAACCTATTGATAAATCGACATTCACGCACACTATTCCAAAACACAAACCCTTGCTAGTTAAGTACCTTAGCCTACAAGAAATGGAGGAGCGACGAGCGAACGACCTCTGCTATACTTGTGATGAGCAATTTGGGTCCCTTCATTGTTGTGTTACACAAACATTATATTTATTGAATATAGTTGATCCCTGTCACTCCATAGAGGAAGAAGGTGAGGAAGATGTGCATGACATGACCAAAGCACCTGATCATAATAATGAAGGAAATGAGGTCGATGTGCAAGAAGTGCTCGATGCACCACGAAAAGATGAGGTAGACATCCATGCAGTAAACAATGAAGGCAAGACATACACTCTCAAAGAACTACACACAAGTTCATCGCTAATAGTGAGTTCTTGTCATATAGGCAGCCTGATTCAGAAAGGAGGCAAAAGATATTTTCCCTTCATTCTACACAGGAAGAATTGGCTAAAGTGGAAGCCTACCGTCATCACAATTCTCCTAAGGAAGATTCTACTATTCTTTCTAGCAACCCCCCACTAATGCTTCGACCTTCAATATATCCTTGCCTTCGAAAAAGTGACATTAAAATAGTACAAGAACTTGCACAAATTCAACTGGGAAAACAAGCAACGAAGCTCCTTACTTTGAGATTTGAGGACAAAGCTCTTTTTAAGGAAGGTGGCATGTTAGGATTCTACTCCTAACCACCATACTAATCACATTATTAGTTAATTATTTAATCACTCTCTCTTTCACAAAGGTTGTGACTTTTGATCACACCTTCACACTCGTAGAAATATGCATTTCATTTGGTATAGTTGAGGCATCAAAGAATATAATTATTAATTAATTGTTGGGTTCCCCATACAATACAACAATGATTCCTTTTTATTATTCTAGCATTATAATCAATCTTTCTCTATTGGGTTCACTATAGCCTGCCTCAAACCTTGCCTTGTTGGTCGATTAGTTTTTGAACCTCTTCTCTCTACATGTATGTAACTTAGAGTTCACACTAAATAGAAATGATGGCTACTTATGAAATCCATGTCCTAGTTTTAATGTTGGTGTTTCATATTTATGCATGTTCTTGGAGGAACTTGTGTTCCTCGTGCGCTATTAGATCGCTATGCATGTGTTCACTTCAATCCATCATGGCATGGAGAGTCTATTAGATCTATGTCATATTATCACTTTTAGGTAGGCTAGATAGGCTAGTTAGGCTTTACCGCTTTCTTTTAATGCTTTTATTTTTATTTATTTCCTTTCTCTAGCAAAAAATACTCAATAGAGTAGGCTATAGTAGGAGGTAAGGAAGGATGAGTGTTGAAGATCACATCAAAGCAAGGAGTTGACCTTGTAAAAAAAATATCAAAGGTCATCTAGAGGAGTCACATCTCACACTCCCTAGACTTCCCAAGCCTAGTACCATGCACATGGCATAGGTCATTAAATACACTCGCTCAAAGAGATAGGCAATCATGGGGGATCACAGTGCCTAGGGTACAAGGGTTGTTTCAAGCCCCCAATAGTTTAAATCGATGTGTCTAGTGGGACTTAAACTTACAATCACCTAATTAGAAGTCAGATAGTGGTTATGGTGAAGGTTGTGATCATCAGCTTGTTGAAGCACCCTATAGATTCACCTGACAACTCCACTACATAAGAACCTAAAGAATTTACCATTTTAGACCAAGGTTACAATGGGAAATTCTATCTATCTAGCAAAAACACTCCCCACTTGGTGACTCTACATAATGAGAACCTAAAGAAGCCTCCTAGGAAAAACATCAAATTGATGTCTTGATGAAGATCTCAGTCCATCCACTTATAGAGCACCAATCACATTCACCCAACAACTCTATTATCCATCAGACTACCCAAATTCAATTCCCTAGAAGGAATCTTTCAAAAGTCTTGGAGAGTCTATATTCCATCAACTCATCAGGAGTTGCATGGGGAGACCAGTTGACACATGGCTAAAAGAATTATGACATAGAGAAATTAGATCTCCTTGATTACCCTAATCTTTCCAGGTACATGGGACTTGGTTCTTGTTCTAGCACTAGTATTACTATTAAAGTTCACCAGAGAAGATGCAACTATCACATTGGAGCACCTACACCATATGGTAACACACTTCACTGTGTACGATGTGGTCATTCAAGATGTAGCCCTTAGGCTACTCGCAATGCCTCTCAAAGGGAAAGCATGGAAATGATATGTGTCCCTACCTACATGATCAATAAAGGATTGGACCAACTAGCCACCCAATTGGTGGATTGGTTTAAGGAGAAGGAAGAAGCCTCATTGCTATACCAATTGATAAATATCAAACAAGCTCCCATGAAGGCGATGGAGGATTTCAATGCATGATTTCAAAAAACATAACATAAGATCTTGATTGAGATTAGACCTTCCCTAGGTATGGTACTTATTTTTTTATCAAAATAAGTACTGTCAACTCAAACATTGTCATGATGATTAAAATATAGAGAGGGAATTATTTTCTTGTTGCCTATCAGATAGCTCTCTAAATATAAAAATAACTCAAACTGATATAAAATCTCCCCTAAAGCCTTCATCCCTTCAACCTATTCATTCTCAACTGCCAACTACTCTACCCTTGAACTCAGTCGACCACCCCTCCTTTATCTTTCCTAGTCCAACTTCCTTATGTGCAACCAAAATGAATAAAAGAGCAAATATTCTTGTACAAGAACTGATCATCTTAAGGAAGTAGTGTAGCTGCACATGTGCCCCTACTATCAAACATGGGAACATTTCCCTAGGGAGTATCTACTCACGAGCCAACATCTAGTTCCAAATCATGATAGAATATCCAATAACTAGAGGAAGAGCAAGGAAATAAAGTATCAATGGTGCTAATCCAATGCCGATCAATACCTCACCATAATGCTAATGCCATGGAAATTTTACCCAAAATGAACTTTATTTTTAATGGGAGAACGTGGGACACATATGATGACCACCTAGACCTATAAGAAACCACTAAACATGGATAGGGAGCAACTAGACTCAAGAGAGGAAACCAAAACTAGTCTCATAAATTTCCTTGGGAAAGAGGATCAATCAGAATGAAGGAGGTGTCTCTTTTCATGGAAGCATCGAAAAGGCAACCACCGAAATTCCTAGTCAATATGGGCATTAACAACCAAGCTTTCCCAAAAATCCCCAAGATGCAACTAGGATCCATGCTAAGAGAAGATTGATGGAATATAGTAGCACAATAAAAAGTGTAGAGATAAAGTCATTTACACGAGCAAAAGCAAGACCTTTCACTTGAACTTAACGTATGGGGGAAAGTTGATCCAAAGTTGCCTTGTGGATTAAATGCTCATCCCCTCCTCCTTACCAAAAGTTATGGATCAAGCATTAAGATCTACCCAGTGGCTGATCAGAGAAGCAAAATAAGCGGGTAAAGAGTCCAAACTGATGATTGACTTCCCATCATAATACCACTATGGTATCCCTTGGGACAAAAATCTAAAATCAAAAGGAGACCAAGGAATAGGATAAAATATGAAGACTTAGTAGGCAAAAAGCAAGGGAGAGGTCGCTCCTCGAAAGGCAATATGAAGCATATATAAAGAAGAGCTTTCCATAGAGGTTCTAATAAAATGAGACCCCAACTCAAGGATAGAGCACACCTAACCTGCAAGAAGAAGCAATGCACCATGGAAGTCTAGGATATGGATCTTGTAAGGGCCTTCGACTAGACTAGCATGGGATATATGCCTAGTATAAGCATAATTATTGCAAGCCTACCTAATCAAAGGAGGATACAAATGAGTTCAGACTTGCAGTAGGAGGATTGAAATCACATGAGCTCAAAGGATAAGGTTGTTGGGATTAAGGCATGTACACCATCCCATCGAGACTAGTAAAGACCCCTTTGATCAATGGAATGACAATTGCCATACCCAAGTAGGGGGAACCATGAAATATGATGTCCTTCAATCCTAGGCATGAAGAAACAAGTCTTCACATGATCATTTGTTGTCAGTAGTGTTGGAAATTACCATTAGTAAAAGGTTAAAAAATTGATTTTAACTGGGGTAAAGGTAACTTACCTTTTACCTTACCTGGACGGCAGTGGACGACAACATTTGGGCGGCAAGAGAATTCCTTCCATCCTTCTTTTCCCCCAATTTCTCCTTTCTCCCTTTCTTTCTCGAATAGGTTATTTATCGCCTATTTAATCTATGTAACCTAAGTTTGAAGGTTAATGCAATAATTCCTTTTTCCGTAATCACTCACCTTTCACATTTGGTATCAGAGCTACGCGATTCCCGAGGCGATGGGGCCAGCAGTTCGAGGCGATGGCACGGATCCCGAGATAGCCCACAAGAGACGAGGCTGCATGGATCTCGAGGCAGCCCGTAGGAGCAGTCTGACATGCTTTTTGAGGCATTGGAGGAGCTGGACGAGGCGGCCCGCAGGAGCAGCAGATCTACACGATTCTCGAGGCACTGTTGACGTGGCACCGATACGATTCTTGAGGCGTTGTTGACGTGGCGATCTGCTACACGTGATCTGAGGCACGAGACTGACGTGACATGACGTGTGGCGATGTGTGACTGGCATGCGGCCCAAGGTGTGGTGACGTGGTGCTGGTGCGTGGCTCGAGGAGGGTGACGTGGCGATCCCCGAGGTGTGGTGACGTGGCGCAGGTGCGCGACCCGAGGAGGGTGACGTGGCGATCCGCAAAGTGTGTGTTGACGTGGCGCTGGCGCGCAGCCCGAGTGGTGACGTGGCAAAAGGAACCTGCGTGTTCATGACTGCCCGCAGGCAGTCAAAGTACAGTAGGTGTTTAGTTATTTTTAAATAACTAAAACATCGCCCTACGGGCGATGTGGGACAATTAGTCCCAACAATTTTTAAGCTTCGCGCCGAAGCGTGAAGCCAACACTAGCTTCGTGCTCGACACGGAAGCCAAGGGGCGGGGAGCACGCATTGCTCCCGGATCAGCCCGGTAGCGCAGCGGCTACCCTCAGCCCTGACACCCGTGAGGTCACAGGATCGACTCTCGGCGGGGCCGATAGATAGTTAAATTTTTTTTTAATTAAATTTAAAAAAAAAAAAAAACTAATGAATAGTTTAAAAAAATATATATAATATATTTTTTTTTTGTGTGTAATTTCCTAAGAGGAAATTTCTGTTCATTAGTTTTTCAAAAAAAAAAAAAATTTCAAAGTTAAATGAAATTTCCTAAGAGGAAATAATTGTAAAGTTTTTTTTATAAAAAACTTAGAAAGTTAATTTTTTTTATTACTATTTCCTAAGAGGAAATCTTTGTAAAAGAAAATTTCTGGGAAATTTTCTTAAATGATAAGATCGGAAGGTTGTTATCATGCCCTCTGCAAGTTGTTACTGAGAACAACTCCTGAAAACTTTGATAGGCACATGAAAACACTAGGACTTAATACAATTTTTTCACAGTTGCAAAATGCGGTTATTGCACACCAGAGAAATCCTGATCAAGGATACGAAGCAGATTCAGAAGATAACTCCTTTGGCAGCAATTTTGAACAATCTGACACAGTTGCAATTGCTCCACAAGGATCAGAATATACTCATTATAGTAATTCAGTTGAAATCCTACAACCTCCTTCTCCTGAAATAATATTGATCAGTGACGATGATGAACAAGTCGCTGACAATTTTGTAATGGCTGAACAAGTTTGAGTTGTTTATGATTTTAAATCAAGCAGGGCTTGATAGTTTGTAAAGTCTTTTTTTGCAATAAGACTATAAAAGAGAGGTTTCTTGTTTTAGTAGATAAATGGGATCACATAATAATCTACCAATTCCCGAATTCAGAGGGGATAATTATGAGTACTGGTCCATCAAGATGAGGACATTACTCATCGGAAAAGGACTATGGGATATTATTGAAGACGGTTACATTGCTCCAACAGATTGGACTACCTTAAGTGCAAATGATAAAAAGATCTACAAAGATGCACAGAAAAATAATTCATTTGCCTTATACCATCTTCAATCAGCATTAGATCCAAGTATCTTTCTGAGAATTGCATCTTTCTTAACTGCAACAGATGCATGGAATGCCTTGAAAGAAGGATTCCAAGGAAGTGATAAAGTAAAGCAAGTCAGGCTTCAGACTTTGAAAAGAGATTTTGAAAATCTCATAATGAAGGAAAATGAAAGAGTTGGAGACTACTGTGTTCGAGTTAAAGCAGTAGTTGATATGATGCAAACTTTAGGTGAAGACACAAAAAATGAAACAATTGTGAAGAAAGTGTTGAGAACACTTCTTCCTAAGTGGAATCACATTGCAATCATAATTGAAGAATCCAAAGATCTTTCTACTCTTACATTTGATAGTTTGATTGGATCATTAACATCACATGAAGAGCGACTTCAAGGTGCACCTTCAACAAGCTATGGAGGTGATGACAAAGCCTTCACTTCGAATGAAAGTGCAAGACGAGGACAAGGAAGAGGCCGAGGCAGAGGTCAACAACAAAGAGGCAAGGGCCAAAGCAACTCCTACAGAGGAGGTAATCAAAACAGAGGTGGAAATCAAAACAGAGGAGCCAATCAGAACCAAAGCGGCAATGCAGGCCGTGGAAATCAAGGACGAGGAAGTAACAAGACTAAAACAACTTGTTTCAATTGTGGGAAACAAGGCCACTTCGCTTGGGACTGCTGGTTAAAGTCTACAAAAGATCAAAGCAGTCAATATGGCTCATTCTATGGAGAAGAAGAAGGTCCACCAAACCTTTTTCTCTCTTATGGACAGCCAGATCAAAATCTAAATGATACATGGATTTTGGATACTGGTTGCTCCAACCACATGAGTGGCAAAGAAAATCTCTTTGCTACATTAGATTCAAATTACAAATCTCATGTTAAGTTAGGGGATAATAAATCCTTGCAAGTTGAAGGCATAGGAGCTATGGAAGTTCCAACAAAAGAAGGCCTTAAAAATGTGAATGACATATACTATACTCCACAGCTACAACACAATTTGTTAAGTGTTGGCCAAATGATGGAGAAGCATTACAAATTAGTTTTTGATGAAAGAAAATGTACAATCTTTGATAAAAACAATTGTAACCGGGTCATCACCGAAGTACCTATGACAAAGAATAGGTTGTTCCCTCTAAAATTTGGTGAGCCAGGGGGAGCTCAACTTGCAAACATTGCTATTACAAATCCAAGTGAATTGTGGCACTTGAGATATGGTCACCTCAATTCCTCTAGCTTTAAAATGTTAACATCACAAGCTATGGTGACAGGACTACCAAAAATTCCAGAACATAAAAAGGTATGCGAAGCATGTGCTTTGGGAAAGCACTCCAGAATGAAGTTTCCAAGAGGCCGAGCGTGGAGAGCAAGCTATCCTCTTCAGCCTAGTACATTCGGACATCCGTGGTCCAATGCAAACAAAGAGCCTTGGAAACAATTCTTATTTTCTAACATTCATAGATGATTATTCTAGAATGTGTTGGCTTTATTTTCTGAAACACAAAGATGAAGCATTTGATTGCTTCATAGACTTCAAAAATAATGTAGAAAAGCAAAGTGACTACTATGTCAAATGTCTTCACACTGATAAAGGAGGAGAGTACTCCTCAAATGAATTTCTTCATTATTGTAAGCAAAATGGGATAAAAAGGCAGTTCACCATTGCCTACACCCCACAACAGAACGGTGTGGCTGAGAGAAAGAACCGCACCCTTGTTGAAATGGCACGAACAATGCTTCAGGCAAAACATCTCAGAAATAGCTATTGGGCAGATGTAGTGAGAACAAGTGCATATATTCTAAATAGAAATCCGACTTCTAGTTTAGATGGTATCACTCCTTATGAAGGATGGTACGGTAAGAAACCAAATGTCAAACATTTCAGAGTATTTGGTTCTTTAGCATATGCACACATTCTTGAGGAGAATAGAAAGAAGCTTGATCCAAAGAGTCAAGCATGTGTTTTTGTAGGGTATTGTGATTCAACCAAAGGGTATAGATTGTACAATCCCATGACACATAAAATCATTATCTCCAGGGATGTAATTTTTGATGAAGGGGGAGAATGGGGTCATAAAAAATTTGTTGATTTTGACTCTAATTCGGACAGTTCTACATTAGTACCTCCCACATTGGTACAACCCAAGAAAAGCAATGTAAAAAGTCCTCCTCCACAAATTCCACATCAGGAAACTTCATCAAGTACATCAAGTGGTACACCAAGTCCAAGAAGGAATTTGTTGGCACCCCCAAATTCTCCAAAACAATTTCAAATATCTGTAAGCGCTCCAAGCCCGATGGATATTGATTCAGTTTCTCAAAGGAAAGAGACAAATAGAGGAAAGCGCATACTGCAGAGTCATCCATCTACTCAAATGTTGGATAGGAATTTCCAACAAAGATACACTAGGAGTCAAGCTAGTGAGATGGATGACATTTTGTCAAGACTTGAAAATCTTCAAATGTCAGGGGGATGATGAGTCTCATGAACCAAGGGGTGATGTAGTCAATTATGCTTTGTTGGTCGCTGCACAGCCTAGAACCTTCTAGCTATGAAAAAGCATGCATCGAAAATATATGGCAAGATGCCATGGAAGAGGAAATATCCTCAATTAAAAAGAATGATACTTGGGAGCTTGTGAAGCTTCCCAAGGGAAAAAAATGTGTTGGATGTAAATGGTTCTATAAGACCAAATTCAATGCTGATGGGAGCATTGAAAGGCACAAGGCGAGATTAGTAGCTAAAGGTTTTACTCAGAAATATGGAATAGATTATGAGGAAACCTTTGCTCCAGTTGCTCGACAAGAAACAATTAGAACTGTTCTTTCCTTGGCAGCCCATAAAGGATGGAAAATTCAACACATGGATGTGAAAAGTGCATTTTTAAATGGATACCTGACAGAAGAGGTGTATGTTCAACAACCTCAAGGTTTCCAAGAACCAAGAAAAGAGAACCTTGTTTATAAATTGAAAAAAGCACTTTATGGCCTCAAGCAAGCACCAAGAGCATGGTACTCACGAATTGACGGCTATTTCAGCAAATATGGTTTCACAAAAAGCAAGAGTGAACCAACATTATACTACCTAAAAAATGGAGTAGATATCCTCATAGTTTGTTTATATGTGGATGATCTAATATTCATGGGTAGTAATGATAAAATGAATATGGAGTTCAAAAACTCCATGATGAATCAGTTTGAGATGAAGGATCTCGGATTAATGAGATACTTTCTAGGAATGGAAGTACATCAATCAAAGAATGGGATCTTCATATGTCAACAAAAATATGCTCATGACATGATCAAGAAATTTGCTATGCAAGCAGTGCAAATCAGTTGCAACACCAACTGGACATGGAATCCAACTAAGCAAAGAAGATGGAGCACCAAAAGTTGACTTGACCAATTACAGAAGCATGGTTGGGAGTTTAATGTTTCTCACCAACACTAGGCCAGATATACAGTATGATGTTTCTCTTGTATCACGATATATGGCATGCCCATCCGAGCTGCATCTTCAAGCAACCAAACGAATTTTACGATATGTAAAAGGTACATTGGATTTTGGAATCCATTACCACAAGTCTAACTCTGTGAAGTTATTTGGTTATAGTGACAGCGATTGGGGCAGTAATATAGATGACGAGAAAATCTACATCGAGGAACCTGTTTTAGTCTAGGTTCGGGACTAATAACTTGGAGTTCCAAGAAGCAATCTGTTGTAGCATTATCATCTACGTAAGTTGAGTACATAGCCATTACTCATGCCAGTACTTAGATCCTCTGGTTGAGGAAAATCCTTGAAGAGATTGGCGAAAAACAAATTGGTCCAACCAAACTGAATTGTGATAATATTAGTGCCATACAATTGGCATATAATCCGATCCACCACAAAAGGTCAAAACATTTTGATATGAAGTATCACTTCATAAGAGATATGGTGGAACAGAAGACAGTTGAGCTTCAATATTGTAGCACTTTGGATAATCTAGCAGACATCTTCACCAAAGGCATGGCTAAAGCTCAATTTATAAAGCTGAGAGACTATATAGTTAGTCCTCTCAACTTTAAGGGGGAGAATGTTGGAAATTACCATTAGTAAAAGGTTAAAAATTTGATTTTAACTGGGGTAAAGGTAACTTACCTTTTACCTTACCTGGACGGCAGTGGACGGCAGCATTTGGGCGGCAAGAGAATTCCTTCCATCCTTCTTTTCCCCCAATTTCTCCTTTCTCCCTTTCTTTCTCGAATAGGTTATTTACCGCCTATTTAATCTATGTAACCTAAGTTTGAAGGTTAATGCAATAATTCCTTTTTTCGTAATCACTCACCTTTCACAAGTAGATCAACAAAATGAAAGTGAACCTCAAGAGCTATCCAAGCAACATGGCCTACAAATTAAGGCCCTCCTCATTCCAAGACTACAAAATTTTGAGTGAAGTTATCTCTAATACCTTACTTCTTCGAACATATACCGTTGCTACAAAAGATTTAGGATTTTTCCTATTTAGACTCCATTCCCAATGGATAAGGTACCTTTTCTCTAGGTTTATTGATTCCTACTAGCATGAGTTCCCATATGAGTCCCCAAAGTTATAGTGAAGATTCACTACACAAGGAAAATCCTACGTCTAGAGAAATTTTTGATCAGTAAGCCTACCTAAAATCAAAATTAAGGGGCATAAAACTCCTACTTATAAAGCAATTGAAGCCAAAAGATCATCCAAAGTGAAACCAAGAGGAACAACCATTGCCAACTGGTGTTGAACCTGAAGCTTCCTTCACCATGAACCCTAGCCCAACCATTGGATAAAAATCAAGCAAAAACTCAATAGCCTTTTTGGTGGTGGCTAAAGCATGTATCAATAATACTTGGAAACCCTAAGCCATTCTCGTGATAGCAAAAGTAGTACCACTTTTAGCGAGGCCTTGCTTCGACTAGTTTCATGATCTTTTCTCTTCTCGAGAAAGCAAATATCGTGAAGATGGCCCCTTCCCACGATTGATGAAGTTCCTTAGTCCTTGGTGCCATTCTAAATTGATATCATTAGTGGATCTTAAGGACTAAGGCATTTCCTTAGTTGAGAGGAGGGAAGGTCCAAGGAGGTCGAGTGGAGAGGTGACAAGGCAAGCCTCCCCCTTCTCTTAGGGAGAACTTGATACCCAAAGATTAGGGAAAAATATAGTAGCTCAAAAGACTTTTGACTACAAAGTTCTCCCTAAACCCTCAAGCTTGCTAGCTCTCCAGATACTCTCTCATAATATGTGGTTGAAGAGGAGTCCCCAAAAGCAAGATAGCTTAGAAGGTGGTGACTTCCATCTCCATTGGGTGTATTGAAGGCCATCTTCACCAAGGGGAACTTGTTAAGAGTGTGGGATAAGCCAGGCATCTACCACCATAAAAACCATGGGAACAACCCCAAGTGACCAAATATGAGGGAAGGAATAATGATATGGTCTCGGTCCTAGCAACCCATAACTGGACACAATTCCCTAAGTGATATCTAAAGCATTAAAGTGATGATAGGGAGGACAACCCAAGGGGTGACGTAAAACACAAGACATTAAAAACTAAGGACTCCAAAGGTCTAATCATGGGGATTTCTAACATGAAGCAACTCAACGATAATTAACTTGCTTGCTATATTTATAGTTATGGATATCTAAGAATCAAATATCATTTATTGTTGACATTGACTAGCCCAAGCAATTTTTGAAATTAAATTTTGAATTCCTGCACAAATTGTTTGGGGAAAATTTCTCCACTTCTTATAAATACTTAATTTTTCTCATTGTAAATTATTGAAACCCATCATTTTATTCTAAGAAGAATTTTCTTAATTTTGTTGGAGAATATTATATTATTTGGTACATGCTAATGTATCCCCATGGTAACTTCATGGTACATTTGTAAATAGTAGATTAGGGTTGAGTCATAGTTTAGAGTGTGATTTATATTTCCCTCTTTATGTAAGTGTGAATGTGTAGGAAATGCACAAGTGTCATGGAAATTTATAATATACAGGAAATGCACAAGTGTTATGTGACTTAGAGTGCAAGTGTAGGTTGAATAAATGTGCATAGGTGTCTTGTATGCAAGAGTGCAAATATTTAATGTAAAGATATGCACAAGTGTCCTAGATTGGAGAGTGCAACTAGAAGTGTAATATTCATGTATAGGTTTGGATATATTATAGAGTCAAGTGTTCATAAAGTATATAAGTGGCAAGTAGATAATCTAAAAGCCATGAGACTTGGCATATGGAAAGATATAGTCAAGTATCTTAAGAATAACATTACTATAGCTATATTATCAAGGCAATGCTCCATAAGAAGGGACATCAAATACATCTCATTATCTAATTGTAAGAGGAAGAGAAGTAATAAAGCTTGTATACATTTTGAGCAATTAATATTGTAAGTTATATTTCATGCATAGTACATGAATGATTCAGGCTATTTACATTCATATTTCAACATATTATTGAATGTTATTTTATTTATTATAAGCCTTGATATACATATTAATTTGCTCATATTATTCTACTCATATTATTATCTTGACATTTATTATATTGTGGCTATTTTATATTGGGACTTGTGTGAGATAACCTATGATATATTATGGTAGTATAAGGCTTATAAAGCCATCAGTGGTATCAAAGCTACCATTGGACTCTATCCATATTGATAGAGTTCATTTTATTAGCCACTATTATTAATTGATTTTATCCATATTTGATAAAGTCGATTAAGAGTCTATCCACTTTGAAGACAATGAGACTCGAACTCTATTTTTGAAGGTCTTATTGAGTAGAGAGGCTAGGGTTTTTCCATGGTTGAAGAATAACCAATGAAGACTAGGACTCAACTATATTGATTGATAGGCATACCAACTCAATATTATTTGGTCATTTAGGGATAAAGCCAACCCTTGATATTGATTTGAAGTTTTTGTAGATTATAGATTGAAAGGCGAATCAACTCTAAGAAATTTGATCATTCAGGGAAAAAGCCAACCTTTGACATCGATTTGAAGTTTTAGCAGATTATAGATTGAGAAGCAATCAACTCTAAGAAAGTTGATCATTAAGGAAAAAAGCCAACCCTTGTTATTGAAGAAATAAGGCAAAACCAACTCAAAGAAAGTTGGTCACTCAAGGTTGAAGCCACCCTAACATTGAAGATTATTGAATAGAAAGAAAAACAAAGAAAGAAGAAAGAAAGATAAGAAGGAAAGATAGAGTTGCAGTGGAAAAAAAATAGATATATCAGTCTTGAAGAAGGATAAATAAGCATACAAAGCTTACTTTATATAGCTTCAAGCATTCAGTTGAAAGCTATAAGTAATAGAAGATGATTCAAGTCTTATTGATCTTGACATAGGCTCAAGAAGCCAATATCATAGAGAAAGAGTCAAGAAGGATATTATATTGGAAAATAGGCTTAAGATATAAAGAAGGGCCTGGGATATTTGAGCATTCATTCGGCCAACATAAGGATAGAAAGATTGACCATTAGCCATCATAAGGGAAGAAGAGAAGATTGGCGATCCATTCGGCCAACATAAGAAGAGAAGATTGGTTACTCATTTGGCCAACATAAGAAAAGAAAATTGGCCATCCAATTGGCCAACATAAGAAAATAATATTGGCTATTCATTTAACCAATATAGAGAAAGAAGTGGCTATTTATTTGACCAACATAGTGCACCAAAGAAAGTGGCCATCCGACCAATGTAAGCAAAGGTGATCATTTGGCCAAAGAAGAGAGGTCATTTGGCTTGCCAAAATAAAAAATAATAGAGGCCATTTGACCAAACAACAAAATTTTATAGAGGCCATTTGTACAACTAGAAGAAAATAATAGTGACCATTTGGTTAGAGAGTGAAAAATAAGTAAAAGCCATTCGACCAAGGTGCATAAACATAAGGTAATTTGTGGTTGAGCACTAAAGAGAGTGTAACGTTGTCTTCAATCTTGCACTCATAGTCTAACAAGCATCCTCAACCAAGATCCAATGATTCATCTATAAAATAAAAACTTAAGTTATGCAAGTACGATCTAGCAATCATAAGCGCATCAAAAGTTAAAGGTGAATTGTCAAACCAGGTAGGAGAATCATTGTTCTATTAGAGAACGAATTAGGTAGTGGCATCATTTTTTTAGAACAAACCAACTAGGAGAGTAAATGTTATAGAAACGAACCATCCATAAGGAATTACGTTATAGAAAAGGAATGTCTATAGGTCTACAACATGTTACTATGAGAAGAAAGACTTCATAGAGGAAGGAAATCGCTTCACAGAGGAAGAGAAAGCATCATAGTGTAGGGAGAGAATACAATAGAGCACCAGTAGAAGCGATTTGATTAGGTAAAATTGTTTTTGGAATCAGATGCACATTGTAAATGTGGATACATAGCCATCCATGCAAGAGTAACATTGAGATATTACATTTGTAAGACATTTCAAATGTAATAAGTGCGCACTTATATTTTTAGCAAGCATATAATTACGCACTTTAATTAAGTTGTTGGGAATTATAAGTTTGTGATTAAAGTTTTTGATTCATTCTAAGTTCATTTTTTTTTTTTCGTATTTACATGGTGGAATCGGTAGCCGCCACGAATCCAGGCAGGTTGTCCAGCTTTTATGGCCGCCACAGTATTCTGCGATGTTCGCCCCAGAAGCCGCCACACAGATCTTCGCACAATCCATCCCTATAACCACCATGCCACAATCATTTTAAACCCTTTTACGTCGTTGAAAGCACCAGGAAAGGGACGAGCATTCGGTCCGGCGACTAAGTTCATTTTTTTAATAAGTAAAAATATTTGAATTTTTTAATGTGGTATCATGATAGGGATAAACGATTGTATTTTTTTTGTTAACACACACAACATGCACCATCATGCTGGAACGAGTGATTCTCCATGATGTACATGGGAACCAAAGCTTGAACCATACGGAATTGCACACACACATGTCACGGTTTGAACCTTGGACCTCCCAAAAAGAGGCCAAAGCCATCCCCACTAGGACTATCTTTCTATTTTTTAAATAGGAGATATAAGGAATTAATATTGGATTTAGTAGTAAAAAAATTTAAATTAAAGATTTTTGGAGATATAAGGTGTTAAGTATTGTTTAGGGTTATTTAAAGAATTTTTGAAATTTTTGAAAATTATTGAATTTTTTTGAAGTTTTAAAATTTTGCATATTAACCCAAGTTGAAAGGCTTTCAACATCAAAGGTTAGATTTTTTTTTTGCAAAATTTTTCTATTTGAGTTTATTTTTGAATTTGGGAGTTATAAGGGTTTCTACTTCAAAGGAAATAAATCATAAAATTGAAACCCTAGGGGGTCCCACCATGATCGCCATTTGTAGATTAAAGATACAACGCCAAACAAAAGATAAAGAAATCACGATAAAAAGTAATGCAGAACACAGTTGTACAAAACAAACGATTTTTATTAATCAATGGAGTTTAGAAACTCCTTTTGAGTACAACAGGGCCTGTAACCCTTTTCGTGATACAAGATTGCAATTTGTGCTAGGGTTCTCCGAAACCCTAGCTGGCACAATATGGTGGCGTCTCCGAGGAATGTATCCTTAACATCAACAGAATGAGTGGGCTTCGTTGTATTCTTTGGCTCGGACCACTCCAGCTTAAGCAGCTGCTATCATCCAATCAAATCTGCCATTAAAATCCTGCACACATTAAAACTACAAAAAGGTTAGAAACTAGTAAGAGGGCTCCACTGTGTGAGCCCTCAAAAATAGTCTAAAACCCTAGAAATGAAATAAATAGAATGCAGAATCTAATAGCGGATTAAATATTACTTGCTTTAGAATCTATACCTCTTTTTCTGTTAATGCGGCGAGACCAGGCGACACCTGGAAGTGATGTAACTGTCAAATCGGCTGTGGAAGGCGCCCTGGTGCGATTGCTGAACGCCCGCGTGCTTCTGGGTCGGGGTTGCAGACGCCGGTCTGTGTCTGTGGCTGCGGGTAAACGCCCGCGGGCACTTGCGACAAGAATGGGGGATTCTGCGAATGTTGCAGAAGGGATGGCGACGAAGTTGGCGACGGATGCGACGATGGATGCGACGAAAAGGGACGACGATGGATGGGTAGGTTTAGCTGAAGAAGAGATAGATAGTGATAGAGAACAAAAGAGAGATAGTAAAAGAGATCCAGCCTCTTGAGCCATCAAGGTGACTCAATTTATAATCTACTCTTAGGGCACACTTTAGGGTTTTAACGACACTTTGAACGTGTGGCTAAGATTAAAGTGGATCCAAGGGTAGAGAATAAATCTAGGTTGTGAAATGGATTAAGATGGATGGACGGATGAGATTAAATGAAGGATGGACGACTCAGATTAAATCACTTAAAGTATCTTTATATATATATTAAAATATATTAAAATATATATATAAATATTAATTTAAATAAATTTGGGAATGAAAAATGGCGGGAAAGGTGAAATTGGGCCAAATAATGGCGGGAAAAGGTGAAATTGGGCCAAATAATGGCGGGAAGGTGTGGATTTGGGCCAAATAATGGCGGGAAGGTGGATGACTGACACGTGGCTGACAGGAAGGTATAGATGACTTACAAGTGGTTGGATTTTGGTGTCTACAATAAGGGTTTCTACTTCAAAGGAAATAAATCATAAAATTAAATTGCATATTATAGAAGAAACTATTAAAATTGCATTCAATGGGGATAGTGATGAATTGGTGCACAAACTTAAGTTTTATTCTCAAAACTTGATAGATGAATTTGATGGAAAAAAATAAATGACAAATATTTTAAAAGAGAAATTATCTTTATTTCTCAAAGATGCAAAAGATGAAAAGTTCACAATGCTTATAAGCTATCTTCATGAAAAACTTTTTAGAATGTGGTGGAATTTACAAAACATTATTATATTTTCATGAGAAGAATGTTTAATGATGTATTTGTCATTACTTAATTTTGAAATCTTTCAAGAAAAGATACAAGAAAAGAAAGATGACATATTCAACTTAAATGAAGCTTATGTTAGTTTCAATGAGGAATCTCTGAAATCAAAGATGTATTAATGTGATGATTTACTAACTCAATATTTAGAAGCTACATCATCAGACACATCACAATTAAAGATCAAGATAGAAAATAACAAGGTAAAGAAGCAAAAGAAGAAAATCAAGAAAGCATTGAAGAAAAAAATAAAAAGAGATACAAATCAAAATCAAGTACTTCAACAAGAGACTAATGGGTCACATGCTAGAAAATTTGATTTTAGAACAATGCAAGGTTGCTTGAAGATTGAAGACAAAGATGAAGATCAAGATTGAATCTAAAGTCTTCAATGACCAAATAATGTAATAAAATAAGATGTTGGAGAATGTTACATTAGTTGGTGCATGCTAATGTATCCTCATGGTACCTTCATGGTACATTTGTAAATAGTAGATTAGGGTTTAGCCATAGTTTAGAGTGTGATTTATATTTTCCTCTTTATGTAAGTGTAAATGTGTAGGAAATGTACAAGTGTCATGTAAAGTTGTAATGTGTAGGAAATGCACAAGTGTCATGTGAGTTAGAGTGCAAGTGTAGGTTGAGTAAATGTGCACAATTTTCTTGTATGCAAGAGTGCAAATATGTAATGTAAATATGTGCACAAGTGTCCTATATTAGAGAGGGTAAGTAGAAGTGTAAAAATCATGTATAGGTGTGGATATGTTATAGAGTCAAGTGTTCATCAAGTATGCAAGTGGCAAGTACATAAGCCAAGAGCCATGAGACTTGGAATATGGAATGCAATAGTCAAGTAGATAAAGAATCACATTACTATGGCTATATTATGGAGGTAATTCTCCATTAGAAGGGACATAAAATGCATCTCATTATCTGATTGTAAGATGAAAAGAAATAAAATTTGTATACATTTTGAGCAATTAATATTGTAAGTTATATTTCATGCATAGTACATGAATAATTCAAGTTATTTACATTCATATTTCAACATATTACTAAATGTTATTTGATTTATTATAAGCCTTGATATACATATTAATTTACTCATATTATTCTACTCATATTATTATATTGACCTTTAATATATTGTGTCTATTTTATATTGGGACCTGTGTGAGATAACCTATGATATATTGTAGTAGTATAAGGCTTATAAAGCCATCACATTCTCTCTTGTGTCATGACCTTTCTCGAGCCTTGCCTTATCGATTGATTAGTTTTCAAACCTTTTCTCTTTGCATGTATGTAACTCAAAGTTCAAACTAAATAGAAACTGTAACTATTTATGAAATCCATATCCTGGTTCTTGTGTGGGTGTTCTCTTTTTACATATGTTCTTGGAGGGACCTATGTTCCTTTTGTGATGTTAGACCGCTCTATATGTATTCACTTCAAAATGCCATGACATGGAGATTCTATTAGATCTTTGTTGCATCACCACCAATAGGTAGGCTGAATAGGCTATTTAGGCTTTACCACTTTCTTTTAATGTTTTCCTTCTTCTATTTTCCCCTTTTCCCTGACAAGAGACACCCAATGGAGTAAGATAATATAGGAGGTAAAAAGTACAAACATCGAAGATCACATCAAAGCAAGGAGTCAACCTTGGTAAAAAGTCCCATAGGTCATTCAGGGGAACTACATCCCATGCTTCTCATATTTCCTAGAAATGACATCTTGCATGTGGCACAGGGCACCACACACATACACTCAAAGATATCTACAATCGTATGGGGTCATGATGCTTGGGTCACAAGGATCATTTCAGGCCCCCAACAAGATTGATATTCTTTATACTAGGAAACTAAAATGACAAAGGAAGAAGTTTCCAAAACTATGAAAGCAATGTGGGCAAGATGTGAATGGGACATTGTGGATTCTAAATGAGTAATAGGGGAATTCTAACATGTTGGAATCCTATTATAACCTACCATGAAACCATTCATAAAACTAACCATTGGATAGCCTCATTAGTCATATGCTACTTTGTAGTTAGTCATTTCACCCTTATCAATGCCCATGGACCTACAACTCAGATAGGCATATCAGAAGTATAGAGTTGGATTAAAGCCTTTATGAGAAGTAAAGACCAAGAAACCTGAGTCATGATCATAGGAGATTTTAATGTCATAACCAAGTTAGATGATTTTTTTTGGGGAATTAGGAAGATACCTAAAGTATGAGAGATTTCTCTGCTTTTATTTAAAACAATGATCTATGGGAGGTTGAGATTAAATAGGAAAACTATACATGGATCAACAATAGGAGAGGCCATAACCTAATAGCAAAACAATTAGACAAATGCACTCTCATATCATTAGCTAGATAAAGGAACTTGTACTAAAATTAATACCGAGACAAGGATTGGTTCAGATCATTGGCCAATAAGAGTTAAAATGGTTGTAAGTGAACTAAAAAAAGATCATATTTTTAATATGAGCAAATATGGGAAGACCATCCTCAATTTGTTGATATGATAGTGCAAACATGGAATGCTTTGGAAAATGATAGGTTGTATACACTTCAAAAACAAAATAAGTCAAAGACATATAGATTAAAAGAAATTTAGATGTTGTAGGTGAGTTGGAGATGAGAGGGCAATCCTCCAAGGGAGGTCCCAGGTTCGAATCTCCACCCTACCAAAAAGTTGAATTGGGTACCAAAAATCCAATTTATAATGTTGGTGAGGATAGGACCGAGCGTGACTCTTGGGTGACTTTGACGGTGTAGAATCCCCTGGTCGTGGTCTCTTAGACCAAGGCGGCCCCCAAGGGGTTTTTCGCTTAAAAAATATATTAAAATAATGGAACAATAACAATTTTGGAAACATTTTTTAGAAGAAACAAGAACTAAAAGAGAAAATTTCAAAATTCCAAAAAGGTGAGCATAATAATCCAAGCTCGGAGGAAAGAGAGTTTCTTAGTGAATATCATAATATTTTGAGTAAGGAAGATAAACTATGGAGATTAAAATCAAGATAGACTTGGTTAAAAAAAATGAGATAAAAATAAAAAATTTCATAGGATGGTAATAGTACAAATATTAGCATCCAAAATTATTAGAATTAAAATAATAGAAGGGGTTTGGATTGAAAACCAGAGTGAAATCAGAAAGGAGGTAAGTACTTTTACCAAAATATTCTAGGATTGGAGTTTGAAGTTCTTAATGATAAACTACTACAAAAAGTACCTTCAATTATAACATATGAAGACAATAAGAAACTAATGGAGCCTATTACTTTAGAAGAAGTTCATTTAGCTCTTTTCTCTTTTGATAAGGATAAATCCCTAGGTCCAAATGGGCTCTTTACAACATTCTATCAACATAATTGGGATATAGTAAAGGATTCTTTATTGGTGGTAGTGGAATAATCTAGGGTAAAATAGTACATACCTTATAAAATAAATGCAACATATCTTACCCTAATTCCAAAAAAGAAGGATGTAGAATTGTTTGATTCATTTAGGCCCATAAGCCTATGTAATATGGCATATAAGATAATCTCCAAAGTGATGGTAAATAGATTAAGACCATTGTTAGACAAAATTAATTTCAAAAGAGTAAGGAATATTTGTGAAAGGGAGACCGCTATTGGATGGGATCATAGTAGCTTATGAAGTTATGAATTCAGTAACTTTAAGAAAAGAGAGCAATGATTTAAAACTTGATATGAGTCAAGCCTATAATAGGGTTAAATAGGATTTTCTTTTTGCACTATTAGAAAAGTTTAGATTTGGGAATAAATGAGTCAAATGTATTAAAGATTGTATCTCTATAGTGTTGGCTTTTTAAGCCTTATTACCACAAAATATCATAGGTCCCAATATAAAATACCCATAATATTAAAGGTCAAGATAATAATATAATGAGTAGAATAATAGATGAGCCAATTAATATGTATATCAAGGCTTATATAATACTAAAATAAACATTCACTTATATAATAAAATATGAATGTAAATGGCCTAAGTCATTCATAAACTATGCATGAAGAAAACTTACAATATTAATTGCTCAAAAATCTATATACAAGCTTTATTCCAAATCGAATCTCTTTTACAATCAAATAATCAAATATCTAATTGATTAAAATTTCATGGAGTTTTATCTCCATAATATAGACATAGAAGATGAATTTTCATGTACTTGACTATTTCTCTCCATATGACAAGTCTCATGACCCTTGGCTTATCATATTGCCACTTTCATACTAGACTCTTCACTTTCTTCTTGCATGCACACTTGACTCTATGACACATCTACATGACTCTCACACTTCTACATACACACACTTGTGCACATCCTTGCATTACATATTTGCATACTTGCATACATGACACTTGTGCACATTCTCTCAATATACACTTGCATTCTAACTTACATGACACTTTTGCATTTCTTGCACATTGACAATTACATAAAAGGGAAATATAAATCACACTCTTAAACTATAGACTCAATCCTAATCTATTACATATTTACAATTGTACCATGAAGGTACCATGGGGGTACATTAACATGTACCAAATAATGTAATATTCCTCAACATATAGTATCATTTTCACTATTGGCCAATGGGTTAGTAACATAATTATTTAAATCCAAGAGAGGTCTTAGATAGGGAGATCATCTATCATCATATATGTTCATTATTATGGTAGAGGTATTGGGTAGGAACTTGAAGAAGGCTAACAAATATGGGCTAATAAGTGGACTTAAGGCTAGCGATAACATCAACAACATCATGCATCAATAATTTGTAGATGATATAACCCTTTTGGGGAGGGCAATGATAAATGAGGTCAAAGATTTGAATAACATATTAAAGGAATATGAGAGCCCTAGATAAAAAAGTTAATAGGACCAAAATCTAAAATTTACTTCCTAAACACTCCAACTCAAATCAAAGCAAGGATATGTAGGCTACTTTTAATGGAGGAGGCAATTTTGCTAGCAAATTATCTAGGGATTCCCTTATTTGAGGGGTGAATGAGGATATAATTGTAGAATCTATTCATAAGTAAAGTTCATAATAAACTATCAACATGGAAAGGTAGATGGTTATCATTAGTAGGAAGAGTGTAGCTAATTAAATCACTCTTACAAGTCATTCCAACATATTATATGTCCTTATATACTATGCCAAAATTGATAGAAAAAGTTTAATCTATATTATGCAATCATTTTTGTGGTTAGGATTACATGATAAAAGAAAATTTTATTTGGTGAAATAGATCAAGGTATGTGATGATAAAACTAGGGGATATTTTGGTTTAAGAGTTCTTATAGATGCAAAATTAGCTCTTAGGGAAAAAGTAATTTAGAGATTATACAAAAAGATTCCAAGATAATGGGCAAGAATTCTTCTAAGTACATTGAGCCCAATAACCCAAGTATAATATTTACTATATTATCACTACCAAATAGTTTTGCTCTATGGAATGGTTTAAAAAATTAATTGATTTAGCGATTAAAGATCTAATATGGGTGGTGGAAATTAGAGGAAAAGTTTCTATTTGGATTGATACTTGGTGTGATAAAAAACCACTCAATCTAGCCAATTTTGAAACCATGGATGAGATTACTTCGAGATAAATATGGTGATAGGGTTTGAAACATTATGTGTAAGGATCATGAAGGAAGATACAAATTAGAATTAAATATTTTTTTACAAGTATACAAGACATTGATGCTAGGAGGTAGTTGAGCAAAAAAAAAATAGTGATTATTCCAAGAGGACCAAGGATAAGTTCATTTGGGAGTTAAATAGCTAAGGAAAATACACAAGAAGAAGCAAATATAATGTAAAGCACCCAAAAAATATGAATACCACAAGAATATAGATATATTAGGGATAGCCTAAGCATTTCTAAAGTTAAAATGTTTGTTTGGTTAGTAGGTCATAGAAGAATTTAATCCTGAGATAACCTTATGAAAAGGGGTTTTCATGATCCCTCACAATATTCTATATTTAAAAAGGAGGAGAGTATAAACCATCTCTTGGGACACTTCTTAATAATTTGGAAACTATGACAATGGATTCTTAAAGCAATGGTAGAGCACTTCTAAAGTGAGGTTTTACAGATAATCTGGAATATATCAAAATATACACGTTGGACTGTATGGGTGGAAATGAATATAAGAATATTTAAAGGAAAGGAAAGCAATTTAGAGGTAATGAAAAGGAATATTTGTTAAGTCATAGAGAAGTCTAAACCAATCCTATCAAGTCACCCAATCCCTAATATTGAAGTAGAAATCCTCGATACATGGAGTGAAGTCATAAAAATGAATTATGATGCTAGGTACAAGAGAAACAAAAGGAATTCAAAGAGTATAGATTGAGAACCACTATAAGTGGAGTTGATCAAATTGAATTTTGATAGATAATCTTAAGGAAGTCTAGGACCAGTTGGAGGAGGAGGAATAATTAGAAATAATTATGAAGAGATTTTGTCTCATTATGCTTTCAATAGTGGATTTAAGAAAAATAATGAAGCTAAAGATTGGATGGCTTTGGAAGGGTTAACAATTTATAGAAAAAGGAAATGGAACAAAGTATGGATGGAAGGTGATTAACTAATAGTAATAAATGTAATTTTTAGGAAAGAAAAGGCTCTATGGAACATACAATATGTAATTGTGGAAATACAAGACCTTGCCATAGAGTATGAAGAAATTACGTTTACACATATATTAATGAAAAGAAATAAATGTGCATATAGGATAGCTATTAAAGGGGTTTTAATTGAGGATCGTGAAGTTAAATTCTCTTTTCTATGGTTAGAGGAAGTAATAAGTTTAGTTGAAGTTGATAAGAAAATATTGACTGCCTGAATCATATAATGATTAAGAATTACTTTAAAGTTTTACACTAGTATTTTTTATTTATTTTATAATATTAATGATTTTTTATATAAACTATTTACTAAAATTCTTCTGGTTGCACTTATGCTTTAGGAAGGAAACTAGCAATCCAGATTTGGTAAAGCCAACTATGATAGCAATTTTTTTTGAAAATATTACTTTACTAAGATACAATGCATAGACAATAAAGGTGGAGTTTTGGTATTATGAAGGCCATTGCAAAAAAATACCAAGAAGGATGCTGAACTTTGGAATATTTGCACTCACACAAAAAATTGTAAAAGATCCAGAAAATGAAAATCAAGAATTTAAACTTTTTGTGAAAAATGATGTAGGTATCTAGCTATAGAAACTCAATTGATATGATAATTGAATATGATTGTGAAATCTCAAGCTCTAAAGGAGAGAGTTGTGATTTATGAAGGGTAGGGGACATGAGTACAACCCCTTGTTCTTCAACAAAAAAATCATGTTACTTGATATTTTAAAAGTAGTAATAAATTCTAAATTTAGGACAAGGTAGGATCAAGTGCATGTCAAGAGTAAGCCTCATATTTTTTTTGTTTCAGAAAGTGAGTGTCGTGAGTGCAAGCAGGAATCAAGTAAGACTAAAAATCAATTACGAGAAAAAAGTGAGCCTTTTCTTTTCTTTTAAAAACTAATGTGCATTATTATGTAAATTATTGGTACAACTTGAATGGGACAAAGACTTTTGAACTCCAAATAGGAGGTTTAAGGTTTGAATCCAATGGGAGTATAATTGTACACTATGTTTCAATAACCAAAATTTGGTTGGATAAACATAGATTGGATAAATAACATCTTGTAATGTGGTGTACAACCAGACTCTATTTTTCTTTTGATGTACAAGATCTTGGATAAATTATTTTACTTTACTCTTGTTCTATATCTTTGGGAAATTTGAAAAACCAAAATTGAAAAATCAAAGGACTCTTTATGAGGAAAATCTAGGTAGCATGCTAGGAAAGTTATATTTGAAAGTCTTAATTAGAAGTATGGATGTCTTAGTTGGGATAAGAGGTAGACCAAATCTATGGAAAACCTTATTTAGGTCATAGTGTTACACCATAAGTTGTTATTAAATATGAGATAATTAAGCATGGCATAATAGTTCTTAAAGGTAGAGGATTAATGTGTAAGTTCCATAGATATTGGCTAAAGTTTTCAAATATTCAAAACTGAATCAAGTGGAAGTGGGGATCAAATTTAAAATGCTCAATGGATTTTTTCAAAAGGATTTTTCTCATTGACTTCTTTAAGTATGAGGGATAAAATAATGGATTGGTGATCCATGGTTTAGAGGAAGAAATGTATAATATTTAAGACCATGGAGTGAGAGTTTTCCCAAGGAAACAAAAGCCATTAAAAGAATTTGAGAGTGCGTTAAGCATTTTCAACTTCTATCTCAATTTATCAATAAGAAAATCTTGACGAATATTGGTAAAAATCTATGGGAGTTCATCAAGAAGGGACTAAATACTAAGGAGTGAAGACATGTTACATGTACTCAATATGTGTTGCCATGGATATTTTAAAAAATTATGCTACATTCCACTAAGATTAAATTTGAATCAAGAGAAGGGAATCACCAAGTGGAATTTGAAAATATTGCATTTCAATATTGTAAATATTATGAAATTGAACACATGGAAAGAGATTGCAAAGTGAAAATGACTGAAAAAGACAAAAAAAATTGGACATGAGATAAACTTCAATATGAAGAAAGGATCTCAAATCATAGTAGAAGTTGGATTAGATCGATTGTTTTTCACTCCCTAAAAAGGCATACAAAAATCCCTTCTACATCATAAAATGGCATATGTAATTATGGTTCACTTGTATCAACCCTTAGAAAAAACAAAGGATACAAGGGATGAGGAAGTACTATACACAAGTTCAACTTCAAAAGGAATTAAAGGTGTGAAAGAAGTTAGGGAGGTAAATTTTAAAGCAAAGGAGGCAAAAGACATCAAGGTTAAGTGAATCATCTTCATTTTCCTCAAGTAGTGTAAAATACTCTCCCTACAATAAGAATGAAAGTAGTATAGAGTATATCCCTTGCACTTTAGAGTTTGATAAGCAACTTAATAAATTTAGGATTTCTAAAGTATCATAAAAAAGTAAAAACTACAAAATATTATCCTTGTAGTTTAGGGTTTTCATGGCGACATTTAGGATTTTCAATGCAACATAAGAAAGTAACTACCATGAAGGATCATCCTTGCACCTTAGGGTTTCCACAAAAACTTAAAGAAGAAAGTTTTGGTGAGGATAATTAATCCATTTCAAATTATTGAGGGTAGCATAAACCTTTAAAAGATAAGTCTCATTATGGGCAACATGAAAAAATAGAAGATATTGATGAAGACAAAAATTTTGGTGGAACAAATAAATGAGAGGAAGACCCTCAAAGCAAGAATAAATATAAAAATAAACTCAAAGGGATATCGATTTGGAAAACCGAAAACAAATATTATAAGCATTAACAAGAAGTGGGAGCTAAGCCCATAAATAAATATAAATAGTAATGATGAAAATGGTTTCAAGGAATATGAAGGGTATAAAAAAAACTCCTTAAAAAGACTTATTAAGATTTTAATAGGTTATTATAGTCCTAAGTTTATTTTAATACAAGAAACAAAATTAAATAATGAGGAATGCAAGGATGCATTCAAAAGGATTTAGAATATGGGATTGTTTGGTAATTTATTTTTGTTAAAAAAATAATATATTAAGAGAGACTCAAGAATATATTACAAATCTAATAAATTGTAGCCTTTTGGCTGCTAGCCAAGATGTAGTCCAATAAAAACTAGAAATTCAAACTATTATGCCTACCCAACAAACCATCCAACCTACCAAAGGAGCTAAAGACTAAAGAGACAAGATCCTCTAACAACCTCTATCCAGGTTACAAATGAAAATTGCACTAAAACATAGAAGAACAATCTACACTAAGACTTTCAATAGAATTTGATAAAACTTCATAGCCACAGTGAGGATCTAAAAAGTCACAAGGGATTTAGGATCATCAGGTCTTCAATTATCGAATGTTGCTCTTTCTAGAAGATTGATGTCAAGTCATGAATAAAGCCTTGCATTGCTAATCAAGTTAGCCATAGCTTCCGACATTACCATCAAGAGACTGAACAAGGAGAAGATCGATCCTAGTTTGGTTTGGCCACCACCTAGGAGGGAAACCATAGCAACTAATATCTCCTTTTTCAAGAGCCCAATTTGCCATAGTATTTGCCACTTTGTTATTTTCTCTAGGTATATGATTGAAAACAACCTCTTGAAAACTAGTTACTATTAACCTAATCTTATCTATGATCCTTTGAATTCTCTAGTCTACCTTCTCAAGCCTTGAAGTTGATTTTAGGTAATTGATCATAATTTGAGAGTCTAAATTTGCTATCACCCTTCTCCAACCTACCTTTAGTGCCTCCTACAAACCTCTCAAAATACCCTACCCTTTAGCCAAGTTATTGGATAAAATTCCTATTTTTTTTGCAAAAGTAAAAATCGGAGTACCATCCTCCAATATTCCTATCCCTCCTATACTAGCTCTTCTAGGATTTCCTTTGGATGCTCCATCCGTATTGATTTTTCCAAAATTATGTGGGGATGACTGGTCATTTTCTTCCTTATGTATTGGGCTAATCCATGGCTAATATTTAATCGATCCATAATTTGTTTCCATAGTTGATTTGAATTATGTGGATGAGTTAATAAATGTTAGACAATCTCTTTCATATTTTCTATGGTCTTTAGACAGATAGTGGATGTCCCTACTCTCTTGCTGAAAGATTCACTTGTTTCTCTTTGTCCAAATGTTCCAAGGAAGAATAGTCATTCTTGTCCAAACTATTTGGTTCACATACTAGTCATTTCCTTCTTGTTTACTCCAATATCTCCATCTATGTTCTATGGATTGTTCATTGGACCATCTTAAATTTAGAATAAAATCCATCATATTCCACAATTTAGAAGCTATGGGAAATTCTATGAACAAATGGTTTAATGTTTCAATGTTATCCTAGCACATTACACATTGAAAGGGTCCATTAAATCCTTTCTTCATAAGCTACTCCCCTATGAGTACCCTTTTATGAAGTAGCAACCAATTGAAAACCTTACCTTTGGCCATAACTTTTGAGCCCATAAATGTTTGAATAGATCCTATGTCGGATGGGGTTAATATGGCTTAAGGCTAAATAACCTTGAGTTATAGTGTAAACTCTATACTCTGAGCTATTTCAACCAATGTAGTCCTCAATCTTGTGACCATTAGAGCGATTGCATTTGAAGGAGTCTATGAATATCTATTTTTTTAATCTTTGGAGAGTTGGATTGGTTAGTTTTCTACTGGGATCCAACATCTTTCGACCTCTGTGAATTGACAGGGCAAGGTGTCCATCCCAAGATTCTATCCAAAAATATATCTTTTGACCATTTTAAACTATCCAAAAGAGCTTATTCTTTATCAACTCCTCTCCAATTTTGAGGACCTTTAAAATTGGGGACCCTCTAGAAGGTAGTTGATGTCAAATTATATCAGAGGGCTCTTTATTTTCTACATATTTGGCTCTCATATTTTTGCCCCACAAGGCATTGGGGTAGCTAGTTAACCTCCAATATAACTTTGCTACCAAAGCCTTGTTATTCTTGACTATCAATCGAAGATCTAGATCCTCCTTCATGAGTAGGAAGGCATAGGGTCTCCCACCTTACTAGGGCCCATTTCTTCACCATTTTTTATCCTCTCCAAAGAAATTTGTGACTAATTTTATCTAGTTCTTTAAGCACTAACTTAGGGATGTTCAACACTATTGAAACAAATATTGGGATAGACTGAAGAACTGATTTGATAAGAGTTATCCATCCTCCTGAGGAAAGTCATTTTTTGGTCCAACTACCTATTATGTTTTTCACTTTCTCTGGTAACCAACTCCAATGCTCTTTCTTTTGGCTGCCAAGATTAACTAGAACACCTAAATATTTAAGGAAGAGAAGTTTATTTGAATCCTACTATCCAATATCAAAGTCTCTTTTCTAGGATAACAATGGAAAAGGAGTACTTTTGATTTGTCTTCATTAACTAGCTGCCCTTAGGGTCTAGTGAAGTAGTTAAGAATTTGATTTATTAAGGTTGCTTCCTTTATTGTTGTCTTCCTCAAAATGGTGAAATCATTAAAAATTTGAAATGAGAGGTATGTATGACTCATTTAGAAAATGTGACTCCTTCTAACATTTGATAATCTCATTCCTTAGTAAATGTCCTCCCTAAACATTCTGCTGGGATGATCAATAGGTATGGAGAGAGAGGGTCTCCTTGTTTGATGCCTCTATATATTGGGAAAAAATGAGTGGGACAACCATTGAGAATAATTGAATAAGAAACTAAAGATATACAACCATTGATCCACTTAGTCCATTCTTGAGAGAATTTAAAATTTTTCCATTACTTGGATGAGAAAGTGCCAATCCACCCTATCATATGCTTTGGATTATGAATGAACATGGATGGAGATTTTTGAGCTTCCATAGAGTGAATTGCTTCCTAGGCTAACACTATCTCATCCACTATTTATTGCCCCTCTACAAATCCCCCTTGTTCTAGAGATATGATCTTATATAGCAATGTTTTGAGCCTTTCAGCCATAATATTTGAAATGATTCTGGTCTATAACCAGTAATGTTATCTACTTCTTAATCTTTTAGAATTAGTGCTATGTATGTCTTGTTGATTTCTTTGAGGATTTATTTTGTCTTTCTAGCCTCTTCTACCACCTCTAGAGCGTCATCCTTCAAAACATCCCAAAATTTATGATAAAATTCAATAGGGAATCCATCTGGACCTTGGGTATTTTCATTTTACATTTTATCAACTACCTCTTATAGTTCCCTCATAGTTTTTTTTGGCAGGTAAAAGTATTTTATTTACTACACGGGTTAAAGGGTCCCCGTACCTATTACAGTAGGTGTAAGTAGATACATCAGTGCCCAAAGTGGCAGCCATACACAAACCATCAGGGGTTCTACCCCTTTCAACCTCGTCCAAAAACCAACAAAAACAAAATTCATCAAACCATTACAAAAACAAGTAGCCTTGCTGCCTAACAGACACTTTTCCATGCTACTGGGAATCCTTATTCCTTTCCTCTTTTGTGTTGGAGTTATGATTAGGGGACAAAATATTCTTGAGCATAGCAAGGAGATCCTTGAGCTCTTATATGGCACTGCTAAGGAGAGCACCTCCTTCCTGGTAAATGTTAACAATAGTTTGCAAGTGGCCTACTACTTTGCTGACACGGTTGAGGGCCACGGAGCGAAGCTTATCCTCAGCATTAGTGGTGTGAGGCTCATCTTCGTCACTGATAATTTCTAGAGACATCCACTGGTCACTCAGATTTGGGGTCTTCAACCTACTGGACTTCCTTATTTTCTAGGAGGATCGAACTAACTTTTGCTTGTACATCGGGTGCTTGCCAGTGGGAGATTCTTCAGTAGAGAAAGAAACAGGGGGCTCAACTTTCTTGCCAAGGTCACGGGGGGCGGTTGGCATAGGGGAAGGAGAAATGATGGGAGACTGCAAGGGGGGGGATCTGGCAGGCTTGGGGGATGGGGGTTGGATGCATCAGAACGTGCGAAGTCAGAAGAGTGAGCGGGAGATGAAGACCGAGAGGAGATATCCCTTGAGACTTGGTGGGCTAGGGCATGCTTGTAAAGCACTAAAAAGAACCCCTGGTGATGAGGGGGTCTCAGGGATTTACTCTCCCTAAATTTGGTAATGGTGATAATGATAGAACAAAGGAGGAAGTCAGGGACGTTGATGGGTCGAACATCACAAAGATGGTTAACAAAGGCAAGGTTATAGGCTCAGAGAGATTTATTGGGGTCGTCAACAATAACATATTGAATAACGGGAATAATGGCAGTGTTCCAAGGCTGAGGTAAGGAAGAGCGCACAACCTCTTTCTTATCCCATACTAGATTTTTCCCCTTGTCAAAAAACTAATCAGTTTCCTCCTTAAAGTTATGCCTATCTCTACGCACTATTCTACCATCAGGTGGAATACCAGAGACCTAGGCAATATAATGAACTCTCAACTCGAAGCAGAGACCACGAACCTACACTTTCCCTTAATTCCATGACTCGATGAAATATTTGGTGACTTCCTCGTCTATCCCAGAGAACAACTAGAAGAAATTGATGAAGCGCTTGGCGTCTAACAGGGCCATAGTCGTAGGATCAATCTGCAAGTTAGCAGGTTCATAAAGATCCATGGTGGTGATCAGGCTAGGGGAAACAGGGCTGGCTAGAAGAGTTCTATCACCTCTCTTGGTGTGCTTAGGAAAAATGGTCTTCACGAAGGTTGGATGAAGATAAAAGGACAATGAGAGGTGAAAAAAACGGCCACCAAGGGTCACTGGGAAGACAATCCAAAAAAAGAGAATGGAACAAAAACCTCGGTAGAAGCATAGATCGTGATGACAGGGCTAGAATGGGGGGAGTGGAGGAAAGAGCGAGGTGGGTGACAAAAGAGTTGGAGGTAACAACGATGCAACACAAGCTATTGGAATTCGAGGATGAGGGCAAACAAGGGATGCACATGGGATTGATACGATCCATATTGCATGTGTGAAAAAATGTATTGACATCATGTCGAAGAATGATGGGAGTGGTGAAGTTCCAGAGGTTGATGGTGTTGAGATTAAACACCCTTGGTGTTGATGAAGCATCCTCGTGGTGGTAAGAGCCACCTTTTTTGTTGATCTTCCAAGGAGAGGTGGTGTTAAAAATGAACACCTTTGGTATTAAAGAAATACCATTGTGGTGGCTAAAGCTACATTTCAATTCATTTCTCCACATATTGATTGGCTATGGTGATGATATCCTGGGGGAAGTCTTCTTCCCAAACAAACAGGGTGGTTTGGTTGACAACTTTGTTTGCTAGGACGTCAACAACCTTATTTGCTTCCCTGAACACATGATTGATCTTGTATTAGGGAATGTAGTTAAGGGATACTTGGCACTCCTAGATAATCTTATGAATGTTCCTTCCTCCTATGCTCTTATTGACGATGTGGCCAACTATAACAGTAGAATCCCCTTCAAAAATGATTGGTTTAGAAAGGGTTTTACTCATCTCAATGTTTCTCCATAGCGCTCTGACATCTACATAATTGTTAGTTTGGGTCACCAAATTTTATGTGAAGGCTTTGATAATACTACCATTGTGGTCTCCGATGTCTCCTCTCATCCCTGCACTGTCTGGGTTGCCTTTGGATGCTCCATAAAAATTAGCATTTATCCATCCCAAGGGAGGAAGGAAACATTTTGCATTGGACCTGGAGTTAGAGGAGCTCTAGACTTTATTGCAATATGAGGGAATCCCAAGAGAAATGAATAGGTAAGATTCAAGCCCAGATTTTGGAACATCAGTGTAGGGAATGAGACTACTATTCTCAATGGAAAAGGACAAGGCCCTCATGGCAACAAAATCCAAAGTTTTGGGGCTCTCGTTGAAAATGTGGTTGTTGCATTCTAGCCAAATTTGCAAAGTCACATTATGGAGCAAGGAGTTCCATAGAAAGCTAAGTCTCGAATTCTTAAAGATCCTAGCCCATTGGGTGAATAGGTCCATGACAGACTTGGACCAAACCCAACTAACCTGGAATCTACTGATCAAGGAGGAGAAAACATCCCAAGTGAAGGGGCATTCCAGAAGAATGTGCTAGGTGGGCTCCCAAGCTTGGGTACGGAGGTACGACCTATTGGGGACAATGACTCCCCTTTGGATCAAGTTGTCCTTAGTTAGAATTATGTTATGGACAACAAGCCAATAGAAGTGGTCCACCTTCAGGATCAGGTTCTTGAGCCAGATGCTCCTGGCTATGGACTGGATGTCTCTATTTCTGGAAGTTATGGGAGGAGAGTCCATCATTTGGGAAGCAGATTTGACTGTGAAGAGCCCATCGCTGGACCCTTTCCAACAACGTTCATATTTCCTCTGAGTCTATAGGATGAAATTTGCCCTAAAACTATCTTAGAGAGTAGTTATGGCTTTTTCAATGGCCTCATTCTTAATTCTGAACTAGACCTGCTTCTACTTTCGGCTTCCCTGGTCCGTGGTGATGAAATCAACAACTCTGGGACCGTATTTATTCTATAGTTCCCTTATAGTTACTGGTGTAGTCAGGGCCACATTCTCCTCATCAAAAATAAGAATAGGTATCTCTTGTAGAATTTCTTGTTGGGCTTTTGGATCAAGCAATTTGGTTGTAAATAGGTTTTAAAAATGGTTCAAAACTAATGAAGACATGCCTTTCCAAGTGTGGACTGTATGTCCATATTCATTCTTCAATGAGGGGATAAAGTTATGTGTTCTTCGGGCTAGGAGAGACTTGTGAAAGAAACTTGTGTTTTGGTCTCCTTCTTGTAGCCATTGAATCCTTGACTTTTGCTTCCACATCAGTTCTTCTCTTCTATCCCATTCTTGCACTTAGGATGAAAGATTAATTTCTATCTTGATCCTATTTTTTGTGAGTCCCTCAAGATGAATTTGCTCATTCAACTCCTCAAGATAGGATAAAGCTTCTCTTTTCTTTGCCTTGACATCTCCAAATTCCTCCCAATTCCAAGCCTTTATTTTATATTTAATATGCTGTAGCCTTTTGATAAAACAAGTAAGTCAAGAATAAGTTTGAAGAACCAGAAGCAAGCCGATTCCAAGTTTTATTTATGGTTCTACAAAAATCAATTAAAACTAGCCAATGGTTAGATCCTACATTATTTAAGATCTTCACTTTTGGGGTGTGTCCTTGTAAAAACTTATCTGAAAGCAAGAACCTATATAGCCTTTCAAGGATGCATGTTGAGCCTTGGCTTCTATTGGACAAAGTCATAAAACCATTGCTTGGCTTGATATCTACTAGGTGAAGGTTGGTCATGTATTCATTCATGAGTTCAAAACTCCCATCCAACTTCTTATTACCTCCCATTTTTTCTTCTAAGTATGGAGTTGAAATCTCCTCCTATCAAAGCCCAAGCTTTAGGAAATTGGGAGGTGATAAAAGCTATATTCCTCCATATTGATCATTTCTCTTCCATAGTATATGGAGCATACACATTTATATAAACAATAACTTGATCTAAATCTCTATTTTGGGCAACCACTGCTAGAAATCCCCTGCTTCCCATCATGTACTGAACTATAATCTCCTTTGGGTCCCAAAGATATGTCACTCCTCCCAATGCCCCTTGGGTTCTGAGGGACACTATTTTACCGGTTAACCACATTTTAGTTCATATTATTTCCATTTTTTCAATTGAAACCTTTGTCTCTTAGAGAAAGAGAATTTGAGGTTGATTTGTTTGGATCATTCTTCTAATTTTTCATTTTTTATAAAGACTTCCTTTAAGTCCTCTAATATTCCAAGTAATAATATTCATAATTAACAAGGTTTGAACAACTGGGTAAGTATTGTTACCTTACCTTCCTCAACTAACTTTTGGCCTTCCTTTGCTAGATGATGATGTTTGGATTTGCGTCTTACCTTTTGATTCATATCCATCCTCATTGATTCGAGTGGAGTTTTGAACCAGATCGATAGGTTTTTGGACCCAATTGAACTTGGGCAGAATTTTGAAACAGATCGAATGTACTATTTGGTTCAGTTGTAAAAAAGTATCACTGGTATGTTAGTTATTTATAATGTTATAGTTGGCAAATTAGGCAAGATAAATTAAAAATTTTAGAAATTTAAGGTGAAAATGGTCCACAATTTAGGCGAGAGTGTTGGCGAGTTAAAAAAAATGTAATACTATTATCAATGAATGGTGAACCGACACCTAATAAAAAACCCAAAAATTTTGAACTTAAGGACAAATGTCTAGGGTCCCCCAAACTAGTCAATTTAAATATTTGAAAATGCAAATATTTGCCCTATTGGAGAATATTCGCCATTGTGCATAACCTTGCATTCAACAGTGTTAAGTATGCAGTCCTAACCTTGTAGACTACCCTAGAGTAAAACTAAGTATGTTGTAACTATATAAACTGTTAGAGCACAACTGTGAGAAAGGTTTAGTGAGCATGTGTTACTGTGGGGTTTAAGTATGAATCCTTACTATGTGATGCTTATACAAATATTTTTTGGTAGGAATATTTATCTTTATATAAAGTAATCCTTGGCCTAAATGTAAAAGGAATGAATAAAATATTATAATGCAGTCTTAAATTACTTTATTATTGGCTTTTGAGTAGTTCCTGATAGTTCAAATTAAAGGAAATGGTCAATCATGAGTTTACTTGATATTAGTAAGAAAACACTTTTACATAATGGTAAAAGTGAATTAATGAAACATTACTAATGTTTGTAGTTGTTATGAAATGCTTTGTTGGTAAATAATTCTTTAGGAATATATGTAAAATAGAAGAGTACTTTATTAAATAAAACAGATCAAGGAAGGTACCCTTTATTTAAAGATGGTTGTCCTTGATAGAGAAATGAAATTGCAATGAAGTTTAACTTTTAGGATTGGGTAATCCAATTGATTCCTCTGTTTGGCATGGTAGAGTCATATAACTAAGTCCATGCTAGACTTTAACCTTTAGCTATCTAAAGTTGTTAAAAAAATGCATGCTTGATTATGAAACCATAAGGCATCAAATGTTTATCTAAATGGGTAAACTTAGTAAACTTTTGTAAGCCTTAATTGGATGAACAATTGGAATGAGAAATGTGTATATGAAATCTATTTATTCCGTTGCAGAGAATAAAAGCCTTAGCCACCCAATGACGTTGAGATGCGGGTAAGCATGCAATACGACTCAAGAATGATCATGGCTTGGTAGAATAGATCGGAACATGTGATCTCGCTAACGCTAGTAATGAGGGGCAGTATGAGATACCACCTCTAGATCATTGCATGGAAGTACAATGATATTTTTGTGTATTATTTTGACTAAAGAGAACTAGTAGGAAAATGAATCTAGTTCTACCACATCGTTTGTTATGGGATAAATGAACGTGAGTTATAATGGACATTCATGACTAAGACCAGTGTTAGGGTAGTGATATGGCTCTTTGGGGAAGTATGCATCCACCCTTTAGGTGTTATGAGTGGTTCGAACCTCATGCTAGAACAAGAGGATTAAAAATGAGACAAGTCGATTCCACATAATGGTACCTCCTATGGGATTTGACCAATATCATCCACTTGGGTGGCTGTCTATAGCAGTATTGAACACAAAAGTGGTATGATATACCTGTACTAATTAAAAATTATGTTTACATTCATTGGGTGAAACGTAAATGCTATAAACCTGAAAGCACTTGCTATGAACATGAAAACACTCTTAAGGCTAAACAAAACTCAAATGAAAAAAATTTCCCTAACAACATGCTTGGCTTGTTTTTGTGATACAACCAAGTGAGTAAATTTGGGTTGTTGCTGAGTTCTTGGTATGTTCAGAGGTCCTTCTTCTGAATTCTTCTTGGAGCAGTTGATTAATGATCTCATCCTTCTTGAGATTTTCAATTTTTGTGCCCTCACTGATTACTACAATCAGATTGTTCCATGAGTTTGGTAAGCTACAAAGAAAAAAATTACATTGTTCCTCTTCTTTGATATCATCACCAACTGATTTCAATTGATTTACAAGAATGTTGAATGTGTTTAAATATTTAACCACTTTTCTTCCATCAGTCATTTTTAATGCATACATTTTTTTTCTAAAAAAAATTAAATTCACGAGTGACTTTGATTCATAGAGCTTATCAAGATTACTCCAAAGCTCTTTTGCTGACTTGGCTCCAATAACAATCAATAAGACTGAATATACTAGGTTCAAACCAATCAAAGCAATAGCTTTGTCATTCATCTTGTCCCAGTCATCTTGACTAATTGTTGTTGGATTTGCATCCTTGATGATAGTCTCCTTCAGATCTCTTTCTACAAGGAGATATTCCATTTTTAGCTTCCACAAGTTGAAATTCTACCCACTGAACTTTTTAATGATAGACTTGTTGTGATCCATTCTCTGCTCCAACAAGTTACCATAGAATACCTAGGCAAGGTTCGTCACACCTGCAGAGTTTCCTTAAAAAATCAACACTTTCAATGTTGCCCCAAGCTCTGATACCAATTTATGAATAACAATAACAATTGAAACAGAGAAATATAAAAGATAGACAACTAAAAGATAATGGACAAACATAAACAAAGATACTCAACTCTTTGTATTCACTTGTGTTCTGTTACAACAATAGGGTTGTTTACATTGCATGACTATAACAATACATCACACAACCAATGGTTGTTACAATACAATGTCCAAAACATAGCATTCAACCTGTTCCATAGCCAAGTTACAACCTTCTCACATTACCATATGCTCAATGCAGACTACAATTGACAGAGTTTTTTCCCTCTGTCTTACAACTTAACACAACAAACAACATGGCCTTTACCCTTCTACGTACCTCCCAACCTGCTCCCTGTTTCAGACCAACAATTTAATACAAGGAAACTTGGACTACACTCACGCACTTCTTAACCCATACTTCCTCCCATGCCTAATGCTAGTGTCAGTGTTGGCAGTCTAATGCTATTAATGTTGACAGTCTAGTACTGGTGATGAGGATGAACTTCCAAATATAACTGCCTTAGTGACCACTTATTAAAAAAAAAAAAAAAACAAACCTCAAACTATTTAGACTAAAAATAAACTAATATAACCAAAATAAAAGTTTCAATCACATAAAATCAGCTTAAATATAAAAATAAAATTGTCGCCCACTAATTCAACACAATGTATTAATACTTATAAGAAAGAAGTTCCTGTCTTGCATAACCCTCTGAAAGTAATATTTACATATAAAAAACACAACCTACAAAGTTGAAAAAGAAGTGCCCAAGCTAACAATAGCCAGTAACAATCATAAGCATTCCTATGTCTGTCTGAAGAAAATATTAAAAGCCCACTTTGGTCCACAATCAATAAATAAATATAAAAGTTGTGAGAAATCCTCTTCTGTGCTCATCAAGCTGAAGTTATTGTTGAGAATGGCTTAGCACTCGATCATTCTAAACTACGTTTGGTCTTGGGCGCTCTAAACTCTACGTCCATTTGAAGCCTATGTCTTATGAGCTCTCTTGTCTCACTCGAACTCCATTTCTTCTTTCGGTTGTTCATAATGCCTTGAATGCCCACATCTCTTTCATGGCTACAACTTGAAGTTCCTGAATTTATGCTTGTGCTTCCCTTACAACCAATATCCACATTATCTCGTTCAACTTTATTAAAATGGGTGGACTCCTCACCATGACCCGCCATCTCTATCTGTGCAGGCCCATGCCGTGTGTGATGATTGCAATTGTCAACCCAGTCCCTCCCAATACAGATTGCAATTGTCGGCCCAGTCCCAATACCACAACATGTAGGCCAGTTGATTGCTTTCTTCACTTACGTTGTAGTAGTCCATTGAGCTTTATTCAAAGATGTCTGATGGGATAGACCCATAGTTAGTTATTCCCTTTAACTGAGAAGGATGGAATTATAATAACAATTGAATATGACCACATTCTCTCTACAATTAAAACAAATTGTTTCATATTTAACCAACAGATTTTTTGTTTCCTTCCTAAGTAAAGAATTATAATAGCAATTGAAAATGACCACATCTCTTTCTTGGCTACAACTTGAAGGTCCGCATCTCTTTCCTGGCCTTTACAATAGATAAATAGTAACATATATTCATAACAAATTACTAATGCCGAATCAGTCTGGCCTCATATTGTGATTCTCCTCAGGCAAAATACTTTTGTTTGGTGGCTCAAAGTCGCTCAAAATTAAATGAAATTTATAATTGATATCTTTATAAATAAATAAATAAATTTCTAAAGCATATAATTGTGACAAGATTTACCAGGCTCATTGCCAATAACATGTTTGTTTTTAGTGTTTCAACGTATAATTTATTTGCACATAAACCCAGAATAAATTTGGGCTATACTAGCCCAAATAACCAAAAACGAATAAATGTATTTGTTTTTTTAAATCAATGTGATTTTGTGATGATTATGTTTGACAAATGTTTAACCAAAAAAATAATAAATTAATTAATAATTTTAAAATATATAATTTGTTATATAAAATTGGTTCAGATTTTATTAAAAATCTTAAAAGAATCAATATATTTTACAGTTCAATAAGTAAAATAATATTAAGTGGTTTTTTTTAAGGTGATGTTATTTAAGATTATTTATTTTATAATGATCATCATTATCAATTTGTTTGTTTTTTAAAATAAAAGTAAGGCAAAGTATAATGAGTGGCATAACTGGGGCCATATTCGTCAGGGATACAACAAGGATACAACGGGGTATGATTTAAACATACCATTTAGGGTGTCCCTATGTGATCCATTTGTCTTTTTTTTTTAAGATGATGCTTATAAGATTTTTAACCTAGTGTATTAGAAGCTATATATATATATATATATATATATATATATATATATATATATATATATATATTTTGATAAGATGGAAAGAAGCGGGTTTTGAAAGCGTTCTCGAATATTTTACATAATTACATCATTATCTGTCTAGAAGAGAGAGGATAGAGCAGAACACCAAGTAAACATGAATCAAGTCCAAACAAAAAATAATTAGAGAACACTCCCATACAAGCCGCAAAGACCAGAAAACCAACTATAAGAACCATAAGCAAAGTGCCCTAGAAGCAAAATGAGATAGGGAGCAAGCTCACAAACAACCAAAAAACACATGACAGAGAAAGGAGAGCAAACCGAAGAAATCAAGAGAGTAGGAGAACCCCTTGAACTACTTAATATTTCCAGAGAAGGAGACTTGAGGGTCTTTGAAGTATCTCAGCATCCAGGTAAGTTCCATCGCATAGATAGATGACATATTTACAATCCTAGAGAGGGATGCCCAAAGACTCTCAGTAAGTAACATGCTATAAATCTTCATTGAGATGCTCATAGTCTCTTCTTGCTGCCAAAATGAGATCATGTAGAAAGTTCTCTTTCTACACCTTTAGTCCTTCAATTTGGGTATCCATATTAGCAAGAAGGTCCGTAGATGAGTTGCCTTCTCTATATGTATGTTGGCATTGAAAGTTTTCAAAGTTACTTAGGACCCTCTTTGATTCATCCAAAATATTAGCTATATTCCAACTGGTGGAGGATCTACCATTTATGCTATTGATGATATTAAGTGAATCTCCTTCTATAAGAACTTTGCTAACATCCATCCCAACAAGAAGGGCCAAACCTTGGAAGAGTGCTTATACCTCAACAAAATGGCTAGTTTGAGTTCCAATATTTTTAGCAAAGACAAAAATGATCTCCTCCTTATCATTTCTAATTAGACATCCAACCCTTGCTAGGTTAGGATTACCTTTAGAAGCTCCATAAAAATTAAATTTGATCCAATCCGTAAGAGGAGTCCATGAGGTTTATCATTTAAGAGGATTATCTTGAGGGCCTTTCAAGATAGATAAGCCCATGCTAGAGATTAGAAAAGCTTAAGGGGGAGTGGGAGAAGGGCCTAAGGATATATTAGAAATATTTTTAAAAAGAGAAAAAGAAATTATGGAAGTAACTAGGTTGGGTTTCGTGAAAAGTTATTATAGACCCTATTATTGCGTTCTTTCCAGACCCCCCAGAAAAAATGGAGAAGATAAAATTTCCACAACACTCTACACAAGGAGTGAAAAGGAGAAATGAACCACTGCTCAAAAATATCCAAAAAAGAATTAAAAGTCATCCAACAGGTCTCTAAGAAAGAAAGAAGTGAGGATACGATCTCAAGGGAGAAGGGGCACTCCAAAAAAGGTGTTGGGTGGTCTCCTCATTCAAACCATAAAGATAACAACAATTAGCCAAAATTAATCATATTTCTAAAATTGTCCAAGGATAAAATTTTATTTTGGAGGGTGAGCCAAAGGAAGAAATTCACCTTAGGAATGAGCTCTTTGGACCAAATTTTAGAGCAAGGGAACCAAACAAAATTATTTACAATTGCAAGATTATAAGTAGAATTAATAGAAGATATGCCCTTCTCATTCTCCCTACAAATTATAGAATCTTCACAAGCATAGTTTCTAATAGCTTAGGTTCTCAGCTTGAGGGCAAGGGTCTTTAGGGATGCCACATCATATTGGTTCAAACAAGGAATCTTAATAGCCTTCCACTTCTTCAGACCACCCACTTCTTCAATAAAATCTACTACTTTAGATCCAAATTTTTGAGTAAGTTTGGGTCTAAGGGTAGCAAGGACTAGTTTTTTAGCAATTTTACTAGGAATTTAGAATAGATATAGAAAATAAACCGAGAGACTTTGAAGTGTGGACTTGACCAACTGAGCCTTACCTGCCTGGTTGAGGAGAGCTCCCTTACAACTTGCTAGCTTTTTATAAACTCTCTCAAGAAGTGAATTCTAGAGATCTTCCTTGCATTTTACAATGAATAGAGGTAGGCCAAGGTAGGTAGAAGGAATAACAACAATAGAAGAACCAAGAATTTAGGCAATAATTCTTTGCCTGCTGAGAGGGGTGTTAAAGAAAAAGAGTGTACTTTTTAGGAAATTGATGTATTGCCCAACAGTTAATTCAAATTCCTTCAAGATTTTTTAATTTCTTTTGCTTGGGGAATAGAGGAATTGGTGGAGAGTAAAGTGTCATCTACAAATTGATGGTGTGTCATAGGATCAATGGGAGAAGCAATTTTTATTCCTTCAATGCTCTTGGTTGAAGCAGTTGCCTTTAGGATCTACTCAAGGCTTCAACAAGAATGATGAAAAGACATTAGGATAAGGGAATCTCCCTATTGAAGGCCTCTTCTACTGCTAAAATATCCATATACCTCTCCATTCATAATAATTAAGAATCGAAGGGTAGAGAAGCACTATTTAATAAGGGAGATCCATCTAGGATGAAAACCAAATTTGCACATCTTTTCCAATAATCTCCATGAGACCTTGTCATAAGCTTTAATTATGTCGAGCTTGAGAAACATATCTACTTTACCACTCTTACTGATAGAATGGATTATTTCATGGACCTTAATGATACCACACAAAACCTCCTTGATTGGGATCAATGATTGTAGGAAGGATGGTTTTCAACCTATTGGATAACAATTTTGCTAATATTTTGTATATGATATTATAGAGGCTAATGGATCTAAAGTCTTTAAGATATTTAGAACCAACACTTTTGGAAATGAGCATGAGAAATGTGGAATTGATATCATTAGGGAGGAAACCAGATCTTTGAACATCAGAGATAGCAACAATAACATCAGAACCTATGGTATGCCATAACCTTTAGAAAAATAGTGCAAGAAATCCAACATGATCAGGGGTTTTCTCACCCGCCATAGAGAAGATTGCATCTTTAATTTCATTAGGAGTGAAGGAGGAGGTCAGCCTAGAATTCTATTCCTGAGATATGAGAGAAGGAATGTTTTTTAGGAGTCTTCTTTCAACGTTGATATCACCTGGTCTAGAGGAGTTAAGTAGGGATTGAAAGAAGTTGACAACTTCATCTTTGATATCCTTTGGTTCATCCAGCCTAAATCCATATTCTTTTATAATATCTTTAATTTTGTTATGGCTTCTATGCTTCAAGGTTGTCATATGATTTTTTTTGTGTTCTTGTCCCTATTTTTTAGCCATTGAACCTTGGATATCTATCTCCAAATAAATTCCTCTCTCTTAAGGATATTTTAGAATTCATATAGCAAAGGTTTTTCTTGGATTCTAAGATTCTCTTAAAGAGGTCCAAGTCCCTGAGAAAGCTCTAAGAGAGGGGAGAAGTCCAAGAACAAGTGGGTTGTGATATAAGCCTATCATAGAGAGGGAGGTGAGGGAGGAACAACCCAAAAGGTCAAGGTCATCTTTGGAAATTAATACTCTATCTAACCTACATTGAATGAGAAGGGAACCAGACCATCTATTACTCCAAGTAAAGTTCCTGCCTCGAAGCTCCAAGTCATAAAGTTCAAGATGGTTAACAAAACAAGAGAAATCAGTCATGCCCTTAGATAAGAGAGGATTCTTGCCTTTTTTATCAGAGGGATACAAAGGAGTGTTGAAGTAACCCACAAGCATCCAACGTTCATTCAAAAAAGAGAGTCTCATTTGGTTAAGAAGAGCCCAAAGGGAGCACCTTTCAGAAATGGAGTTGGGAGCATAAATTTTGGAAAAAACCCATATTTTATTGGAAGATTTGCAAGAAAAGAGGATGTTAATGATTCTATCAGAAGAGGAAATCATAAACCCATCAACCTTCAAGGGGTCATGATGTAAATCCAATTGCAAGAGGTAAAAAAAATACCTCCCATCACATAAAAATTATGATAAATAAAAATAAACCTGTAAAACCCTCCATTTACATAAAATCTACGATAAATAGAAATAATCGATAAAACCCTCCATTCACATAAAAACTGCAATACATTGTGTAGAAACCAAAACAACACCAATCCGATTATGTGACTGCAAACACTGATCGCATTGACACACACAGCCCCAAGGGCAGCCCCCAGAGGTTAAACAGTGGTCCTAACCACTCTCACAACAATTTTGGAAGGTCAGAAAGCAATTTGGCACCTTTAGACACCCTGCTCCAAATCCGTCCCACCCTAGGACGAATTCAAAATGGGATCCGCCCCACCCAGGGACGAATTCTGAATTCGCTCTGGTGTAGGACGAATTCCAGGTTCAACGAGCAAAAAGAGAAATTGTGCCAAATGGCAATCGAGGACAGTCAATTAATGCCTCCTGCCTTGCATGCGCATGTAGGTGGGCATATTGGATGTTAGAGGACTATCACAAGGGCAGTCATGGAAGCCCAAGTCAAGGAGGACTTTCCTCCCTCATGGGAAGGCATGACTGCCACATGGCGCTTATGCATGCCCCTCCAAAGAGACCCCCTGGGTCTATAAAATGGTGAGTTTTCTCACCCAAAAGAAGCAAGGTTGGAAGCATTTTCAAGCAATGAAGTGCTGCCAAATTGATATCACGCTTTACCCTTTTGATTCACCTCTTCCACATCCTTGATCTCTTTCGCAAGGGAGGTCATTGGGTGGTTATTGGAAGTGTGAATCCGGATCCAAAACTCGACACTTGACCACATTATCTCACCCATTCGTCGACAACACAGTACAAGAGATTTTGGACCCATCCCAAGTGGATTGGCATCGAAATCAGGTCCCAACGGTGGGCGGCCCGCCTGGGCGCCCCGCATTGCCGCAAGCCTAATCGTCCCTTTTAGGAACGATCGGGAATGTGTAGCATATCTTCATTTCTATCATTTTCATTCCTTGCATTTGTTTTCTATGTTGTTAGGTAGTTTACAATTTTGATTTCATTTCATTTTGATTTATTATCATTATGCTATCGCGTTTTCGCTCCCACTAACTTGCAGAAGAGCATTATCAAATTCCTGTTGATGGAGGTCAAATTGGGAAAATCTGACCATCTGGGTCTTCCCAAAATGCCCCCAATTAGCTAACCCCCAAGTTTGTAGGTCTTTTGGAGTTCCCGAGATGCGATATTTGGGCAGCATCACTTCGACGTTTTGTCGTAGGAGAATTCGTCCTACCCCAGGACGAATTACAGTCGAATTCGTCTCGCCTAGGAGCGAATTCGAATCGACGGCAAATTTTCTGACTGTTTTGATGGTAGTGGCCCTCTGGTAATGTTCCCTGGTTACTGTCAATTTGCAAGTTGTTTAGAATCGGTTTATTTATCGCTGTAATCAATCTTTTGCATGCATCTTCCATTGTTTTTAGAGAACAAACATTTCATATTTGCAACAGGTGCTACTAATAAAAAAAAACCTGTAAAACCCTCCATTTACATAAAATCTATGATAAATAGAAATAATCGATAAAACCCTCCATTCACATAAAAACTGCAATACATTGAAATAAATCAATAAATGTTTTCTTTTCTCATTTTTGGATTCACTTTCCTTTTACAATGCATTACCAAGGGAATATATATCCCCAAAGAAAACCTAAAACAAAACCCTAAAGCTTAAAGCCCTAAAATAAAAAATATTACTATTTTTGACAAATTACTTTTTCTGCCAAAAATTGCCTTTTTAAGTAATTGCTATTTTCGACAAGTTATATTTTTGTCAAAAATTGCCTTTTTAGTAATTATCATTGTCGGAAAATTATTTTTTCATCCAAAATTTCTTTTTTTTTTAGTATTACCATTTTCGACAAATTATTTTTCATCAAAAATTTCCATTTTTAGTAATAAAAAAAATATTTTAAAAACTTCTTTAAAAAACCCTCTAAAAGATAGGCTCTTGCATCATTCTCCTCTGGTTGAAAAGAACTCTGCTCCTATGAGTTCCTCTGATCAAACTCATGCAACTTTTCTACTATCAATCTCTTTTCCAACCGTTCGAACCCTGGATCAAATCAATATGATGTTGTCAATAGGTTTTTTCTCTACCCTTCTTCCTTATGCGGTAACAAGACCACTTTTACTCCATCCTTTCAAAATGTGTAAGTATTCCTTCCCCCATCATGGGTAGCCTTCCTATCATATTGCCAAGGACTCCCCAATAATAACTAACATGCATCTATCAGAATTACATCACACCACACTTCATCCTTGTAGGTATTCCCAATTGAAAAATTAACCATATACCTCTTATCTATAATTACCTCATTGCCTTTCTTGAACCATGATATGCAATAGCGATGTGGGTTCTTCTCACACTTTAAGTTTCTCAACCATTTCATTTGAAACCATATTTTCACAATATCATTATCAATAATCATCTTGCATACATTTCCTCCAGATGTGCACCTAGTTCGAAAGATATTTGTATGCAACTAGGAATCACCGCCATCATTATCTTGTGCTTTATCCTTTCTTGGAATGATCATCATCCTCTTTATCATGATATTTTCCCCCATGTATGCAACAACTTCTATCTTAGTTTACTCCTCTACCTCAACCAAATTGACTCTAGCTTACTCTCTTTGTTTTCTTTATTGTGTAGGATAGTGTAGATACTCAAAAGCTTTGTGCCATTCCTCACCACATCCATAACAAGTATATGGTCTTTGTGGGCTATACCAATTTTATCCTCCACCATAGCCTCTTCCTCTTTGAAATCCTCCATCTCTCTCATTGTTACTATGATCTTGCTCAGATTCTTCTTGTTTTCCTATATTAGAAGATTCTCCCTTTGAGGGATTAAATCCACCATGCCCACTGGTTGGAGGTGATGATGGTCCATTCCTCACTCCTCTTCTAAAATTACTTCTCTTACGTTTCTCTTTCAATTTTAACACAAATTGATATGCATATTCTACACTATGGATCCGAAGCATACTCAACTCATCTTGTATCACATAACTTAATCCATTCATATACCTTGCAACCTTTTGTTCTTCTAACTCTTGAAGCTCCACTCGAATTGATAACTTGTAGAATTCATTGGTGTAGTCCTCAATGCTTTGATCCTTTTGTCTGTGGTTCTGTAATCTACGAAATAATGTTTGGGCATAATCTTTAGGTAATAATTTCTCCATTTTTTTCTATTTTTTGCCAAATCCTAATATTTTCCTTTCTTTTCCTCTGTATTTCCTTCTGTAGATTATTCCACCAAATCAAAGCATGTCCTTTAAACTTTGTGCATGCAAGATTTACTTTCCTTTCCTCTAAAAGGTCTCTCCACTCAAATAACTTCTCCATGCTATTCAACCAATCTATCAAATCTTCTGGTTTCAACCCTCCTGCATACTTAGGGACATCAACCTTGATCCCATATCTATTTCCTTCTAAGGCCCTAATCAACCTATCCTCAAAATGATGCTCCTATGGCTTCCCCTCTAGTTCTTCCTCTACATGAATCCCTAATATGTTGTCTTCTCCCATAGTCTCATTATTAGAATCTAGATCTGCAAAATCTGCTAGATGTCTTTCCTTCATACGAGCCATCATTCTAATCAACTGAGTAACTTGTATCTGCAACTCCTGCACATCCTTATTAAGCTGGGCATAATATCCTCTTCCTATCCTCATGCTAATATGATCTATGCTATTCCAAATAGAAAATAAGGATACCAAAATAACTATAATCAACAAAATTACCTTATATTCCCCATTAAGATCCAACTTACTCTGATACCAAATGATGTAAATCCAACTGCAAGAGGTCAAAACAAATACCTCCCATCACATAAAAATTGTGATAAATAAAAATAAACCTGTAAAACCCTTCATTTACATAAAAACTACAATAAATAGAAATAATCAGTAAAACCCTCCATTCACATAAAAATGCAATACATTGAAATAAATCAATAAATATTTTCTTTTCTCGTTCTTGGATTCACTTTCCTTTTACAATGCATTACCAAGGGAATATATATCCCTAAAGAAACCCTAAAACAAAACCCTAAAGCTTAAAGCCCTAAAAATAAAAAATATTAATATTTTTGGTAAATTGTTTTTTCTACCAAAAATTGCCTTTTTAAGTAATTACTATTTTCAGCAAATTATTTTTTCATCAAAAATTATCTTTTTTTGTAATTACAATTTTGAAAAATTATTTTTTCATCAAAAATTTCCTTTTTTAGTAATTACCATTTTTGACAAATTATTTTTCATCAAAAAATTTCATTTTAGTAATAAAAAATTATTTAAAAACTTCTTTAAAAAAACCATGTAAAAGATAGGCTCTAGCATCAGGTCCCATAAATAGAGAATTACGTCAAAGGCACCATGAGCATGGCTAGTAGTAAAAAGAGCTTCCTTCCAAACAAGATTCATAGCTTTAAGTAAATTATTTTTCATAAGCTTAGTTTCCTGAAGGAGAATAATGTGAGGGAATAAATCTCTTCTCATAGAGGCAATAAGACTTTGTTTGGTGAGGCCATTTAAACCTCTAACATTCCATGATAGGATCTTCGTTTAGAATTTTTGGAATGTTTCCTACCCCTGCTTGACATAGTCAGTGTATGTTTCTTTAACTCTGATAAGGTGAGAGATGAATCTTGATCACATTTATATACATCCATTGATAGAGTTAATTGAGAACCATTTATGATATTGGATTCTTTTGCATGCCTTCTATGGTCTTCGTTCATGGATTTTCCCACTTTTTTGTCCACTCCAACATACATGGGGTCTTTCTTATGAGTTCTCGTAACTAGGCTTGAGCTAGTGTCCAAAATATTTTTTCTTTGGAAGGGGTGTTCATGACCTTCATTAAATCGACCACCTTGCTAGGGGAGCCATGGATGCCGATCATTGAGCTCTTGGAAGGAGATACTAGAGGTTGGGGTTGGCCAACTAGGTTAGCTAGAGAGGACGACCCTAAATTAGTAGGTTGGGTGTGGGTCATTTCCTCCATGGGAATATTAGCATCTAAAATAGTGGCTAAGCAATCAAATTGATTTTTCACAAAGATATTAGAGGGAAGAGACTCAAAGGTGAGCTTACATACCTAAATGATGGCATCAAAGGATTCAATCATGGGATCACCACCAACCATCTGGATAACTGGATATTGTATAACATCAAGAGCTTCGGCCGTGGGGATCTCTTTTGCACCCAAACTATCATTCGCACGTTTTCCTAGACATAGGAACTTGAATTATCACTTCTTTATTTTCTCTTTTCTATCCAAATATTTTTAGGATAGGGAGTCTTATTTGAATATTTATTTACTTGGTGTTTAATATTCTTGCAACTTGAGCAGTACACCAATCTATTCTCATACTCAATGGCTTGAGTACAAGACCCATAATATAAAATTAACTCAACCGAGTCTAGGAGTTCAAAGAAAAGGTCCACGTTAATGCACATTCTAGCATACACCATCTAATATTTGGCTCTAGTGGTGGCATCAATCATTACCAATTCTCCATTTATTTTGGCAATTCCCCTACAAATATCCTTATGCAAGAACTGGAATGGTAGGTCTGGAAGCTTCATCCATATGGAAGAAAAGTAGTTTTTTTGCACGTAAGTGTCCAAATCCATCCCCCATCACCTAAAAAATAAGCTCTTTTTACAAAATAACCATGGTCCACCACCCAATATATGGTTCTATAGCAACAAAAACAACACCCTAGCAATGAAAATAATAAATCAAGCAAACACAACAAAGGAATTTATACTTGTATTGAAATGTGGGAGCCATGTTCTCCTTTTACAATAAGATGCCTTGGTGTGTAGGGTTAAGATTACAAATAATGTTTGCTTGCTTCAAATACAATGAAAAGGGGGAAAAACCTCATTTTTACAAAGTAAACGAAGGTGAGTGTTGATGTATTCATGCTACAATCAAAATGTGAGTGGGATTGTGTATCCTTATGAGCCACGTTTTCTTTAATAAATTTCAAAACCTATTACTTGCATAGAAATTCTACAAACAAAAGGATCAATAGCATATGCAGAGATTTCACTATGTAAGGCCCATATCAATATGAAGATAAGCGACAAAATCCCTCAAAATAAAATTATAGAACCCCTAAAAGATATGTAGAACATAAAATAATAAAAATAAAATGTGCCTTGCTAAAAAGTTTACCCGTGTTGATCTATATTTGAAGTTGGTCACTTGAGATTGTGCAAACGTAGAGTGCTATGTTTGGGTATGAGCAAACATAGAGTGTTGCATTTGGGGTCTCTATAAATGCACAATTTTACATTTGGAAAAAATGGGCTGTGTTTGGGTCTTTGTTAATTTAAATGATATAAAATTTAGTTGATATATTCTAGGGGTTATCAAGGACATACCCTCTAAATTTTAGATCAATTGGAGTCCAAATGAGGGAGATATGGCCAGAACAAGTTGGGTAGAACTGTGCAAACATGGACTACATTTGGTAAATGTAGAGGGTTGTGTTTGGGATTGTGCAAATACATAGGTCTATGTTTAGGACTGTGCAAATTTAGAGGTCTATGTTTGGGACTATGTAAATGTATAGGTCTACATTTGGGACTATGTAAATGTAGGACTCTGTGTTTGGGGTTTACTAGTAGAAAATATTGGTTGCAGTTCACTTGATCCTTCCTCGACTCCTGTAGCTCAGACTTCAGATAGGATGTGAGATTTATGGTATGATTATGAAAACATAAAAACATATGAATCCCTCTCCTCTTGCCTTTTGTGGATAGCATGGTGGGGTATTTTTAGGATCATGGGAGATGAGGGGTGTGAGGATAGGTGGTAGGTTAGGGCAGCCAAGTGGTAGGCTAGGATAGCCAAATGGTTGGGGTAGTTAGAGTGAGTCACTTGAGATGTCTCACTTATGGGGAGATGTGGTAGGAAGTACATTAATAAGGATTAGGAGATGTGGTAAGGGGCGGGGTAGTGGTAATTAGGACACGTGGTGACAGGAGGGCATACTAGGAGATATTTTCTAGCTTTTAGCAATTTATTTAAAGTGGAATAATAAATCCTAGGAAACCTTAGTGAGTGGTTAGGATTTGGTGTCTACAGATGCTCCTTTTTGTACTATGTTGTGTAAAACACAATGTAGTGCAAAAATAAGAGACATCTGATTTATTGGGTGGAGTTGATTTTGTTGTTCTAGTGGGAGGATGAAAATGACCAAGGAAGATTTTGGTTTTAGCTTACCCCTTCAAGAAATGAATGGGTGGAATATGAAATAGATGAGACCCACAAGTGGATTGAACAATGTTATAGTATATTACATTATTGGGTACATGCCAATGTACCACCTTGTATATATTTCTATATTAGGAGTTTATCTTAGATTAAGGTTTGAGTAGATACTTCAAGAAAGTAATAAATGCACAAGTGTGCAAAGATGTAAATGTGCATGTAGTCCACATGTACATGAGTCATAGGATAGGTAGATGAAGAGTCATAGGTAGAGTAAAGGCCAAGGAACATATCTTCCTATATATATGCCTTGAGAGTATAAGTGAAAGAGGGGGAGAGTGAAAAGAGTGAGAGAAATGATGTCATGGTAGTGAGTAGGTACAATGTAGTTCTTCTTTGATTTTTTTTGAGTATTCATGTCCTCCATTATATTGCATTGTATTATTTTCATAATATTTTATTAATGGCATATTACTAAGTTATTGTAGAAGTTTATCATCTACATTTCTTGCATATTATAGTGCCATTATCATATAGTTATCATAGCTTACTTATTTTACATCTTATGGTTGCATTTCCTTTAATATACATCCTCAAAAGATAACAGTGGTATCAAAGCACACGATAGATCAATAGAAAATATGAAGATCCACAAGAGATATTGAGAGGAGCTTAGAAATATCATTTTCAAAATTTTTGAAAATACATTTGGCTGGAGTCTTTCCACAGAGTTGCAAAAAACTTGTGAAGACTAGGACTCAACATTGATTCCACTAGATTGACAAATCAACTAGTGAAGATTCATTATCTCTAGATTTAAAATTTTCTCCATTGCAGATTCTAATATTTATTGTAGGAAAATGAGATTCAAAGAAATTTGGGAAGCTTCCTACAAAGAGCTAGGAAGAATATCTTCTTTGGAATCAATCTAGTACCTGAAACAACAAGTTGGAGATTGAAGATTTGGAGGCCTAAGGAAAAGGTCCCATTGCAAGAGTTGTAGACCTACAGATTGCAGAAGAGAGAAAAGGCTAGAGGAGCCTTATTGCAGATTGAAGAAGAAGAGACTCAAGAAAAGAGTCTAGGAGAATATTGGAGGTTGGTGATCTCCATTGAATATTGAAGATTGCATATTGCAGATTGAAGAAAGAGGAGAAAACAACTCAAGAAGTTGAAGAGACCCATAAGAGGTCCCATTGAAGAACTTCTAATTTTGGAAGATTGAAGATAGAGAAGGACTAGCAAATGTCCCATTCTAGAAGCAGTAGATTTCAGAGATCCAAGAAGGAGATCTCATTGCAAAACTTCCACAGTTGAATATTGAAGGAAAGGTCTCATTGAGAAGACTAGAGAAGCTACAAAAATTTAAAGGCCCTAGGAGAAGGCCTCAAGCTACTTGAAATGAGAAATAAGGAGAAGGCTAGGAAAGCTTCATTGAAGGAGACTTGAAGAAGTCCATTGGAGAAGATTTGAGGAGAACTCAAGGAGAAGTTTTTGATAAATAAAATTTGGGATAATTGTCACCATCCAACAACAAGCCCAAGGAGAAGAATTTGGTAAGGAGTTTGCCAAATTTTGGAGGAGAATAGTGGAGACCTCAAGATAGTTATAATCTTGAGAAGAAGGCCATTAGATAGGCCAAAATTGAAGTCAAAATTTGATAAGGAGGCTGAAGGAGAAAGGAGTTAGAAGAAGCCATCAAATCCAAGAGATTTGAAGATTACCATTGAAGGCTATTTCAAAGAAAGGAGGTTGCTGGTTTTTACAATAGAAAAGTGAAGGGTTCTTGAAGGAAAATCTTAGTTGCGATTTGGAGGATTTCCCTACCAAAATTTTGAGATTCAAGGATATCATTTTAGTGAAGAGATTGACTGCTTTACAATATGAAAATTTCAGATTTGAGAACAACAAGAAAGCAGCAATTTGGGCAGCATTAATAGCTGCTAAGTTTTAGATTTTCATGGTACATCCTGAAGGAGAGTTGAAGCCACTAAACTATATTTTCGGGCAGCAAGTTAGAGGAGTTTTAAAGCTACAAATTGGTGACTTAAAGAGTTATTTTGGACAGCCAAGAAGAGCTGCAATTTCATCTAGTACAAGGCAGCATTTAGGTGAATCTAATCACCAAGATTTCCATCATCTATAGAGGTCATTGAGGTAAGCAAATTTGGTGCAAAAAGTTCATTACTTGAACATTAATTACTTGGTTCATTATTAAGTTTCATTAAGCACCATATTAGCATTTAAAAGTTGCAAGGAGAAGGTTGCATATTAAGTCTTCAAGGAAGTGTAGAAGATAGTTTCTACAAGGGTTATAACTTGCACACAAAAATAGGAGTTAGATATATTTCAAGAGAACGAAGAATATCAACTTTCTATTATTCATTGGAAGCAAGAAGACATTATTCTTAAAGTGAAAGTTGCATAGATTATAGTGCATACTTCAAGGTACTTTTAAGAGTTTGTTTAAAGGAGCAATAAGGAGTTATTAAAAGTACATTATACTAGTTTTCCTTAAAGGTTTTTAAAGTGCATTAAGAGTTTATCTAAAGAGGAAGTTTAAGTGCACAAAATAGGGTAAGAGTGAAGTGTCAAAAGACACTATTAAGCATAGATATACTGCAACATTTTGTGGCAAGGAGAAGCCACCAAAAGGGAGTAATATCACCTCCAAATATTGGAGAAGGAAGTCATCTTATTAAAGAAGGAAGTAGGCTTAAAAAGAGACTATAAAATCTCAAGTTTTTGGTGCAATCTAAGGAAGATTTATTTACATTATTGCACCAGATTCTACATAGCAAAACAAAGGTAAAAGCCAGAGTGTCTAAAGACACTACAACAATGAGTGCACTATAGTCTACAAGGGGCTGAATCATCGAGCAATAGGGAGATAAAACATATCCCATATCAAAGTCTTCAAGTGGGCATTCTTCATAGAGGAAGTGTTGGTAAGTAAAATATAGAGTCATCCAAAGGCTCAATATCCAATCATTTGAGGTGTCTAAAGACACCCAACTTAGTGCCTACATAGTGCACATAAAATGAACCTGCAACATTCAACAAGTCTACATAAGATAGCACCATTTCAAGGAGTGCAAGTGAGAAGGAAAAGAACACAAGGTTTACATAACATAAGCGGCCAAAATTGAAGTGCAAAGTGAATATTACCATCGAATATAGCCCAAGCATATGTAGGAAAAAGCTTGGATGAATCATCTACACTGAAGAAAGCTCTAAACTATCACAACAAGAGCCATCACCATCGAGGAGGAGCCACCATCGTAGAGGAAGCACCACCTATATTGAAAGCACACTGGAAAGAGCTTGATATAGCTTGCAATAGGAGTGAAAGGCACCAAGAAGATAAGAGGTATTTAGGAGCTTGAGTGCATGCAAAGGAGCACCTCCACTTGCCCTAACAAAGAAAGGCATCTTGTGCCACTTGGCACAAATTTGAAAGAAGCATCTTCATACTCTAATGCTTGCAAAGGAATTCAAAGGGTACTCAAAAGGAGTAACATCCTCATCATTGCTTCAACACTCATGAAAGAGCATCTTCAACGCTCAAGAACCATAGCCAACATCCAAGAAATACTCTCAGACTAGCACCACATGGAGTAATATATTTCAAGGCTTATAATAGTATTTCCAAGGTCTTGGGCAACACCTAGTGCCACTTGGCACTCATTTCAAGAAAGGAGAGGTATATTAATAGTCATCACAACAAAGAGTATGTAGAAGGAGGTAAAGCATATCTCTAGTGAGTCTAGTGCGCAAAAGTGGTCAAAATACAACAAAATACTATCATAGGGGAGCACCATTCAAAGGAGAGCATTGAATGCTCATTATCATAAGGTGAAGACAGAGAAATTCCAGTACTCCAAGTTTGCACAGTGAAGTCAAGACCAAAGCCAATCAACACACAAAATTTAAAAGGTATATTTACATTGACATTTGCTTTCATTAAAGTGCAAAAGGAGGTATAAGGTATTTTATATATCTAAGGTTAAAATTATATTGCATTGGAGATTTTATAACCTTAGAATAGAAAGCAATTAAACCAAAGGAGTGCAAAATATTTCAAGGTGCTTAATATAAGGTTGAAGTTTATTTATTACTGCATTGAAGAACAAAGAAAATACCAACCTTAGAGAGTTAGAAGGCAATTAAAGTAAAGGGAGTATATCTCAAAAGATATTACAAATTGCATGAGATTCAAAAATTAAATATTTACAAATAATTAAGTAGGAGATATAAGGTTTTCAACATTGGAAAATTAAAATACTAGTTTGCAAATATTATTATTTTCTAAAATTTCAAATTAGGGAGATATAAGGAATACTACATCAAAATTTAGTTTCTTGAAATTTAGAAAATTGAACCATTGAAAATTCAAGGTTAAAGAAGCAAAACCATTAATTGCTTGAAAGTTGGAAATTGCATTTTACATTAGTCTCTTACACTAATTTATGAGACATTAATCCAACTAAAAGGTCTTGAAGGAAAATAACCTTATTAAAACTTGAAGGTGCATCATCATTTATCTTTAGCTTTCTACTTACTAATTATTAGGGAGAAATAAGGCAAGAAAGTGAAGTTGAATATTAGGGAGACAAAAGAAATTCAACTCAAACTAGGAAAGCTAAGCATACTATCAAGTTCATAGTACATTCAAACACTTGCAAGATAGAAGGCATTTTACAAAAAATGTAAAATTAAAAAGTTCTTAGCAAGGTTGAACATATATTTGAGACTTGGGAGTCATAAGGTAGACTACTACAAAGAGTTCTATTGATCAATCATACTCTACAAGATTTGATTCAACCTAAAATTTAGATAAAGAGATACAAGGTCTACAAGTCTATCAAAACTAAGGATAAGAAATATGTCAACCTCAAAGAATACAGTAAACAACAATATGAACAACACCATTATAAAGGAAAGAGCAAGTGTTATAAAAATTGGAATCAAGAATTTACTTATAAAGTCTAAAGGAAGCTTAGGTCTTGCTTCAAAAATAATTCATACTGAAGCTTTAGAAGAAAACTTTGAAACCCTAGAATATAATCTACATGATCGACTCACTGAAGCAATTGATAATGGAAAGAGTGATATTTAAATTCCCTTAAACATTGGTATCATATTATATATGGCATTACTTATATTCAAATGCTACAAAGATGAGAATTTAGAACAAAAAGGATTAATTTAATTACTTAAAGGAAATACAACGATGAATGAATACTTATTAGAGAATATATTTCAATCCTCATGCAATATTGATACTTTAAGTTCTACTAACTCAAGATATTATCATGATGCCTTAAGTGTTTATTTAGAAGCCTCTGTACTAAGAAATAATAGTGATAAGAAGGATAAAGGTAAAGAGAAAATATTTTTGTAGGAATCAGGTGATAGTACAACCTCTTATGAAAGCATGACTCCAAAAATAGGGATAAATAAGAAGAGGTACCAGATCAAGGAGGTATACAGTGTAAATTAAACTAAAGTCAATACACAAGACTAGATCAAGCTAAAATAAAATTGAAGGATGAAGATCCATATTGAAGACTAAAGTCTTTAATACCTAAATAATGTAACACAGGGGGGTGTTAGAGTATACATTATTGGGTACATTTCTAGATGAGGAGTTTATCTTAGATTAAAACTTGAGTAGATACTTCAAGCAAGTCATAAATGCACAAGTTTTAGAATGTGAAAAGATTTAAATGTGCATGTAGTCCACATGTACATGAGTCATAGGATAGATAGATGAAGAGTCATAGGTAGAGTAAAGGCCAAGGAACATATATTCCTATATATATGCCTTGAGAGTATGAGTGAAAGGGGGAGAGTGAATAGAGTGAGAGGAATGATGTCATGGTAGTGAGTAGGTACAATGTAGTTCTTCATTGAAAATTCTAGAGTGTTCATATCCTCCATTATATTGCATTGTACTATTTTTATGAGATTTTATTAATGGCATATTATTGAGTTATTGCAGAATTTTATCATCTACTTTTCTTGCATATTATAGTGTCATTATCATATAGTTATCATAGCTTACTTATTTTACATCTTGTGGTTGCATTTATTTTAATATACATCCTCGAAAGCTAACAAGAAATGTGGATGTTGTAGGAATGTTTTTTTTTTTGCAAATGTCTTAAATGAAGATCAATGTTAATTACCCCAATTTTGAAGTGGGTATACATTGTCAAAATAATTGCCTTTGGTAGAATTATGAGAACTTATGATGTGGCAGATGGAACAACCAATGAGGGAATGCATATGATATTGGAACCATTTGGAGGTGGAGGTTTGGTTTTAGCACCTTGATTAAAATAACCTCATGTAACCCTATATTGGAAGTGGCATGGTGCATACCAATTATAAATAAGTAGGATTTTCTACTTTTGTGACCCAGTAGAAAGGGTTTGATGATAGCCTTTGGAAAATTTTCTTGGACACATGCAACTCCAAAATTGGGTGATTGAATATTGAACTTTGATTCAAGACACAATTGAAAATTTTTGTGGAATGGGTCATGATAGGTTGGAGATGAGATGAGAAAAAAGTAGAACATGACATGAACAAATGGAAAATTGTGGTATTTAGTCAATTTTATTTTTGAACAAGTATCCTTATGGTGATTTACCCATCCAATCGGATTATATGGATAACCAATCGTTGCAACCGCCAGGTGACTAGAGTAAATTACTAGATACAAGGTTCACTTGAGGATCTAGACTAGCTAATCTATGATAAAAAAAACAAATTCTAAGCTAGTGCAAGAAAGAAAAAACTATTCTAGATGTTGACTAGAGGGGTTTGGTGCCTCTAGAGCCTTTTGAACTAAAAGTGACCAAAGGGGTTTGGTTCCTTTGGAGTTTTTTGGATTGAAAGTGACCAAAGGATTTTGGTTCCTTTGGAGCCTTTTGAATTTGATTTGAACAAAGGGATGTCTCCTTTGGATCCTTTTGGATAGAAAGTGACCAAAGAAGTTTGGTCCCTTTGGAGCATTTTGGATTGAAAGTGGCCAAAGGTATTTATTTCCTTTGGATCCTTTTGGATGGAAAGTTAACAAAGGAGTTTGGTTCCTTTGGAGCCTTTTGGATCGAAAGTCACAAAAGAGGTTTGGTTCCTTTGGAGCTTTTGAATTAGATTTATCAAAGGGGTGTCCTTTGGAGCCTTTTGGATTGAAAGTGACCAAAGAAGTTTGGTTCCTTTGGAGCCTTTTGAATTGAAATTGACCAAAGGATTTGGGTTTCTTTGGAGCCTTTTAAATTAGATTGACCAAAGGAGTTTTTCATTTGGAGCTTTTTGGATTGAAAGTGACCAAAGGAGTTGGGTTACTTTAGAGCCTTTTGAATTGAAAGTGACCAAAGAAGTTTGGTTCCTTTGGAGCCTTTTGAATTGGATTGACCAAAGGGGTGTCTCCTTTGGAGCATTTTGGATTGAAAGTGACCAAAGGAGTTTGGTTCCTTTGGAGCCCATTGAATTTTGATAGAGTGAGGTAAAGGTCACAGTCTTAAAATCTCACAATGAATTATGGATAATGATAAGACAAAGGGTGTTACCTTAAAACCTCATGGTTGAACATGTGATGGAATAAGTTGAATGTAGATGAAATGCATATTAGATGATAATAATTGACATAAATTAGCATATTTTGGGTGAATAAATGTTGACACTTAATTGATTATCATTCAAGAAAGTTGTGAAAGATTCATTAGTAAACTTAGACTGAATTGCTTAATCAGGGGTACCAACACAATAATATTGGTTTGACTATGTGATGGATAATTAAATGAAATGTAAGATATGTGTGATGCAATGCAATTATGGTATGAAATTTGAGCTCCTTTATCATTTTGATTGTCTTAGGGATAAATAATCTAGAGTTATTTTCCAAAGATTCAAACATGAAACATGAAACATCCTAGTGATCTCAAACAAACCCATAAAATAATCTCTCAAATCCCTAAGATACTAAGAGCATCCTAGTGGACTCAAGTATCTCAAGGATCAACTATGTGTGCAGTGACTATTCGTTTCCAATCATGAGCAAGGGTAGACTAATCAATTGTATTTAATGCCAATAAGCTAGTTCATCCACAAGTGTACATAGGTCTATACAAAATAAGGTTGGTAATGTGATAAACATATCACCATGCTACGAGTATAATCCACTACCAGTGAGCATCTATAGCCCTGATGGAGATAGCCCTATAATCCTTTGATATTGCTCCAATGATAGCCAGGTGTCTATAGCCCTGGTAGAGTCGTCTAAAATCCCATGGATCCATTATGAATGAGAATGAATGATTTGAATTTTTTTGCTTCTCTATATTTATACTTTTTTTTGATATGTGGGGTTGGATTATGTGCATGATAGGATGAGTAGGAGAAACCATTCACTTTATGGTAATAGCCACACATGAGTTTTTTATTTTGAGGCATCACAATGTGATTAATGTGTGATACATGTGCATGGTCCAAAAGGAAACCTAATTTAACCAAGAACAACCTATAGCATCTAAGGATTGTTTGATGTTCAATGGAGGTTATATGAAACACTAGGAGTGGTTGAGTGAATGAAAGCACCTAGATATTCCTCAAACCAAATACTACCAACACAATAAGGTTTCATGCAAAGTGGAAATGTGTAAATAATAATGATGGTATATATATATATATTAATGGTTATGAATGGTGGGATGAGACCAATACTAAAATAAAATCATCCCTGATTAAGGCCATAAGACTCATCAGACTAAAAATTATCCAAACTAATAGAATGATAACCAATATGATAGATGAAGTGTATGAATGCAGATGATAGGAATGCATGAAATGCAATGTGGAGTGAGATGAAAGTAGAATATTTATGAATTATGAATGCAAATGGCTTAAATGATAATTATGAATTATGATAAGACCATAACTAATACCCTTGTTCATGCTCTCATAGAAGCAACTGGTTTAAAATTGATTGATTATTATATTGTGGAGGTGGCCAAGGTGTAGGTGGTGGATTGACGGGTGCATCAAGGTGCTAAGGTGGAAGAAGTAGATAAAATATGGGCTATGGAATGGGAAAAATTCATAGGTAAATCTCATATTCATTAGTAATGGGTGATATGAGGGTTGATTCTTCTTTAGATATATTAGAAGCAATCAAGAATGTGTCAAATACCTCATCAACATCTTCCTCAGAGTCATCATCGAATATGGTGTTGATCATGGAGATGCACAAAAATATTTCACAAAAATCCTCATGTAGTAGATGTATGAATTCAGGATCTATATACTCATCCTCACTATCCTAACTATCCTCCTCAAGATCTATGGTGAGTTGTTGAAAGGCCTCCTCGAAGGAGGTTGTGGAGGATTGTGATTTGTATCCCAAACCCATGCAATCATGTGCATCTCGATAGCGAGACTCAAAAATATCATGAATGCCCTGCTCATGTCATCCTAGACCATATCCTTACCAGTTAATGCATCGAAAGTAATGCATAGAAAATGATGGATTGGATAGATAATTAATGTTAGCACAAAAATATTGTTAGGTTTTACTAGGAGGAGGTGGATCAGATGAGGAATCAACCCCCCATACACAAAATTGATTCAATTTGGCATAAAACCCATATTGTATATTGCACCAATAACTAAGGATGGGTTGCATGGGTGAATGTAATCTCTAACATTCTGAATGCTTGGTGTGGTGATTGCAACATTTTGGAAAATATACTCACCAATACTTGGATTGGTGAGATTAACTATAACTTGCGTATGTCTGGTTGCAGATAAGGCGAAGATGGAGGTGGAGGTCTCAAGAGTGACCTATGACTCAGATGGGGGTAATGGTGTATGTTTCAAGGGTGTATCGTGGTCAACTAGATCTATTTGTGAGACAAATAATGATGGAGGTGAGTGTGGTTCAATGGGGTGGATGATGATTGGAGGCTTAGAATGAGATTTGGTGATAATAAATGTAAGAAAAATTGGAGTGTTGTATGATGCGAGATGATGAATGGTTGTAGAAAATGATGAGGGATTAGGTGGTTGGCTTTGTGAAGTGGAGGCTTATCCCCCTACATGAAGGCTGGATGAATGGAAAGTTGATTATTTGGATGATATGATGAGATGCAATCTGATGAATATGAGGAATAATTTGCTGGATGATGAGGTGTAATAGGAAAGTGATAGGAGGTCAAGGAAGAAGCATGATTTGTATTTATGATTTAGTATGTGGAGGCATGATAAAAAATGAGAAGGTCCTCCTATATGGGTGCTTTAGATGAGGTATTTTAATGTGATTGATTTGGTAGCGAGTGGAGTGAAGGATAAGTGAATGGATGGAAGAGGTAACTCATATGGGTTGGATATCAAGTTGTAGTATTTGAATAGTTCCTCATCCATTGGCATGCAATGAATTTGGTCCTCATGTACATATTTTAGACATTGGTGTAATTTTGAGGGAAATATTTTCATATCTTTGATACAAGGGTGCCCAAGAAGTATATTATATTACATGGAACCCTATAGGATATGGAATAAGATATGAATTGTTTTAATCCCATACCACATAGGGAGGATAATATTTCTAATTGTAGAGCATAAAGTGTCATTGAATGCCTGCAAGGTGAAGGTGGAGTTGGTGATATGTGAAGGTGGTAGGTTACAATTTTGTAGTGTAGTGGTAGTGATGATGTTAATGGAGGAACCTGTATCGACTAGAACTCCTTTGAAGACTTCTTGATCAATATGAGCTATAATGTACAATGAAGGATCAAGTAGCTCTGTTAGCATGGTTTTAATTTTAAAATCATAGAATGTAGTTGAGGGCTCCATGAACATTTGTATATTATCTACAAATTTTGCAAAGGCATTAGGATCTTGAGTCTAAAATTTTATGGATTTAAGGATTACCATAAATGCCTCACGATTTGGAGGATATTGTTGTATTAGATCATAAATTGATAGTTTGGTAGAAGCCAATTTTAGGCTATGTTTCAATTGACTCCTCAAGGTGATGGTTGGTCTTGGTGGAGGATTTTGAATATGGATTTGGGGAGCTGGATTGGCTTGACTAGGTTGTAGAAGAATAGTAGTTGGTGGTGCCATAGGAGGGAATATCATTTATGTTGGATCATTTTATTACTATGCTCGGTTCGCACTCCTATGATTTTGGGTAACTATATGGATAACACCTACAAAACCTTGGTACTATTGAGTATTGTTGATGTGGTTGACTTGATTGGGGGAACTGTAGAAGTTGATACAGTAGTTGTTTGTTGTGTGGTCTCACAATGAGGAAGAGGTGTTCGATTTATACCAAGGTTTTGTTTTTGTTTTGCTAAAGGATTATCGATCTTGATAGTTACCTTATTGATCATATCTTGTACAATATCTTTGAAATGGTAGCAATAATTGATATCATTACCCTTCTGGTGATGAAAGGTGTAATACTGATACTCATTATATGACCTACCACGTGGTTTTTTGGGATCTTTTGGTTCAATTTATTGTAGTGCAATCACATCTACCTCATACAACTGTTGAAATATGGTGGAAAGTGGTTCAAGAAGTGGATTTTTATTGCAGGGTGGTTGATTATATTGTCAATGTTGGTGGTTTTCTATTACAGTGGCTTGATTTTATAATTGAGGTAGGGGTTGCACTACTTGATATGTCTATTGTTGCAATGGTTGTTATGTTAGAGGTTGTTGGTACTAGACTTGATACTATTGATTTGGGGGTGTAGTGCACTCAATACCACTCGATTAACGTGGTTAGGTTTTGGTTGTTCTTGATTGTCCCCCTTGAGTTCTTATTTTGCCATTATTTCTTATTTGAGCTTAATCTTGCCCTCTTGAATTTTAATTTATTCAATGACTGGCTTGGGCGAGGGCTTCTTTTAATGTACTATATTATTGTAGCTATAATAATAAGGAGATGGGTTTTGATAAACTCCTTGTGAATATTCATGTAAGTTCCACCATAGGGAGGGTGAATGACAATTTGGTGATGACTGCCCTCTAGCGGTTTCTATAATAATAAACTGACTCATATTCAAATTGGTGTAGGTTGAATAGTTTGGTCAAGATGGTCTTCTTTTTGAAATTTAAGGAGAAAAAATTTAGGAATTGATTTACTAATTGTTCAAAAGTGTAAATGATGTGGTGTGGTAGATGATTATAACTTTCTAGAGCATCTCCTCTAAAAATTTAGGAAATTTTTTAGAGCATCAACAAATCATGACCTTGTATTCTAAAGTATGTATTGATGAATGCACTTACGTGCTCTTGGGGGTCCTCATCCCCTTTGAATTTATATAATTTTGGCACCACAAAATCAATGGCATATGGTAATGAGGGCATCTAAGGATGAATGGGGTTATTGACCACTATCATAAGGTGGGATTTTGGTAGGCGACTCCAAGCATTTGCATAGCCAAGTTTTCAATATGATTTTGCAAAAATTAGAATTTTGGATCATCCAATGGTTGTTGGAAGCCTAGATTTATGTTTTTCATGTATGTTGGTTGTGCTTGTTGTGTGATGAATTTAGTGGATAAAATTAGATTCTGGTTGGTGAGTGGGTTAATGATGGTTGGGATTTGTTGATGTGTGATGTTTTGCTAGTATTGATTATGGAATGATGGTTGTTGGTAAGGTGGGGGTTGTTTATGAGGAGATGAAGGGATGGTGGCATGTTGTGTTGATGTAGCAACAAACACATTGTGAAGTGGTGGTGTAGCTATGGTGATGGTGGGTGGATGTGATACCCATGATGGATCCTACATGAAGAAGGCATTTTAGGTCAATGTTAGGGGAGATTAAAATTTACCACTTGTGATTGGGGTTGTATGATGGGGTGGACATATTATTTAATTCCACCAGTAAGTATCTATTGTAAAAGTTGAAGGCTTGTTGTATGGTGATTATAGATGTAGGCAAAATGGTTGAATGAGGTGCAAAATACTGGGTATTATACATGGTGGCAATATTGATGGATGTTGATGGAGGATATATGGTGAAGGGTATCATGATCGAGCAAGGGATGATATGCTACATGTGTTCAATGGGAGGTAATGATGTAGGGGGGATCTATGTCAAAATTTGAGAAGCAACATTAACATGTTATTCATAAAGTGGGTTGGAGCAAATGATGGTATGGGCAGATGACATGGAGGGATGTTGATTAGATGATGGTAGATGGTTTTGGTCCATGGTCATGAATGTGGACTTGAAGAGGGGGTTGATGATGGTGTTGTTGGTGTGTTGAGAATGTGAATATGTAGGTTCCTGATGGAGTTTAGGAATGAAGTAGGGTGGAAGTTGAGAGAGGGCAAAGATGGAAGACTAAGTTTAAATAGGATCTGATGGCATCGATATCTAAGTGTGTGATACACAGGTTAGAGGGTATTAATGGCTCAGTGTGAGGGGTCTTTGGAATAGTGGTATGGATGACCCTTCACATCATGTCTAGATCATTTTTAGCCTATTATTCTTTAGATAAAGAGGGTGCATGATGGGAAGGCCTGATGTATAGGTTCATGTAGATGGCTTGTGATGTACCTCATTGCATAGTTGTAGGAGTGGTCGAAGCATGCAAAATTTGTGTGTAATGATCCATGGATGAAGGTGTTTGGCTTCAAGTGTTGGCTAGATCTTTGGCTTGATGTTAGGTCAATACCATAAGCTAGGGGCTGAGATGAAATAATGAATGTGTAGATTATGTGTGTAGTGGGTGTGGTGAATGTGAGACGTATACTATAAATAAATACATAATCATGAAAAAAATTAAACAATGTTCTCTTTTTCCTCATTTTGTAATTCTATTTGTATTTGTATTTTTTATTTTTTAAAGTTTTGGTCTTTTTTTTTCAAGTTTTGGTTTTGTTTTGGTGTGTTTGATGTTCCCTGGACCTAAGAACTATGAAAGGTAGGTAGCAAAGTAAAATATAGAAGGATGTGTTTGTACCCACCCCTCTTTGAGGAATAAGTCATGAATGGCTAATAAAGCTTCCTAGATGGATGATTGGCAATGGGTGTATCCTAAGGAAACTAAAATTACCTCTTGAAAGAGGTCATGCTATCTAAGTCCTGCTATCGATCTACCTAGACTTTTGATTCACCCTCAGGTGGGCTCAGACAATAGCAACAATTGTGCTCCACTAATTATTTAACCTTGTGGTTAAAGGGCATATAACCTAAGGATCACCTTGAGCTAATCTTAGGAGCAATAAACCTCTTGGTGATGAAGTATAAGAGACTATCAAACTAACTATGGTTTTACTAGGGAAATCAATGGTTGGTGATGAAATTCAACTCACTAATTGGTTTTCCTCGTACTTATATGATATACATACATTGAAGTGCATGTGTGGAGGTTTTGGTTTTCTTGTTTTTGTGTTTTTGAAAATCTAAAAAATGAATGCAGCCTAATCCTATCAAAATGCAACTAGGATGCACTTTTGCCTGAAATGCCTATTTTGTGCAATTAAGGACACACACACACATCATGACACACAAAAATAAACAAAATATGATAACCTATGCTAGGGTACATAAATCTATCAAATGCAACCTATCTTAGCATGCACTTTAGCTTTATTTTCTACAAAATGTATTTTTTTAACCTACACTAGGAAGAGAAGATCTGCCAACAAAATGAAAACATAAACAAGCAAGTATTTTTTCTTAATAACAATTTGAAACCGGGAAAAATCTAGAATACTCACTTGTAAGCCTTAAGCTCAACTTCTAGTTGATTGAAACCTGTCAAACGTGATCTGTTGCATTTAGGATCTATCAAACATAGATTACTACATTTGGGGTCTATCAAACATAGTGTTCTACATTTAGGATCTATAAAATATAGTGTGTTGTATTTGGGGTCTATCAAATATAGTGTGCTATGTTTGGCAAATGCGGCCTACATTTGTGCAGAGCTAGAAACCTATGAAATAGTGCATTTAATATTCAAGTTTTTTGGGAGTATTCCATGATATTAAGCTCCAAAAACTACAACAAAAAAATAAGGATAAATCATCACAAATTTAATCATAGCAAGGCATCACAAAAAACCTCTGGGGGTCCCACCATGATCGCCAAACTTGTAGCAACAAAAACAACACCCTAGCAATGGAAACAACAAAGCAAACAAATATAACACATGGATTTATATTTATATTGAATTGTGGGAGCTATCTTCTCCTTTTACAGTAATATGCCTTGATGTGCAAGGGTAATATTACAAAGAATGCTTGCTTGTTTTGAATACAATGAAAAGGGGGAAAAACCTCATTTTTACAAAATAAATGAAGATGAGTGCTGATGTCTTCATGTTATAATTAAAATGTGGGTGGGCTTGTGTATCCTTATGGTCCACCCTTGCTTCAACAACTTTCAAAACCTATTACCTACACATTAATTCTACAAACAAGAGGATCAATAGCATATGCAAAGCCTTCACTGTGTAAGGTCCGTATCAATATGAAGATAAGTGACAAAAACCCTCAAAATGAAATTACAAAAATTGTAAAAGATGTGTAGAACTCAAAATAATAAAAACTAAATGTGTCTTGCTAAATTTTTTATCTATTCTAATCTAGATTTGAAGTTGGTCACCCGTGACTATGCAAATGCAAAGTGCTATGTTTAGGGATGAGAAAACACAAAGTGCTGCATTTGGGGTATGTATAAATATAGAGTGCTATGTTTTAGAAACATGGGTTGTATTTGGATCTTTGTCACTCCAAATGATGTGAAATTTGGTGGAGGTATTCTAGGGTATTTAAGAGACCTACCCATAAAATTGTAAGTCAAAATTTTTTTTAATGAGGGATATATGACCAAAAAAATTTATGTAGTCCTACATAAACGTAGGTTGCATTGCATTTGGGACTATGCAAATGCAAAAATCTATGTTTGGGATTGTGTAAATGTAGAGGTATGTGTTTGGTACTATGTAAACATAGAGGTATACATTTAGGGCTTACTAGCAAAAAACTTAGTTGGAGTTCATAGGATCCTTCCTCGACTCTTGTAGCTCAGAATTCAGATGGGATGTGAGCTTTGTCACATGAATCTGATAACATAACAACATATGAACCCCTATCCTCTTCCATTTTGTGGATGGCATGGTGGGGTATTTTTAGGATCAGGGGAGATAAGGGGTGTGAGGATAGGTGGTAGGCTAGAGAAGCCAAATGGTTGGGGTAGTTAGGGTGAGTCACTTATGGTGTCTCACAAGGGAGAGGTGGCAGGGAGTGCATTTATGAGGGTTAGGAGATGTGAAAAGGGGAGGGGTAGAGGTAATTATGGGTATTTTTATATCTACCCACACCTAGCTATTAGTAGCTATAAATTAGGTTTGATTTTTATGATAAAACTAGATATTACTAAAACTTTTGTTAGCCCAAAAGCCTTATTGAAAATGAAGCAAAGCATGATAAGGGTTGGCCTTGAACTCATCGTAGCACCTATGCTTGACCAAAGTTATAAATAAATATGGAGTCTCAGATTTCTACAACTACAACCCAAAAAATCACTGATGTTGATTGGTACATCAAAATATGATTAAGGTAGGAATTGATAAAGGCACGAGCCTTACAAAATTATTGTACCTGGATAAAGTACTTAGTGATGTAGACTTGGTGCTATTGTTGGAGGATAAACTTTAGCCTAAATTAGATACCTCTTGAAGGCACTGAAGATCATGCACCTGATCAAGACCAGAGACAACACCAATCCTCCATCCTCTAGCTGAAATATTACAGAAGCAAAATAAAAAATATGGCCAAGTCAAGAGTGTCAAAACAATTGCAGATAGCTAAAGCCTGATAAAATGTCAAAGATTAGTCTCAATGCCAGTAGAAGAAAATAAAAGTGAAATGGTCAAGTCTGGGGAATACTAGAAAAATTACACCCATCTGGAACCCAGTGGGGTCTCAAAAGATCGATCTTCACCAGGGAAAAAAATGGCTAAGTGTAGACACTAAAATTATGTAAATCGGATAAGACTATGATGACACCACCATATGACCCCATTGGGAAACCCTAAGGGGTTAATTAGGAGTCCTAACCACTTTTGGGAAGTTTTGGGCCATGTAGCCATTGCCGTACCACCTAGGATGACCATAGTTCATGGCCGTCCCACCTAAGGATGACCATAAGCAATCGTTCCTAGGTGGGACGACCATGGTCTAGATCCCTCAAAAAGTCAAGGGTGGGATAAATGGAAATCAATTTCTACCATTTATCCTATGTAATGAATTATCACATATTGGGAGACTATCTAGGCCATCACAAATTGCAAATTGGAGGCCCAAATTGGAAGCCTCCTCCACCCAATGCATGGCAAGGGCTTTGACAAGTGGCATCACTTATCTTGCATGCCCCAACTTTCCTCTTTACCCATTTTGCCATATTGGGATATAAATTGGAGTGATTCCACCTAGTTTTAGAGAGAGCTCTTTGCAAGTATTCACCACGAAGTGCTAGCGAGATTCCCTCTCACCTTTTGCCCTTGTATTTGCCCTTGGAAACTTCATCAATCGAAAGCATTTTCAAGGCATCCTGAAATACGCTCATCCCTTCCAAAACCTATCTATTCCTATGAATAAAATCACAAAATTTGATGACAACATCCCTAGGAGTATTCTAGACTAGATCCAATTGGAATTGGTGGTAAAAACCACCCTGTTTTGTGGTCATCCCCACCTGGAATGATTAAAAGTCCCAAATGGCTCACCCTAGGATGTACATTAATTGGCATAAAATTTTGAATCAATTTTAGTGTAGATCATTTTTAGAGTAATATATATGCATCATACTTGAATTTTGTGAAGTTTAGAGCAATTTTGGACCTTCAATTAGGGTTTTTGTAATGACAATCCTAATTGGCCCACCCAAGGACGGCCACATATTCTGCTCATAATTTTAGTTCAATTTTTGCATAGATCATTACAAAAGTAGATAATATACATCATGTTAATATTTGGTATCATTTGGAGTAGTTTTAGATTCTCTATTGCACTTTTTGTAGCCTATGTTGCATGCATTTCATGGATATTAGCTTAATTCTCACATGCTATTAACCCATTTCAATTTCTTGTGTGTAGGTACAGGTATTCCAGTGTATGAGAAAGGAGATAAATATTTGAAGAAGGATAGATCATCACAATGATAACAAAAACTTGCACTTCAATTGTGAGTGCAAGGAAAACACTAAAAGTGCGCCATATGTTTATGAAAGGATTGGATCCTTCAACATTGTAATTGGATTGTATCAAATTGAGAGCCCTCAAGGGGATATTTTGTAACCTTATATTTGAAAAATTAATAAATATAAAGAGAACCCCCCATTTATTTCAAACATTTATCATTTATTATTTACTTTATTATCACTTTTGAATGTTTGATTAGAACAATAGATGCAGTTCATTTCCCTTTGTTAGGTGCACTATTTTTTCCACTCTACACTAAGTCCTTAGAGAGCCAAAACAATTACGCTCGATCGAAACTTGGTGGGATCCCAAAAATCCATATAGTATTTGGTAACTCAGGAGTCAAAAGTCCAAAGAGCACCAAGAGAATCATGCTCGATCAGCACTCAGAGACCCAGTGCATATAAAAAGCAAAAAATAGGCTAAGTGCTAAGGGCATCGAAATAATTGCACCTGATCAAGGCTTGTTAAGGTTCTAAAGATCTGATACAAATAAAATTAGAGAGGAGATGAACAACCAAGAGATGAAGCTATCAGGAGGCCAGTATATGATAAAAAGTTGTCTGAGTGAGGAAGAGGTGTCCCATAGGTGTGTAGAAGATATGACAAATGTTTTCCAATAAGAAAATAGATATTTTTCCCACAACATCTGGTGGGTAGGATTCCATGTCAGAGGATCTTAACAAAAAAAAATCATCATGCAGATGATAGGGTGGCTGAGCAAAAATTTCAACAAAGGTCAAGAGACTAGATGCAATCAACAATCTAGGCATGACTCGAGGAGACATAGATCCTTGTCACATCGATAAACCATTTTCTGGTAGTTGGAGATGCCATACTTCCAAGAATTCCAATCGATTGGCGAGAATCTTTGACATAGCAACAATCCACTTTGAAGGTAATCATGATTTGATAACTGTAGCATTGTAAAAGGTCTATATATACTAGAATGTATAATGAAAATGGGTTGGCTCTTAGGATTTTATAATTCATATGTAATGAGGAGATTTTTACATATCAATACAAAGGGATTATTGTTTGGCTTTTGGTTTATTCTATTTGTAGAGCATGTATGTATGATAACTGCTTATTTCTAATTTAGGCCTATTGGATGCTCATGGGACTTACTCTAAATTTTGAATTTGTGCTCATGTTCATTTATTGGTTCTGGAATTTGTAGTTTGATTAGATACAAAACATTGTGACTAATTGTTTTATGGGTGGTAATAGAATTGGCTAGTCTATTAGGCATTTTATTAGTTTGGTCATGAAATATCTTAATATGCATATGTCTTGATGTGAATTAATATACACCACTTTAAGTTCTAGATTTAGTTTCTTTATTTTCTTTCAACATCCTTACCCCCACATTTAGGAATAGTTAGCTAGGACTTCAAGAAACCGATCTCCTCTAGAGATTGATCACTACAGTTTTCATAGCTCCCTGGCCATTCAATGTTGGTCAAGGTCTATGGGTATACAAATATTTCTGTTAGATAGATTCTCTAACCAACAATTTTTGGCATACCCGATGGGACCCTAAGGTCTTGTATTTGGATAGTATAGGATCGATGATGTCCTCTATTATCAAATTTCACCAAAATCACCTACCAACTATGCTAAGATACAAAGACCTAAATTCTATGACAAATTTCCTTTTAAACCTAAATAGAACTTGGTGATACTCTGTTTGGTCCACAATATCTATCACATGGTGGTTCCCCTATAGATCAAACCTGAATCTTAGGATCGATTGCATTTAAAACCTGAACAGAGCTTGGTGATACTTTGTTTTATCCATAAATTTTATCAATTGGAAACTCCTCTACATAATGAACAATATAATTGATTTCCTTTGAAAGTTAAATAGAGTTTAGCTATACCTTGCATCTGGTTCACCTAGTGAATTTTCTAAATATTGAATCGAGTTTCATGGTTGGTTGTCCTTCTACATAATTCTCAAATATTTATCTCCCAGAAGACTCAAGGTTTGATGATCAACCTTGACCACACTAGAAGAGAAGTTATGCTCATTTAATGACTCTAAAGCCCCATAGCTACATCAATGGCTTAGTTTGAATCTCCCTGTTGGAATTTTGCAGGTCCTCTAAATATTCAAAATCTTCATGATATTCCCAAGGCTTCCTTGAAGTCCTTACCAAATTTTGATGAGGCAGGAAAAACTATATTTGAATATTTCTAGGACGTTGCTTCCCTCACAATGATTCATAATATCATGCATGAATATGTAATGCTCATATTTCTCATCCTCTCTCTCAAAGGAAGAGCACTTCTATAGTATAAATTATTGGAGGATGGAAGTATTTATACATGGGATGATTTGGTGGAAGCACTCTTGATGCTTTTGATGTTTTAATGGATCCATTATCATTGCTCATCTAGTTCTCATTCATAAAAAGTAATCCTCAAGATAATATCATTGATTTTAACATCCATTTCAATAGAATTTGGAAAAATATCCCCTATGAATTTCAGCCATCCCATACCTGTATTATACCCAAGCCTTCTATTCAGATATAAGCCTCATTTTGTAGCAATTTGGAGAGAGGAGGTTCCCAAAAATTTACAAGGAGGCTAGATGAGCTGAAAATATGTTAATTCAAGTGGGAAAGTTGCCTCCCAAGGATTTCCCTTCTTTATGTCAAACCTTGTCAAAAACATCCTTGTTTCCATCCCTCAAAGAATATACATTAGGCATTACTGAGACTATAGGAAACACCCTCCCCATAAATCTCCATGAAAGCAACCTCTGATAGAATAGGAAATGTTAGCAAAGAATCAAAATCTCATGGAGGAGGATGTGCACCAGGTGATATTTCCTTATGAGAAAAATACCAATACCATAATTTTACCTTGACTAGTGTAGAACATGAGTACTTGGGGACAAGTGCCTTCACAACTTCCAAACTTTCCCACAAGTAAACAAAGTCCTATGGAAATTAGGAGGTAATTATTTTAGCTTGTGAACTTGAGCAAAGAGGGGGAAGATAAAAAATCTTCCTCAACCTATTCTGGGGACCTCCTATTTAGCCAATAAAATTTTAGGATGATTCTAGCTCGAAGGAGGAGCAATAAACTTGGACACTCTAGTCGAGACCACACGACACGTTTCCTGCCACAATACTCTTTGAATAGCTAACCTTCAATTTCCCAACCTACCGAAAATCAATGCATGACAAAACTCAAAACATAGTAGGAGCAAATAAAAATGGGGTATGGACCTGAAATCATATGAGCTCAATTGGAAGACAACAATGATACCCTTACCCAAACATAAATGTATGGGCACCTACCCTTTACTGGTTGCTTATGATCTAGGTCTACTAATTCCAAGGCAAAATACTAGACCTAGATGGTATCTCATGAGATCTGAGAATGGCCACAGACAATACCAAAATCAGCATAAAGAATAGCTTAGGTTCAACATCATCTAGTCTGGACATTGCAGGTTTATAGGATGACCTTATAATATTTATTTCCTAAGCATGATAGGTACACCAAAATTTTATGTAAATAACTTGAAAGTATATAAATCTACAACAAATGTATGGCCACTCATGACTTGTAGGGAAAGTTCTCCAACAATGAATTGCTAGTTGGCCAAGGCACCAAAAACTATGAACTAAAAAGAATAAGAAGATTTCCTTGGTCACTTCTTGGAATCATAACACTTTCATTCTCGTCTCTTTGTTTTCTTCTATTTTGTTCGTTCTCTAATCTTATATTTTGTATTTTGTTTTTGTGACCCTGTAGCCCAATGAATAACACTCAACGAGTACAAAAGGCTTTACATGTTTTTCTTGGAAATCTAATATCACATGGAAAAAAAATTGGGACTCATGTAAGCAGGACAAAATGCCATACCTGTATGAATATAAAATCAATGGTAGAAAAAATGCCTAAGAAGTAGGATTAAGACTCACAATATAAAATATTCAAAAAATATGAGTCTTAGAGCGTGATTGGAGCTGAGTGATCCCATGGTGAATGAAGATAAGCCAAGAAGGTGTTTGCTAGATTAAATAAAAAAGAAGATCCATAGCAGGATGGATAAATGTCTATGGTATTCTATCTACTCTTGGAATTGTTTTGAGCTACAGTGGAGTATTTTTATGGGAATGCAATCTATGGGGGTGTCTAGTATGATGTTGCTATGTGACAACCCTTAGATTTCCTTTCCTTCTGTGTTTTTACTTTTATACATCCTTATCAATTATTTGTTTTCCCCTATTGCTTGTTATCATCAACATTTTGGTTGGTGGCCCCTGTTATGTTGCTTTTACTATTTCCCATTGCCTCTCATTTCCTCTTGTGTTGTCTTGTCTTGGTTTTCTAATTTTGCTTGATGTTTCCCCTTGTTATTTCCCTTATTTTCTTTTTCTTCATGATGTCCTACCATGTTATTTCCACCCATCGTCCTTCAACTTCCTTTTTCCTGTATCCTCAAATGACTATATTTTTGTCAACTTTTCTTCTAGCTCCTTCCTCTGTGACCTTTCACTCTGAAAGTGTTAAGTCTAAGAAAATTTTGACGTTATGTATTCCTTGTTTTTGCAAAGCAAAAATCCCCTATGAGTCACCAAGAATGTGGGTATTTTTTGTATCTACCCACACCTAGCTATTAGTAGCTATAAATTAGGTTTTATTTTTATGAATAAAACTAGAGATTGCCAATTTTTTTTTCAACCTAGAATCCCTATCGAAAATGAAGCAAAGCATGAGAAGGGTTAGCCTCAAACTCATTGTAGCACCTATGCCTGATTGATGTACAAAATAAATATGGAAGATCAACTTGCTTCAACTAAAACCCAAAAACTCATTGATGTCGAATGATACATTGGAAGATGATTAAGGTAGGAATTGACAAAGACATGAGCCTTCCAAAATGATTGCACCTAGATAAAGTACTCAATGATGTGGGCTTAGTGCTATTGCTAGAGGATACAATTTAGCCCAAATTAGCTATATCTCAAAGGTATTGAAGGGTATGCACCTGACTGGGACCCAAGATAGTACCAATCCTTCGTTCACTAGCCAAAAGCTGATAATATCAAAATAAAAAACATGGCCAAATCTAGAGAGTGGTAGAACAATTATAGATAGTCAAAGCTCAATAAAATGTCAAAGATCCATCCCAATGACAGTAGAAGAAAATAAGAGATAATTGACCAAGTATGAGGAATACTGGAACAATTGCATCCAGCCAAAACCCGATGGGGTCTCAAAATCTTGGTCTTCACTAGGGCAAAAAATGACTAAGTCCTTAGAGAGCCGAAACAATTGTACCTAATCGAAACCCGATGGGGTTCCAAACATCCATCCAAGATTCGGTAATTCAAGAGTCAAAAGTCCAAAGGGCATGAAGAGACTCATGCCTAGTTTAAACCCGATCAACAATCAAAGGCCTGATGCACATGGAAGTAGAAAATAAGTTAAGTGTTGAGGGCATTGGAAGAATTGCACTCGATTAGGGCTCACCAAGGTTCTAAAATCCAACCTAAAAAAGTAGAGAGGATATGTTCGACCAAGAGATGAACCTTTTTTGAGGTTGGTGTATGACTGGAAGTTGTTTAAGTGAGGACGAGGTATCCCATAGGCACACAAAATATCTGGCAAGAGCTCTCCAACAAGAAAAGAGATATTTTTCCCACAACGTCTATTGGGCAAATACTCCATGTTAGAGGATATTAATGGTAAAATACCATCACACAAATTATATGGTAGCTAAGAAGAAAGGTCAATAGATATCAAAGGATCGAATGTAATAAACAAGCTAGGCATACCTCGAGGAGACCTAGATTCCTGCTACATTGACAAACCATATTTTGGTAGTTGGAGCTACCGTACTTCCAAGCAGTCCAGTCGACTGGTAGAATCTCTGATATAGTAGTAATCCACTTTGAAGGTAATCATGATTTAATAACTTTAGTATTGTAAAAGATCTATATATACTAGAATGTATAATGAAAACAGGTTGGCTCTTAGGATTTTTATAATTCATATGTAATGAGGAGATTTTTACATATCAATACAAAGGGATTGTTGTTTGGATTTTGGTTTATTCCATTTGTAGAGCATGTATGTATGATAACTGCTTATTTCTAATTTAGGCCTATTGGATGCTCATGGGACTTACTCTAAATTATGAATTTGTGCTCATATTCATTTATTGGTTATGGAATTTGTAGTTTTATTAGATACAAAACATTGTGACTTATTATTTTACGGGTGGTAATAGAATTGGCTAGTCTGTTAGGCATTTTCTTATTTTGGTCATGAAAAATCTTAATATGTATATTTTTTGATGTAGCTTAATCTGCACCACTTTAAGTTCTAGCTTTAGTTCCTTCCTTTTCTTTCAACACCCTTCTCCTCCACATTTAGGAATAGTTAGCTAGGACTTCAAGGAACCATCCTCCTCTGAAGATTGACCATTGTAGATTTCACATATCCTCGATAATTCAATGGTTGTAGAGGTATATTTGTGTACAAAAATTTCTTTTAGACAAATTATCTGATAAACAATAGTTAGGACACATGGTGATAGAAGGGCATCCTACAAGATATTTAATATATTTTTGAAATTTATTTTAAAGTGGAATAATAAATCTTAGCAAACCTTAGTGAGTGGTTAGGATTTTATATCTACAAATTCATGTCTTATTCATTATTGAGCTAGATAAGAAAGAAGACCTTAGGAAGGGCCATGATCTCTAGAAAACCTCTAATACAACATTTAGCCAAGGACCATCTTCTAAAGGCTTCAATATCAGGCCAAGCTCCCAAGAACTTATATACCAGGTTAAAGGCACCTTCATTCTTGTTTAGGTCCATGAGATATCAGGGTACCCTCAAGGATTGTTCAAAAGGAAAGAGATCTTAAAAGCCTATAGAGGAGATTGCTTTCCTAGAGAAATTAGTAACAACATCTGTGAAGGACCCTACACTAGGTTTAAAAGGAAAGGATAGGCCTGACGGTTCCTTAAGGGAGTATGAGTCCCCAAGTACTCTTGGAGAGTCTCTATATATACTCAAAGACTTATCTTGAGGATTACTAGCCCCAAAGGTCTCCATCTGATCAAACACTCCACCACCCACAATAGAACCATTTACCACCTTGTTACATGCCTAGCGCCTACTACCATTCCCACTCTTAGATATTTTGAATAATTTTTTACCTCATAGACCCATGGGAATCATGACCACAACTTTTCCAATTTGTTGCTCACCTTCGCTCCTACCCTAGCATTGCTACACTAACCTTTGCTACCATAACACTGCCCTAGCACTACTCCATTGTTGCTCACCTTCACTGCCCTAGCACTGCTCAATACTACCCTAGCACTTTAGTATTGTTGCTCATATTTGCTACTCTAATATTGCTTAGCATTTTCCTAGCACTGATCTATTTTTGCTTTCCTTCGATGCCCTAGCACTGCTCCACTGTTGCTCTGAAGAAATAAATATTTTTAAGTATATGTAACTTTAATAGTATTTAGACAATCATCTATTATTATTGCTTGTAATTATTTATTTTTTATTAGGTGGATGAAGGGGTTTTGAAAGGGACCCCAAACCTTTACAAAATGGATCTAACAAACCTAACTAGAAAAAGGGGTATGCAGACCACCAAGAAAATCCAAGATCCTAAAAAAACCAACTCCCAACTAAAAACAAAGAGAGTAAAAGGAATATAGCTACAACCATCACTCAAAAAAGCATAAAGCACCAACATCCCTCACAGGGGAGAACAACAACCAAACCACCCATGCAGGGGTAGAAAAGAACAAAAGAGAACCTAAAATAATAGAGAACCTGCCATAGGAGGAGGGTACAAAAACTAACCAACAATTGGTGGCTCTTAGAAAATAAAAACCACACCATCCCGCTTAGCATGAACCACCTTCCATAATTCAGAGATGCTGGGAAAGGCATATTATCTTCTTCTTCCTTCATTGTCTAATTGAGTTAATCCCTTCGAGAAGTTATTCATCCAAATTGACAAGTTATCCTGAGATAATCCTAGATTAGCCATGAAGTTTGTAGACCTGTTACCTTCCCTAAACACATGATTGAATTGGACAACTTCCATAGTTTGAGTAATCCTATGAACTTCTTCTATCAAATTTGAAATAGTCTAGGTTGGAAGATGATTCCCTTTGACCATATTAATAACATTAAGGGAATCACCTTCGATAATAATCCTCCTATAATCCAAAGAACTTAGCTGCAAAATGCCTTGAAAAAGTGCTCTGGCTTCCACTGTGTGGCTAGTTTGGATTTTGAGATTTTCAATGAAGGCTAGAAAAATTCAACCATTGGAGTCCCTGAAAACTCCCCCTACTCCCACCGAGCTTGGATTTCCTTTGGATGCTCCATCAAAGTTTAGTTTCACCCAATCGAGGGGGAGGTTCCCAAATTGTATCTGCCCTAGAAGACTAGTGAGTCCTAGGAGACACTGGTAGAGGAGACTTAAATCCCAAAATATTTTCAAGCTCTAATTCCTTACTAAAAGAGCCCTTGTCCAAAGAAAAGAGATCCACATTCTCAATAGTAGCAACTACAACCCATAGAAATATTGACTCCATAGTGTGGGAATTGTTCTTGAAGGCCTTGGAGTTTCTTTCTTTCTAGATGCACCACCAAAAATGTGGTAGAGCAAAGGACCAAAAGGATCGAAGGTGAGGAGAGAGGAAAGGAGAATTCCATTGATCCATGAAAGTGGTCAACTCTCTAGGGAAGACCCAATCCAAACCCACATGGCTCAACAACATGCTTAGTACCTCCCATGAAAAAGTGCACATGGAGAAGAGGTGCTCAAGAGATTCTTTCACCATACCACACAAAAAGCACCTATTAGGGACAACTAAACCTCTTTTTTGAAGATTATCCAAGGTCAAGCACTTTTCTTGAATCACTAGCCAAAAGAAGATATTAACTTTGGGCATAAGGCCTTTCTTCCACACATCTCAAACAAGGAACCAAGGATCATCATGAGCATCTAACAAGGCATAATCTGATTTAATAGAGAAATAACCATCATTTTTAGCACCCTAGATCAGCTTATCCTGCTTATTTTCAAAAGGTAAAATGATCCACTTCAAAATATCATGAAGGGATTTATAGGTTGCATCTTCCTCTAATGACAATCTAGGGAACTCAAGGGGCTTCCAACACTTTTTACCATCCACCACCTCAATATAATCATTGACCTTTGACCCAAAGACCTATCTCAAAATAGGCTCAACCTAAATAAAATTTGGATAGTAATTTAAGGGCCTATCAACCACCCATTTATCATTCCAAAAATTAATATTCTGGTCATTTCCTAGAAGCCAACATCCCCCCAACAGGATATCCATATGACTTTTGACAATGCTTCTCCAAAAGGTAGAGCCCTATGATGGATTGGGATCAGATAGGATGAAATCCTCATTGTTTAAATATTTGGCTTTCAGAATTTGAACCCAATTCACATTTTCATTTTGCACTAATCTCCATCCCTATTTGGCTAGAAGCACTCAATTCATAATTTTCATTCTTCTCAACCCCAAACCTCCCTACTCTTTTTTGCTGCAAACTTGGTCCCAAGTGACCAGAGGAAATTTCTTCTTATCTTGTGATCTAGACCAGAGAAATGAACATTGAATTTGCTCAAGTTTTTGAAGAATTTTCCTTGGTAGCCTAAAAAGGGAAAGGAAATAGATTGGTATGCTCTAAAGAGTGGATTTTACTAACATGGATTTACCAACTTGGCTCAAGAGCACCCCTTTCCATCTAGTGAGTTTCCTCTGAACTCTTTCCACAACTAAATCCCAAAGAGAAGCTTTAACTCCACCCTTAAACATCGACAATCCTAGGTACACAGAGGGGAGGGAATCTATCTCACAACCCAAAATATCAACAATTTTCCTCTGCCTCCTTGGGGGAGTGTTAAAGATAAATATTTTTTATTTTTCTGAGATTCACTTTCTACCCTACTGCTTTCTCAAAATTTGAAAGGATGGCTTTCACAACTCTAGCTTGGGGGATCGAGGCCAAGAAAGACAACAAAGTATCATCGACAAACTAATGGTGAGAAATTGGGTCTATATTGATTGCTAGATTAATCCTTGTTAAATTTCGATCAACTTTGAGAGCTCTCCCCAAGGATTCTACCAACAAAATGAATAGATATGGGGATAAAGGGTCCCCCTACCAGATGCCCCTGCAATTATGAAAGTAGCCTATCGAGGACACGTTAATGATAACTAAAATTTTGTTGAGGAAATGTAGGTCTTAATCAAATTAATCTAGCTTGGACTAAATCTAAACTTGGATAGGATTTGAAGTAAGAAGCCCCATGAGACCCTATCATATGCTTTATCCATGTCAAGTTTTAGGAAGGTGCCCAACCTACCACTCCTGTCAATTGAGTGAATGAGTTCATGCACCATGATAATGTCATCGAGGATTTGCCTACCCACCACAAAACCACTTTGAGGATGATCAATAATCTCTGGAAGAAGGACTTTCAATCTATTTGCTAAGTATTTTGTAAGAATTTTGAACAGCATATTACAAAGACTTATGGGTCTAAAGTCTTTGAATTCCTTAGCTCCCTTTGTCTTGGGAATGAGCACAAGGAAGGTGGAGTTGATGTTCGATGGAATTACCTTCAATGACTAGATTTCCCTCAATGCTTCACAAATGTCTTTCCCCACTATGTGCTAGAACCTTTGAAAAAAATTTGGAGGGAAACTATCCAAGCCTAGAGCCTTAAGCCCTCCCATGGAGAATACCACAGTCCTGATTTCCTCATCACTAAAAGGGGCATCCAACCCCAAATTCATTTCTTCTGAAACTAGAGTAGGAATATTTTGTAGGAGCCTATCCTCCGCTTGAATGTCCCTAGCTTCTCTCAAACATAAGAGGGTTTTAAAGTATGCAACTGCTTCATCCTTGATTTCCTCAATGTCCTAAAAAATAGACCCATTGGATTTTAGGATTGCTTTGATTCTATTGTTGCTCCTATGCCTCAAGGTGGAAGTATGAAAAAACTTTGTATTCCTATCACCTTCTCGAAGCCAGAGGGATCTAGACTTTTGGTGCCAAAAAAATTCTTCTTCAACCAGGGAGTTGTGAAACCTTGATAACAACTCTTTTTCTTTTAGTCTATCTCTTTTAGTCACTTCCTCGGATTCAAAGGCAATTTCAAACTCCTAAAGTTGGTCAAAAATTTATTTTTTCCTCCTGAATATATCACCAAAAATATATTTATTCCAAATTTTAAGGTTGGCCTTAACATATCTCAACTTGGATGCCACTTGAGAAATTAGTGGGCCTAAGAAAGCATGACCACCATTCCTTGATTCTTGTTTCTAGGTCCGGATGCTGCAACCACATAGCCTCAAATCTGAATGGCCTAGGAAAGAAGCTCTGATTTTGAATCTTCTCCAAAATTAAAGGGTTGTGGTATGAGCCTATTTTGGGTAAAGAACAAAGGATAGCATCTCCAAAAAATGGAAGCCCTTCCTTCAAGATTAACACTCTATCCAACTTAATTTGAATATTCTAACTCCCTAGCCACCTGTTACTCCAAGTATACTTGGACCCTTTCAGATCCACATCCATCAACTCTTGATTATTAACAAAGGAGGCAAACTCTTCCATGCTCCTCGTGTATGTTTTAGAACCACCCTTTTTATCAGATGGGTATAGAGGAGTATTAAAGTCTCCTACTAAAACCTAAGCTTCACCTCTAAACACATCCCTCATTGAGCTCAAAGAGTCCCAAAGGATCACCCTATCGGGGCTTGAGTTAGGGGCATAAATATTAGATGTAATCCATATGAATCCTGACTCCTTACAACAAAAAAGGATATTAATCACCCTATCAAATATCAAAAAAATTGACCCATCCAACTTAGTAGGGTCCCATAAGCAAAGGAGACCCCTAGAAGCTCCATTTGTAGAATTTGCCACAAAACCAACTTCCTTCCAGATGATATTTTTAGTTATCTCTACATTATGTCTATCCATATTTGTCTCCTAAATAAGGATAATATTTCATTGCACCTCTTTCCTAAAGGACAAAAAAAATATCGACAAAAAAAATATCTTCTTCATAGACCCATTTAGGCCTCTTATATTCCATGAAAGTATTTTCATTTACAATATTTAGTATATTTTCCCCCATTTAGAGATTGGAGAGAATGAAAAAAAGTTTCCATCTTAAGCTATTTGTTTTTTCTATCCTTGTTTTTTTGAATTTTAGCTAAGATTGAATTCCATCTACAATATTTTATTCTACCTCTTAGCTTTTGACCACTTTGTTAGAGGGTTTGTCTACTTTTCGGTTTACTTCGACATATATTTTACCTTTTTAGGTGCTTCTTGTATTGGGTCTAGATTTGGATGCTCCTGAAGGGCACTCACCAAAGCATGGTGAATGCTTTAGCTCAAGTAGGGTTGGAGACTTCTACCTAGGGGCTGTAACTTCATTGGGCTTATAAGGAGAGAAAATTTCCTCTAAGATTGGCTCCTAAGAAGCTAGGCATTGATAGGGGTTTTACAAAAATTCCAAAGGAATTTTTTTGACTAGGTCTACTAGGTTTACCTGATCGAGACTTCTACTAGGGCCTTATTCCATTGACTAGACTACCATTGCACCTATCTCATTAACCTCCATAGTAGGAATAAGATCCATAATCCTTTCTCCCAAATCTGGCTTGTCCAACACTAAGGATTTAGATTAAGCTTTCCCATTAGGGACCACTTGATCCTAACTCAAATCAATTAGATTTTTGGTGCAATTTTTCTTTAGGTTTCCACCTCTTGGAGCTTTGCCCAGGCATGACCCTAAAGTGTGGCCAAATTTCTTGCAAGAAGAACATTTAATGGGTATGTTTTCATAAATGATTGGTTGAAACCAGGGAACCTGACTGGAAACGAGTTCTATATGATCTGGTAGCTTAGAATTCGAGTTAGCCATAACACACATCCTAGAAAATTCCATCTTGGTTTTTGATCTAGTAGTTGAATCTATTAAAACCAATTTTCCAATAGCTTTGGTAATGCCCATTAGAATATATTCATACCAAATATTGAATGGTAAATTTAGAATTCTCACCCAAAGGGGGGATAAATTTACCTTTTAAATCCTAGGGTTAAATTTCAAACTCCATTTGTGCAAAAAGAGTCCCCTTTTGCTAAAGAACCAAGGAATCCCAACTAAAATGCATTTAGAATCCTCCTCACAGTTTAGCTTGATGAGGAAGAAAGTATTGAACAAAGAAATAATATCGAGCGAACCCTTAGGATTCCACTTCAAATAGGCCCAACACCAAATAACATCTAGGTACGGTCTACTACCTTGAAATTTATCGACTAGATTCCAAGAACCTTCCTCCATTGTTGCAGCTAGAAGCTCATCCGAAATAACTAGAGTATTGTTAAATGAAGAAAGGTCAAAAAGAGGATTTGAAAAGTGAGGAAAAAAACATCTACTGGTAACTACGATAAAAGAGGACTCACTAGGGTAAAAAATATGGCCGAGATTTTGGAACCCACTCATAGGTATGCCAAGGGACACACCAATACCTTTGGGCCTACCTTTTTTTGCTTTCTTCAAAACTACCCCCTCTATGGTCACATCTTCCTCCTCACCATCGACCCTACTACCATCTTGAGCACTGCCAACACTCCCTACATACTTCAGCCCACCAATGCTCCGTACCACCTACACTCTACCACCTTCCCTGCTCTCAGATGCTCAACCACTCTACTTAGCCACCTTCATGCTTTCACCCATTTTGAACCCCACTTAGTATATTTTATGAATAGAAAAGTGAAAATTGATAAGATATCATCTTTATATGAACACTTTGGAACACTCCAATAGTATGTATTTGATGTTTCATCTCAGTGACTTGAGTTCAAATCATTAGGAGAGAGGTCCCTTGTTGCTATGTCCTTGGGGAGTGTTCCAGTTGTGCCACTACTTGTACTTTGAATTACTTGCTTGTAATTATGACAATGAATAGAAAAGTGAAAATTGATAAGATCTTGTCCTCGTGGAGACACTCCAACTTCATGTAAATTCAAGACCAATGTATTTTTAAATTGTGGTGTCTCGGTTGGGACTAGTTTCCTCATTATTTAAAATTAAGAAATAAGAATAAAAATTATATTTTATATTTAAAAAAATAACTATTAAATGTAATTTTTTTTATTTGTGGAAAACATCCCAGAAGGGATGCCACTTTCGAGTAAGACCCAAAGAGGTAGGGGTATCCATTCCGCCAAAATCACCTAGGACTCAAACCTGGCCTACCACCTTTGACATACTCAAGGAGCAAACAAACACAAAAATATTATAAAAAATAAAATAAATAAATAACAATTAAAATAATAAAATAAAATAAAAAAACATGCTCCTTGAGTGTGTCAAAAATAAAAGCACAACCAAACACACACACAATAAGATAAAAAAACCACAACACGAACCACATAGAAAAACACAAGAACAACATAACAAAACACAAACATGACAAAAACAACAGAACACTACAAAGACAATAAAAAAAACATGAAAAATTAACACAACCAAAACCTAAAAATTTTAAAATAAAAATAAAAAACAACCAACAACAGACAATAAACAAAAACAAAAAACATAGAAAACACTCACACATAAAAACATGAATTAACACAAACAAACGGAAACACAAAAACAAGAACGACAAAAACACAAGAACAATAACAAAAAACATAAAAAAACGCAAAAAAACAAAAACACAAGAAAAAAAAAAACAAAAAAAACACAAAGAACACAAAAATAAAACAAAACAAAAGAACACACACACCTTAAAAAACTAAACAAAAAGAAAAAAACAAAAAAAGAAAAAAATTTAACATAACAAAGACCTTTCTAGACCAGAAGACTTTTAAGGCAAGAATTAACAGAGGAAACAAAAGAAAGAAAAATTTGAGCTAGGGAACTAAAATAACCTGATCGAACCAAAGAGAAGCAAAAAAAAAAGCAAGAAGAAACTAGGTACCTTCAGAACTGGATCCATCCAAAGAAATTATAGAAATAAGAGCTTCCCTTATTTGCAAAGCCCACCATCTAGGAGGGTGGCCATATAGTATGATCACCTTTGTCCAAAGCACAATTATCTAAAGCATAAACACTCTTGTTTTTATCTTTGACCACATGATTGTAATCAACTTTCAAAAATCCCATCTGGATTAATTGAATCTTCTCAATAATTCTTTTTATTCTCCAATCAACCTTATGATTCTTAGGAGTCTTCAACAAATTAATCACGAGTTGAGAGTCGGACTCAACTAACACCTTTTCCCATCCAACCTTAGTAGCCTCTTGAAGGCCTTTGAGGATACCATACCCATCAAAAATGTTATTGGAAAGAATACCCAAATTCTCAGCAAAAGTCAAAACCAGAGAGCCATCTAAAAGTCTACCAATTCCTCCCACACTGGCTTTTCCAGGGTTCCCTCTAGAGGCTCCATCAATATTAACTTTTCCAAAATCCTTAGGAGGAGGTTGCCAATTTCTTGTCCTATCCATATTACAAATACTCACATTCCCTTTAAGTTGGTTACCCTTAGAATATTTAATATTCAATCTTTGCATCACTTGATCCCATCTTTGGTGGGAGTTTTGGGGGTGATTAAGGAGTTGATGGACTGATTCAACTAAGTTGGCTATGGTCTTTTACCAAATATAGTGAATATCCTTCCTATATTGATTAAAAATTTAGCTATTCCTTTCATTCCAAATATTCCAAAGAAGAATGGTAGAACCCATCCAAACTAACTGCCAAATAAAATGATCAACACCCTCTTGAATAGGCCAATCCCTCCAAATTTGTTCAAAAGTAAAAAAAATTGGACCACAATAAGCCAAGTAAAGTGGCCATTCTCCTCCACATCTCAGAGGCTAAAGTACACTCAATAAAATTATGGCTAAGAGTTTCTACATTCTCTTCACACATTTCACATATAAAAGGGCCATGAAAACCACTCTTCATAATTTTCTCACCAGTAAGCACCCTATGATGCAATAAAAGCCAAGTAAATAACCTCACCTTAGGCTAGATATTTTGAGCCCACAACTGAGAAAAGATGTCAAAATATTGGTTGGGATTATTATGGCATAAGGTTAAATAACCTTGAGCAACTGAATACTCACCCTTAGTAGTGTTGTTCCATCCAAAAAAATCTTTTTCATGGGACCAAGAGAGAGATCTCATATGAAGGATGCCTTGGATATCTTATCTTTACCTTTTTAGGATTTGAATAGGCCAGTCCTCAATAGGGATCCAATATCTACCAACCTTTTAATTACCAGTACTGATAGTAATTAGCCAACTTTATCCAGTTCGCTCGATGAAGCTCCTCCATCCAAGGCCTCCAATCGAGAAACTAAGTTATCAAAGGTTTGTGACAATCCCAAGAATCTATCCAAAAATTTGCCTGTTTTTTTTTTTTGAAAAAATTGAAAAAAAACTTGTATTAAAACAAAAGACAGTTACAAGAGGGAGAAAGGGCATCCCAACCAAGAGCAAAGAGACCAGAAGAACAAAGGGCGCGAAAACGCGACATGTCGCGAAATCGCGACACCTAACCTAACAACCGCCGCGCCACAACAACCAGTTGCGATAACGCGACATGTCGCGATATCACGACATGTCGCGACATCGCGAAAAAAAGCGCCGAAGCCACAACACATGAAAAATGTCGCGAAATCGCGACAGCACAGCACCAAATCACCCAAACGCCAAAAACGTTGCGAAATCGCGACGAGAAAGCCTGAAGGCACCTGCTCCCTGAAATTGTCGCGAAATCGCGACGAGTTCTCCTTTAATCAGCAACTTTGAGAAAGTGTCGCGATATCGCGACGACTTTTCCTTGGAGCCCCAGTTGGCCGGAAGTGTAGCGAAATCGCGACAAGAATTCCAATGGGCACCCCATCCGCAAAAGTGTCGCGAAATCGCAACATGTTCTCCCCCATGGTGCCCTTTTCTTAAACTAGTCGCGAAATCGCGACGTTTTTCCTTCATGCATTTTTTCCTCCATAACTGTAGCGAAATCGCTACAGGTTTGCCCCTTTGCTTCCTTTCCATAAACATGTCGCGAAATCGTGACAGGTTATCCATTGGGAAGCTTTTCACAAAAAAGGTCGCGATATCGCGACGGTTTTTCCACTTAACGTAATTTTTCTCAAAACGTCGCGAAATCGCAACAGGAATGCCCCTTTGTGTCCTTTCCTCAAAAAAGGCACGAAATCGCGAAAAATTTTCCTTAGTAGCTTTTCACAAAAATTGTCGCGATATCGCGACGGTTTTTCCCTTTCACGCAATTTTTCTCAAAGCGTCGCGATATCGCGACACTTTTCCTCCAGCAGCAAAACCAACCAAAAAGGTCGCGACATCACGACACCTTCTCATCAAAGACCGCGACGACGCAACAAGTCACGAAATCGCTACAATTTTCCTCCCAAGGCCGCGGCAACAAAAAGGGTAGCGAAATCGCTACAGTTATCCAGGATAGGTCGCGACAGAGCAACATGTCGCGACAGAGCAACATGTCGCGAAATCGCGACAGATTTCCAAAAAATGTCGCGACGGCGCAATATGTCGCGATATCACGACATAAACTAACCTTAGTCATTTTTGAGCTCATGGATGCAGGGATCGTTCCAAACCACTCCGAATCTCTTCATCTATCATAGGCATATCACTGTGCAGCTGAACACCTACCTCTTTCTTAGCACCCATCTTCACAAGGAAGTCAGCTACCGTGTTCAGATTTCTACTCACATACACAGGGATAACATCATCTAACTCCCTCCATAACTCCTTGATTTGGGATATCAACATCCGCAGTCTCCAGGCTTTTAAAGAGAAATTTCGCAAGCAATCTAGAGCGCCGATCAGGACTTGAGAATCAGATTCAAGAATTATCCTCCGGTAACCCTGCTTAACAGCCCAGATAGACGCTGACTTAATGGCAAGGCTTCGGATTCATTATTCGTGGCTCTGCCCAATCCCTGCAATTCCCGATAAGAAGCGCACTCGAGTGATCCCGACAAACTACACCAATTCCTGCGTTGCCCGGGTTGCCTTTTGCAGCCCCATCAGTATTGATCTTGATCCAGCCTACAGGTGGAGGTTTCCAGCATGCTCTGCCTTGCCTCTAATGTTCCTCAACCCCCTCTTCAGGATGCCCAAGAGTAGCCTGATTCTCTTCATTAACAAAAGTAGCAAAAGTTTCTGTGACTTTGCTCCAGATGACCTGCCAAACGCTGTCAATCGAGGAGAAAGTGTTTCTGAAGATCCGGGCGTTTCTCTCCAACCAAACTTGCCACCAAATGAAGAGAAAGCCTAACTGCCAGCCAGTTTGGAGAGCTATGGAATTGAACCTACCCCATTTCCATTTTTCCCAAATATTGGTACGGTTGAGAGCACCATTAGCCTGGAGTTTAAATTGAGAGAACCAGCGTTCCCAAATCTGATGAGTAAAAGGACACTCAAAAAACAAATGATCTGCAATTTCCTCATGTTGGAGGCATAAAGCACATTGAGAGGGGCCATTGAAACCCCTACGTCTGAGATTGTAAAAGGTGAGAAGACCATTATGCATAAGTTGCCAAGCGAAGAAATTCACTTTCGGCCAACCCTTTGAATGCCAAATCCTTCTCCAATGCTGAACCAAAAAATAGTGTGGGGGAGGCTCAGGGAGGATCTCTTCATATCCAGCCTTAACTGAGTAGACCCCAAGGCTTCCATAGCCCCAGGCTAATTCATCTTCCTCATCCTTCCCCGTAAGGAACCTTTCTGACAAGATTTTTTGCAGGATAGGCGCCAACTCCGGAGAGAGTAATTGGCCACTCCTCCCACCGCTTAAACTTTTTAAATTTATACCCCCCAATTGACTGGTAAGAAGATAATTATCAATATGGATCCAGCCCTGGGCTTCTAGGGCGGTCATGATTGGTTGGAGCTCAGGGAACATGACAATAATGGGCGGATGTTGGTCCCAAGAGTCAGTCCAGAAACGAGCCTTGTCTCCTTTCCCCACTTTCCAGAATAATTGATCTTTGATAATCTGGGACCCAAGCTTGAGAGTCTGCCACACTAAGGAACCAGAACCTTCCAAGGGAAAGCGACCCACCTCATTGGGATGAACATGCCCCAAATATTTACTGGAAAGAATTCTGCTGAAGAGGGAGGATGGCTGAGAAATCCACCTCCAATACAGTTTTCCAGCCAAAGCTCTGTTATTAAGCATAGAATTTCTCAAGCCCAGCCCTCCTTTGTCCTTAGGCTGGGTAACTTTGTCCCACCCAACCAAGGCCCATTTTTTCTTCCCTTTTGCGCCTTCCCATAAAAATCTTCTAGCCATTTTGTCCAGCTCTTTCCAGATGGTATGAGGGGTAGCCAGTATTGAGAATTTATAGATCGACAAAGCCTGAATAACCGAATTCAGGAAGGTTAATCTACCCCCGTAGCTTAGCCATTTATGGGCCCAATGATTCATTCTGTCTTTGATGCACGCTAACAGATTCTTCCAAATGTCAATATTTAACTTTTTGAAATGAAGGGGAACGCCCAGGTAAACAATTGGAAGAGAGGTCCTTGTGAAGCCCAGGATCTCAATAACGCGCTCCTGAAGCCGTTGGTCAAGATTGAAAAAGACCACTTTGGACTTCCTGACATTTAGAACCTGATTTGAAGCCCTTAGGTAGAAATTCAAAGTATCTCTGATTCCTCTAGCTTCCCGAAGAGTGGCCGCACCAACCAGACCCGTATCATCCACAAATTGCAAGTGAGTCAGAGTTTCCTCCCCAACCTTGATACCAGAAAGCAGACCTTGTTGCCTTCTCCTCAAAAATAGTCTGCCCAAACCTTCAGCCAAGAGAAGGAAGAGATAGGGAGAACAAGGGTCTCCCTGGCGGAGACCATGGGTGGCACCGAAAGGAAGCGAGGGAAGGCCCTTGATGAGAACATAAAAAGAGGGAGAAGAAACACAACTCATAACCCAATCAATCCATTCCTGAGAAAAGCCAAAGGCAGCCATCATTTTCGACAAAAAGCACCACTCCACCCGGTCATAAGCCTTGGACATATCCAGTTTAATGAACATTCCTTTGTTGCCCGAAGTTTGCATTGAATGGATGGCCTCCTGGGCCAAAACCACCCCATCCAAGATTTGTCTTCCCTCAACAAAGTCCCCTCTGTTCAGGAGAAATGATGCTATGAAGAAGGGGTTTAAGCCTCTCAGCCATTATCTTAGTGATGATTTTGTAAATCACATTGCATAAAGCAATAGGCTTGAAGTCAGAGATATGAGTCCCCGCTTCCCCTTTTGGAATTAAAGCAATGAAGGTGTGATTGATCGCCCTGAGCATTCTTCGATTGGATCTGGATTCCTCAGTAACAGCCAGAACATTCTCCTCCAAGGTGTTCCAGAAAGCCTAAAAAATTCAATAGGAAAGCCATCCGGACCGGGAGATTTTCCAGATACTCATACCAAAGACCACATTTCTCTGTTCATCCCTTTCAATGGGTCTAAGCAGGGCCTGATTGTCCTCTTCAGAGATAATAGGAGGAATAACATTAAGAACTTCGTTCTGAGCCTCAACATCTTGCTGCATACTTTCCTTAAAAAGTTTAGAAAAGTAATCGATAGCATGGGAATGCATGCCAGGAAGAGTATCGAAGACATTTCCATGTTCATCTTTGAGAACTTCCATATTGTTCATCTCTCTCCTAGCACAAGCTGACCGATGAAAAAATTTGGTATTTCGTCCCCCTCTAATAACCAAGTATTTCTAGCCCTCTGTTTCCAGTATATCTCCTCTTGGTTGTCAATGTCCTCAACCGCTTTACGCAGTTCATCATCTTCAAATTTGAGTTGCTCAGTAATTGATCCTTCCCTAAAAAGTTTCTGAACCTCCTCCCATCTAGCCACCAAGGGGGCCCTTTGGGACTGGAAATCCGACTTGTTTCCTTTCCTCCACTGTTTCAATTGAATTTTGACAAATTGAAGCTGTTTATGAAATTTGAACATTGCTGTCCCAAAAGGTGGACGGCCTTCTGTCCACCATTGAGAAATTTTCTATCGAAGGTCCTCCTTTTGTAACCAAAAATTCTCAAATTTAAAAGGCCTATGGTGCTGCCCACTCGAAGTCCCTCCCTCAAGCAAAATGGGAAAATGATCCGAAATAGGGCCCTCCAAAATCTAGAACTTAAAAGTCCATTTAAAAAAAGCCTCCTCCGAGACCAAAAAGCGATCTAACTTGACCTTCCTGCTATGTGGCTCCTTTCTCTTGTTTGTCCAAGTGAAAAAAACACTAGGGCCTTGAACGTCCACTAAATTAAAGGCTTGAACTTGGGCAATCAGAAGCCGGTCCCCTGGATCCAAAACAGGGGTGCCACCTTCCTGGTCCTGAACAGATAATTTTGCATTAAAATCCCCTACAATAATCTAGTCATAACACTCCCTGTAAGCTCTCATGTTGTGAACAACGTCCCATTGGAGCCTCTGGCCATCAAGATCTTGGGCCCCATAAAAGTTGGTGATAAGGACCAGCTCAGAATTGAAGTTATTTTTGAAGAGAGAAGTAAGTACACCCCTGCAAGCTACATGTTCTAAAGCAGATCCAGGACCGGAGGGTTCCAAAGGGTAACAATTCCACCTCGAAGCTCCTTGGGCAGCCACGTCCATATACCCGACTCCCCGCAGATTTTAGTAGCAGTTTTACTCATAATATCTAAAGACATTTTTGTCTCCTGAAGAAGCAAAAAGTCTGTTTTACGGTTTTCTAAGAGTCTTTGAACAACAGATTGATGGGTTCTACTATTTAAACCCCTAACATTCCAAGATTGAATAATCAGTGAAAACCTTGAGAGCAATAAGAATCAATGGTCCTCACCAATCCTCCATTGATTAGCTTATCTCCTTGCGCTATTAGTAGTTCCTTATTGGATTTTCTTCCCGCTCCTTGAGAGTTATTGTTTCTAGATCTCTTTTCCACCTGGGAAATCCCTAAAGCAGGCCTTTCTATGTTTTTATCTGCATTTCCCATGGTGACATCTTTTATAGCCAGCTGTGCTGGGGAGTGTATAACCAATGCCCCTGGATTCTCTGACTGTAGATTCTCAGGTGGCACAGTCACCTGTTCTACTACAGGAGTGAAGGAAGGAGAAACAAGAGGTGGAGTGTTGACATTCTCACCATTCCCAACCACTCCCTCCATAGATTGGTCCTCCGGATCCACTAATGACTTAAAAATTTCATACCGATTGTTTGGCTTGAGTTGCAACTGCTCCTTGCCATTTTTCTTTTTGTTTCTCTTTCGTTTCACCTGTTCAAATCCATCCTGCTGAGCATCAGGACCTGGAGAATTGCTAGAGGGTTCATTGACCGGACTGGACTTACCCTCTATAGGGCGGTTTGACATTCCACTCGGAGCCTCCGTTTTTGTGCTCACTACATTTGGGCAGAACCTTGCCAAATGTCCATGCTTATGGCATACTCGACACCTGAAAGGTAGGGCCTCATAGTCTAGCTGCTGGATCCAGGGTACTCCTGCAAGCTCAAGTTCCACCTCAGCTAGTAGAGGCTGACTAATGTCCATCTCTACACATATTCTAGCAAAGACAACAGTATTACCCTCTATGGTATCTTTGGAGACTCCCAAAAATCTGCCTAGGGAATTACCTATTAGTTCCAACACCTGCTCACCCCAAAACTCCATCGGGAGAGCGTACAGCTGGATCCAGACCGGGACAGCCATGGGTTCGATGCGGGGGTCGAAGCCCACTCTCCAGGGTTGGACAAATAACCCTGCTGGTCCGTGGTTTCTCTTTTCTGATTCAAATGCTCTGTTTCTATTTGCTAAAGAAGAGAAACTTATGATGAAATACCCATTGCTTATAGGCCATAAAGAGTACTCACCGTGTGGCTCCCAGTTCTGGCGAACCCAGGTATGCAGAAAATTTAGTGTGGGCCGGATGCCCATGAATTTGCAGATCAAGTTGTGATTAGCTCGGTGAGACGATTGTATCTTCGACCAGCATTGGTTCTATTACAATCTTAGGCCTGGAAGTGGATTGCGGGAGGCATCCATTAACGCGGTGAGCATTTGGGCCATTGGCAACATTCTTGAGTATCGATTGAAAAGCATTCCGCTGAGCTCCATTAGTGGAAGGTGAGGGATTATCTTTCAACTTCTCAGCATATGAGGTCTTTCTCCCAGCAGGAGAAACTGGAGGAGACCCCATCGGGCCCTCCCGGGACCACTAAAGAACCTTCAGACGAAATCAAAAACAACCCCCCAATGCCCCAGGCAAGAACTTCGGGCCAGAAACCCTCGAGCAACACCAGACGCCGTCACATAAATTTTCCCGCCAAAATGCCAAATCGCCAGAGCCGAAGGTCTGTTTTCGTTCCAAAAATTTGCCTGTTGACCATTATGAATGATCCAAAATAAATTTCTCTTTCTCAAATCCTCACTAGTCTTAAGAATTGCTAAAATGGGAGACCTTTGGTAGGAAGTTGATAGCGAACAAGGTTTTTAGGACTTTTGTTCTCAGTATATTTAGCATAGATATTATTGGCCCAAAGAGCATTGTGGTTATGCAACATCCTCAAATATAATTTAGCATCTAAAAATTTATTGTTATTAATAGAAGACCAGAATTATAACCCCCCTTCATTCTTAGGAAGACATAAAGTGTCCCATTTCACCAAGGCCCATTTTCTTTTCTCTTTAGTACCACTCCAAAGGAATCGATGACTGATTTGATCAGTTTCTTGAAGAATAGACTTTAGAATATTCAACACGAAAAATACATAAATAGGAATATCTTGAAGGACTAATTTTACCAAGGTGATTCTACCCCCAGAAGAAAACCACCTATTGGTCCACTTTCTATTTTTTTTCTTGACTTTGTCCAACAACCAATTCCAATATTTATTTTTTTGCCTTTGAATATTGATGGGAATACCTAAATAAGTGATTGAAAGGGAGGTATTATTATATATTAATTTATCCAATACCATGGATTCCTATCTGGAAGAGTAGTGAAAGAAAATAACTTTATATTTTTCTTCATTGATCAACTACCCAGTAGCCTTAGAAAAATAGCTAATGATTTGCTTAATAGTAGAAGCTTCCTTAATAGTAACTTTACCTAAAAGAGTAGAGTCATCCACAAATTGAAGATGAGAGATAGGTCTAGCTCCATGAGCAATGGTAACTCCCTCAAAAGTTTTGTTTTCTTTCTTTTTGGTGATAGTCCTATCCAAGCATTCAACAAGAATGATGAATAAAGAAGGGGATAATGTGTCACCTTTCCTAATACCTCTAGAAGCTGGGAACGACTGAGAAAGCCTACCATTTATAAGAACTAAGTAGGAAACTAAAGAGATACATCCCATAATCCAATCCATCCAATCCTTAGAGAAACCAAATTGCCTCAAAAATTTGATAAGTAAGTGCCAATCCACTCTGTCATAAGCTTTGGATAAGTCTAATCGAATGAACATGGAAGGATATTTTTGCATATCCATGGAATGGATGGCCTTGAGTAATAACTATCTCATCTACTATTTGATGCCCTTCCACATAACCCCCTTGATCAGGGGAAATAATCTTATGCAAAAGAGTCTTCAACCTTTCTGCCATGATCTTAGTAATGATTTTGAGAAGAACATTACATAAAGCAATAGGTCTAAAAGCTGAGATATGATCAACCTATTGAGCTTTTGGAACAAGAATAATATAAGTTTTATTGATAAAATTCAAAATTTATTTGGCTTTCTTGGCTTCTTCCACCACCTCTAATAAATAAACATGAAGGATATCCCAGAACTCTTGGTAGAACTCAAAGGGAAAACCATTAGGACCTGGGGTTTTCCCTTTTTGCATTTAAAAAAATACTTGTTGAAGCTCATTAATAGTAACAGGAGCAGTCAAAATAGAGTTCTCCTTAGAAATGATAAGAGAAAGGATTTTTTGAAGAACATTTTGTTGAGAAGATGAGTCAAGAGGAATAACAACAAAAATATTGGAAAAGTAATAAAAAACAATAGAGTTCATGCCATCCCAAGTATAGAAAACATCTCCAAAATCTAATTTTAGGGAAGAAATAAAGTTGTGAGATATTTGAGCTAGAAGATATTTGTGGAAGAAATTTATGTTTCGATCTCCTTATTTGAGCCATTGAATTCTAGATTTTTGCTTCCATAATATTTCTTCTCTTTTTTCCCATTCCTCTGAGTTGTGAGTTTAATTTCATTTGCACTTCTATTCTCTGTGAGGCCATATAAATGGATTTTATTATTCAAATTTTCAAGTTGAGCAATAAATTCATGTTTTTTATGAACATCCCCAAACTTCTTCCAGTTCCAAGTCTTGATTTTGGATTTAATGTATTACAGTATTTTGGAAAAATAGAACATCTTAGTCCCATGCCTAGGTTTACCTTCCTTCCACCATTGTTGCACACGAGGTATAAAGGAACTGTCTCAGAGATAAATTAATTGAAAATAAAAAGGAAAGAAACTCACATGGGTTTTCCACATTTCCACCATGACTGGCTAGTGATCCAAACCAACATTGTTAAGAGTCTTCACTTTTGGGATGTGACCATAGATTAATAAATTTTTAGGGAGCAAAAACCTATCCAATCTCTCCATTATACAAGCTGAGCCTTACCTTATGTTATACCAAGTCATAAGGCCATTATCTAGTTGGATGTCCACAAGATGGAGGTTTGCAATATATTCGCTCATGAGGTCAGTGCTTTTGTCCAAATTTCTATTTCCCCCCATTTTCTCATCTAGAGAGATGATGGTATTGAAATGTCCTTTGATAATGATCCAAGCTTTAGGAAAATGAGAGATAATATGAGTTATATCCTTCCACTGTATTCTTTTTTCCTCCAAAGCATTCAGAGCATAAATAGTAATGTCAAGCATAATTTGGTTGGAATATCTACTTTGAATAACTACAGCCAACAAACCCCAAATTCCAACCATATGGTGAATAACTACCTCTTTTGGGTCCCAAAGACAAGCAATGCCACCAAAAGTCCTTTGGGAACTGAGGGAAATGACTTTTCCAACTGGCCAAATTTTACTGGCAATTGAGTCCATATCCTCCATTGACATCTTTGTTTCTTGAAGGAAAACAAGATGTGGATGATTTATCTGAATTATTCTTCTAATTTCATTTTGTTTTGAAAATTCCATTTGATTCCTCTAATATTTCAAGTGATGATCTTCATTAATACCAGGGCTAAAAAAGTTGGTAAGGGCATTAATATTACCATCCTCTACAAGATTTTCATCTTCTTTAACCATAAGATATTGATTGGTCTTGCGACCTGCTTTTTGATTAGAATCCATCTTCAGTTTTTTTTCACTATTTCTTGACTTATTCCAATTGAATCTGAGATGGCTTCTAACCTTGAAGAATGCTTGTACACAGCCAAAATTTTACTAGAGGGTTCAATAGAGTCTATATTGGAACCTGTATTATTTGAATTTTTGACATTTAAAAGATTGTTTTTCTTGCGTAAATTTTCTCCCTTTTTTTGTTGTTGAAAATTTGTTGGTTTATCTCTGAGTTATTCCCTTCATATTTAAATTGTGTTTCTAAGATTTACGTTTCCATTATTTCCACTTCCTCACTTGGAACATCATTTATGGAAAGGATTTCAAACATATTAGCAGATGACTGATTGATCCTTCATAAATAGTTTTTTTTTTAGTGTTCTTCTTAGGCATTTGGAAACCTGCTGAGTTTATATCTTCTTTCTTTTGATCATGAATTTTATTTGGGAAAGCACTAGCTAAATGACCATATTCATGGCAAAATATACAACGAAAAGGAATGTTATCATAGTCCACTACTTGCTCTCAAGTGTCTTCCCCAAATTGTAATGTGATCTTTTTAGGTAAGGGTTTGTCAAAATCCATTAAAACACAAATCCGGGCATAAATAATATGTTCAAAATTTTGAGTACAATCAATATTCATAAAAGTTCCTAAAGAGTTTCCAATTGAAGAAAAAATAGTAGGATTCCAAAATTCAATAGGGAGGCCAAAGAGTCTAACCCACACGGGAGCTATAGAAGGCATCTCTTCTTTGGCTTTAAATTTAGTATGCTAGGGCTTCATGAAAAGCCCTGCCCTTCCAAAAAACTAGGGACCCCCTTGAAACTTTTTCTCTCTATCTTCATTATTAGAAATTAAAACAAGAAAATAACCATTTGGATAAATAGAGATTTGTAACTCACCTTTAGTTTTTCAGCTTTTTGCAGCTTAGAATTCAAAAGTAGATAGGCTTGGACGAAAACCCATGAACCGATAAATTAGTCCTCTTTTTTCCAAATCTTCAATACCAGTCTGAATGTTACCCATATCAAGCTTAATAATAGGAGTTCCATCAACTACTTTAAGACATATTGACTCCATTTTCCTGGGATCAATCTTAGGCATTCTTAGAGGTTTATGGGAAGCTCTAAGATTAATATTAGCATTGGGCTGAGGCTGTCCACCACGGAGGGCATCCCTAAAATTCATTTTTGGGTCTGTCTTCTAAATTATTACTCTTGATAGGGGTTTTCACAGTAGAATTATTTTTTGGGTGCACCTTAGCACCAGATTCACTTGAGATCGGAGCCATTTTTTGATAATTTGCTTGAAACTTGTTTTGTGATCTCTTTAATCCTTGCCCTAGATGCTATGGAAAGATATGGTTTTCATTTTTCTTTTGTGCAACAAATTGGAAGCCATTGTCACTCAAGTTCAAAGCATGATCTATTGAAAGATAGATTTCTAACCCATATTGGATCCCCTACAACATATCCTGCTAAAATATTGAGCATAAACCACAAAAATATTGGCCGCTAGGGCCCGAAGGCCCTAAAAACCAACCTTTGGAGCTGCTTGCACTCAACCTAGATGAAACCCTCGCACAACCACTTGCCAAAAATCTCGTTCACACATAGGTATGTGCTAGGATATTTGTTGCTCTAGATAATCTAAAAATTGATGGAGATGTTCTAGGTTTTTCAGGCATCTACCCTCAAAATTTCAGCTCAATTCGAGTCTAGATGAGTGAGCTATGACCGAAACAAGTTCGACATTTTGGGCAGTCCTGCGAAAAATGTCCCTCCACTTAAAATATTACTATAAAGATATAGGAAGCACCAAAATTTTTATAATTGTGCTACGAAGTGGTTTCAATTTTATAGACTTTGCACCCTGCTATTAAATGTAATTTCAATAAATAATTTATAAATAAATATTGAATTATTTTTAGTGATACAAATAGAATAATATTATTTATATTTTATATGTTTAATTTAAAGGAAATGTAATTAATCTCAGTAAAGGGTTATCGCAACTAGAGTTTTAGGACTTGTTTTGGAGGCTTCTTTAAAAGACTACAAGGATCAACAAAAATATTTATTCATAAGTAAATTTTATATATAACTTAATTATGATATATTGTATTATTATTATCAAATTCTAAATTATTTGTATGTAATTTATTTATTTTATTAAATAAATTTATATATTTTTTTGATTTTGTTAGTGTGAGGAACCCCTATGACCAACGCACAGGGCTGAGCGGTCTCCTCCCAACCATGATCCCTCATAAATTTGAGAGCTATGCTTATCAACAAGGAATTTAACACACAACCACCACACACCCACCCTCACACATTCTCGTCCACTTCGCCATTTTAACCTTGGACCTTCCAAAGAAGAGCCAAAGCTTGAACCGTTGCGTTGTCCCCCTCAGACAACTTTATAGTTCATTGTTAATTAGGTTAAATCTAGAATAAAGTTAAACACTTCAAGATTTACCTTTAATATGTACTTCTTATAACAAGTAAACTTTGATTTTTAAAAATATATTAAACATAATTTAGTTTAGTATTTACAATGAAAATAATATTCAAAAGGCTTTTAAGATTTGATTTCCTTCTTATTTAAAAACTTTATTGACTTAATTTTGTATATTATTTATAGATATTTGGACATTAAATATAATTTAAAGTCTTGTTAAGATTATGTTTATTATTTATTCAATACTTATTGACTTAATTAAATCTAACTAGTATTGGTGTGTATGCATAGTTTTTTTTTTAATTGAGTAAATACTTCTTATACATATACATATATGCTGTGGGGATTGAACCCAGGTCACATCATCAATAATACAAGCGGTGTCCTTGCCAGTAGACCACATCACGCGGATGTATGCATAGTTATTAATTGCATTGAAATTTTTTTGGGTTAGATTAGTTGTTTCTTTTAAATCCTTTTTAGCATTGAATTTTTTTTGGGTTAGATTAGTTGTTTCTTTTAAATCCTTTTTAATACTTTATTATTGTTGTTTCAAATTGTTATTAACTTAATTAAATTTTATAATTACTAGGTATATAGTCTTAATTGCATTGAACAATTTTTTTTTCTTAGAGTGACTACTCTTTTCTAGAATCCTACTAAGGGTGAGAATGTGTGAATCCATATCAATAGCATTGGATCCCAAGATTGGGTGTGTGTCTATATATAGAGAGAATATTAGTAATTATAGGGAATTTCTCACAATAACCAAAAAAAAAAAAAAAAATCTTTGCACAATGAATATTAATTTCAATTTTTTTAAATTCTATTTCAATTTTTTTTAAATTCTATTTGTTTCATATTAAAAAAATTTATTGACTTAATTAATTCTACTACTAAATGCATAGACATTATATCATATATGAATTTAATATATAAATTATATACATAAAGAGAATTAGAAAATCTTTGCACATTGGATATTAAGTTCATTTTTTTAAAATTCCATTTGTTTCATATTCAAACATTTTATTGACTATAATTATTGGTTCCAATAAAAATTTTATTGACTTGAGGTCCAAGGTTCAAATCGTGGTGTGGGCAAGTGTGAGGGGGTGGGTGTGTGGTGGGTGTGTTAAATTTTGATGATCTTGGTTTTATGAGGTATCATGGCTGGGAGGTCGTAGGGGTTTCTCACACAAACCAAATTAGAAAAAAAATTATTGAATTTTTATGCATAGACATTAATTTCATTGAACTTTTAAGATATATCATTATGAATTTAATATATAAATTATTTTTAAATATTAAACTAGTTATTTGAGATTGAAATGGGCCTTATCCATATTAAGTCATTTAAATAATAATAATAATAATAATAATAATAATGATAATAATAATGATAATGATAATGATAATGATAATGATAATGATGATGATAATGATGATGACTGTTGTGTTTTAGTTAACCTTGAGTTTATTATGTTTCACATGGATTAATTAATATTTCACACCTTACCAACGTAAGATCTAATTTTTAAATGAATATGATGTCAAAGATCTAATTGTGGAAGAAGCGAGCTCAACCTGGAGTGAGGGAGTGTAGCCAATATTAAGAGGACACAACCAGAATTGAGAGAGCACAGCCTGGAGTGAGGAAGCGTAGCCAAGATTGAGAGAACACAACCATGATTGAGCGCAACCAGAATTGAGGGAGCACAAGCTGGAGTGAACACAACCACAACCAAAAGTGAGCACAATTAAAAGTAAGTGCGAGCACAACCAAGAGTGAGCCAATGCAACCATGAGCGAACACAACCAAGAGTGAGCACAACCGAAAGTAAAATTTAGAGGATTCATTTGAAAAAAATCTAGGTAACATGGAAAGAAAATCATTTGTAAAAGTCCTTAATGAAAGTATGCATGGACAAATTGGAATTTTGGATGCCCCTAGCTAGCAATAAGGGTAAGAGAGAATCTATGGCAAACCTAGTTCGGGTAGCAGATTCTACACCAGAAGTGATTATCAAAGATAATATGATTGATTATGATATAATGATTCTTAAAACCAAAGGGTTAATCTATAAGTTTCATGGATATTGGCCAAGTTTTTCTGAGATTCAAAATTGAATTAAGTGGAAGTGGGTATTGAATTCAAATTACTCCATGAATTTTCTTCTGAAAGGATTTTTCCTCATTATTTTCACCAGTTCAAAAATAAAGGATAAATAATGGATGGAGGCCCATGGTTTAGAGGAAAAGATGCATTATACTTAAGACATTGGAGTGAGAATTTTTTTGTGGACACATAAACTATTAAAAATATTCTCGTATGGATTAGGCTTTTTGGACTTCCTTATCAACTCATCAATAAGGAGATTTTGAAGAGTATTGGTAATACTCTATGTGAATTCATCCAAGAGGGACCATCTACTAAGGAGAGAATACATGTTGTATACACTCGAATATGTGTTTCCATGGATATTTCTAAACCTTTACTACAATAAATTAGGATTAAAATTGAATCAAGAGAATGGGTTCAACAGGTGGATTATGAAAACATTGCATTCCGATGTTGCAAATGTCATGAAACTGGGCACATGGTAAAATACTACGAAATAAAAATGGAGGAAGAGATGGAAGTTTTTGGGCATGATGGTAATTTAAATTTGAAACAAGTAGACTATATCATAGAAGAAGCTAGGTTAAATCAAGGATTTTTCACTCCTACGAAAGTGGTAAGAAAAATCCCTCTACATCATCAAATGGAAATGGCAATTATAGTTCACTCAAATCAGCCATTAGAAGAAAAAAAATGGTATGGAAGATGAGGAAGTATATTACACAAGTTCAAATATAGGAGCTCAATGTGTGAAGGAAGAGGGGAAGGCAAATATTAATACAAAGGAAAATGGGGAGATGAATCTTAAATCAAATAAGGAGGTCAAGCTTATCTAGGTAAATCACCTTTACTATCCTCAAGTAGCTTAAAATATTCTTCTTCCAATAAAAATGAAAGTAGTATGGAGTGTGTTCCTTGCACTTTAGGTTTTCAAGAGCAGTATATTAAAGAAAATATTACGGAGGATATCCAAAGAAATTTAGAATTTTCAGGCCAACATAAAAAAGTTATGACTATGAAGGATCATCTTTGCAGTTTAGAGTTTTTAGGGCAACATAAAGAAGAAAATTCTAATGAGGCTATTCCTTGCACTTTGGGCTCTTTAAGGGAACATAAACCTTTAGAAGATAAGTCTCATTTTGAACAATATGAAAAAATGGAAGAGGTTGTTGAAGATGAGAGTGTTGGCAGGAATGGAATAAGGAGAGGAAGGCCATCAAACCATGATCTAAGAGAAAGATAAACTCAAAAGGATATTGATTTGGGAAGCGAAACAAAAATATCATAGGTGTTAACAAGAAGTGGGGCTAAGACCACTAACAAAAATAAAAGGTATTGATGATGAAAATGATATCATGGAATATTAGGGCATGGATAAAATCCCTAAAAAAAGAATTATTAAGGAATTAATAGGTTGTTATAGTCCTAAGTTTATTTTAATATAAGAAAAAAATTAAGCAGTGAGGAATGTAAGGATGCGTTTAAGAAGATTTGGATGACAGGTGATTATTTAGTAGTTTCTTCTACAGGAGCTTCAGGCGGTATTGCAATAATTTGGAACAAATGCAAATGGGATGGAGAACTATTAGAAGCAAAAATTAATTGGGTTGTTGGATTATTTTTTAGGAAAGAGGAAAACATCAAAGTTGGGATTATAAATGTATATGCTCCAACTATAGTTACTCCATGTGAAAGATGTTGGAAGGACCTTAGTATATTTTTTTCAAATACAATGATGATTCATTGTGATCTATGGATTATTGGGGGTGATTTTAATACTATTATATCTCATTTAGAAAAGAAGGGTGGCATTCTAGGATGGTCTAAATCAATGCAATATTTTTCTTCATTTATCAATTCAAATGACCTTTGGGATGTTAGTCCCTCAAGCTTTCAATACACATGGGATAACAGACACATTGGGAAAAATTATATTGCAGAAAGACTGGATAGATTCTTCTTATCCAATAATTGTTTGTAAACAAAGTATACAATCTCTTTGGATATTTTATTACGAGCATGATTAGATCACAAACCCATTCTTTTGACTTGTGAGTCACCTAACAATGGTCATCCAAAGCCATTTCGCTTCCAGTCTATGTGGCTCCAAGATCCTGATTTTTTCCATATGGTTATGTTATGGTGGGATGAATCAAAATTTGAAAGATCATGTATGTATAGATTTATTCAAAAGTTGAAACATGTAAAGGAGCAAATGAAGATATGGAATGTCAAATATTTTGGTAACATATTTAAAGAAAAAAAAAATTGAATCCAAACTCCAAAATTTACAAGAGATAGTAGAAATTAATGGAATGGACCAAGATTCTTATGTGAAAGAAAAACAATTACTTTTTTATTATCATAATGCATTGAAAAAGGAGGAGTCATATTGTTTTAAAAAATCTAAAGAGAAATGGCTCAAGGAAGGAGATAGAAATACAAAGTTTTTTCATGCTACATCAAAAATATTTTTTTTTGTTTGTCATATTAAAAATATTATAACTCTAGATGGAAGAAATATTGAGGATGAAGAAGATATAAGGAAGGAAGCAAAAAAATATTTTAAAAATATGTTATCAAATTCTAGGCAAGATAAGGAGGCACAAGAAAAACTTCTGCAAAACATTCCATCAGTTATCACTTAGAGACAAAATGAAAGATTGAGGAAGAATATATCTATGGAGGAGCTCCATGAAGCAATTTTCTCTTTCCATCATAACAAGGCACCTACCCCGATGGATTTCCTATAATTTTCTTTCAAAATTTTTGGGATTTATTGAAGAGAGATATGTTAGATGCAGTGGAAGAGGCCTAAAAAATAAAGGCTATGATAAATAAGATCAATGCTACTTTTATTACCTTGGTTCCCAAGAAGGGCGACACAAAATATTTTGATAATTTTCATCCAATAAGCCTTTTTAAAATGATTTAAAATATCATTTCAAAAATTATGGCAAATAGGTTGAAGGGAATTCTAGGGTGTATTATCTCAGAGGAACAAGGTGGCTTTGTTTAGGGTAAACAAATTCTTGATGGTATAATTATTGCACAAGAGGCCATACATTCTCTTTATTCCATGAAAAAACTAGGTATGTTTTTGAAATTAGATATGAACAAAGCATATGATAGGGTTTCCTAGAATTTTTTACATGCTATTCTCATAAATTTTGGCTTTGATTATAGTTGGTGTGAGTGGATTAAATTTTGTTATAGCACTACAAGTTTTTTTGTTTTGATCAATTGTTCTCTAGTTGGGTACTTCAAGTCATTTTGTGGACTTTGTCAAGGTGATCCCCTTTCTCCTTATCTATTCATTATTCTGGCAGAAGCATTAGGAAGAGTATTTTAAAAGGCAAAAATGGAAGCTAAAACCAAGGGTATTCAAGTTGCAAAAAATGGTCCCTTTGAATCTCATCTCCAATTTGTTGATGATACTTTTCTTTGGGGTCATCCCTCAGTCAGTGAGGCCATGGAGTTTAAATAAATATTTTCATGTTATGAGAAGGCTACTGGATAGTTGGTAAATACTTCAAAATACAGGATTTTTTCATTAATACTGCCCTATATTTACAACAAATTATTGTGAATATTTTGGGGTTTAAAATTGATAAATTCCATCAATCTACCTGGGTATTCCTTTGTCTGATAAAGGAAATAAAAAAGAGCTTTGGATATCTTTTTTGGATAGAATTAAAGATTTCTTGGCACGTTGGAAAGGTAAGTTCTTAACCATGGTAGAAAGGCTACAACTCATAAAGACTACTTTGCAATCCATTCCTATTTATATGATGTCAGTTTCAAGACTGTCAATAGGTATTACATCAAAAATTGATAAAATTCAAAGAGAATTTCTATGGCAAGGTTGTGAATAAAAATTTAGGTTTCCTCTTTGTAAGTGGGAAATAAATTACAAATGAAAGAATATTGGAGGAGCAAGCTTGCGAAATTGTAAACTTATGAATTTGGAATTAGGAGCAAAGCTTGGGTGGAGATTATTTAGAGATCAAGAAAAGAATTGGGTAAAAATATTACTTCAAAAATATAGGTTCTCTTGATGAAATAAAATTGTTTAGAAAAATAAATCTACCCAAAGGATCATAAACATGAAACTTCATATCACAGAGTTTGCAATTGATAAAGAAACATATTATATGGTCAGTTAATGAGGGGAGTTATGCAATTTTTTGGTCTGATGCTTGGTTGAAGCCTTATCCTCTCATCTCAGACTCAAAATGTAAATGGAAACCATTGGATCAAGTGTGCCTAGCATGTAAAGGTCCAAAGGTCAAATATTGTATTATTATGAACAAAAAATCCAGATCATGGATTTATTTTAGTGACCTGGTTGAAGGAGAGGAACAAAAATAATTGCAGATGAACTTCAAAATATGCTTCTAGAGTTTTATTTTCTAATTTTTACATGAAAAGATGAGTTGATTTGGAACTTATCAAAGGATGGTGGATACTCAATAAAGTTGGGATATAAGAATTTAGAACAATCAAAATTTCCTTCTCCAAAAGATTTCCCTTGGAAGAATGTTTGGTCATTAGAGGCTCTCCCTAAGGCCTCAATATTTCTTTGGTTAGTAGTTGAAAGTAAGATTATTTCAGGAGAGATTCTAAAAAGAAGAGGATATTATGGACCCTTCATATGTGCCTTGTGTGAGAAGGATTTGAAACATCAGATCATTTACTCCTTCATTGTCCATTTGCTCACACCATTTGGGGTTACTTTTTTAAAAACATGAAATTATATTGGGTATCTCCATCAACATTGAAAGAGTTGATAGAATGTTGGATAAATTATTTCAAAGATAAAGCATTATGTATTATTTTGAGGATTGGCCCTGCCATTATTTGTTGGAATTTATGGCTTGAAAGGAATAATAGAATATTTAATAATAAATATCAAAATCATGCCCAAGTTTGGAACTGTATCAGTGCCTCTTGTAGAATGTCTACAAATATGGTGCTCATCATGGGAAGTCTTAATTGCAAAAAAAAAAGTGCTAATAATTTGGCTATAGGATTTGAACATACATGGAAGAGTCATCTGCGACAACAAAATTAAAACAAAGGATCTACTTCGATCTATGGTAAAATGGAAATGTCCAAAAATTAGGTTTATCAAAATTAATTTTGATGGTGCTTCTAAAGGAAATCTAGGAAAAGTTGGTGGAGGTGGTGTTTTTAGAAATAGTGAAGGTAAAATTCTCCTCACTTATTTAGAATCATATGGAACTTCAACTAACAACTATGCAGAGGCTAGGGCACTTCTTACTAGGATTAAAATTGTAGCAAAAAAAGGATGGAAATATATTTCAATTGAGGGGGACTCACAAATTATCATCAATGTTATTAACAAAAATGGATGTGGAGACTAGATAAAAAATAATATTATTGTTGATGTTCATCATCTATTACTAGAGGCAATCTCCTGGCAGTGTGAGTATATATATAGAAGGAAATCGAGTAGCAGATAAATTAGCGAATTATGGTGTTGATCTACATCCCCATGAAATTCAAATTTTAGAAGACAAATGGCCAAGCAAGATTTTATATCTTAATCAAAATGATGTCAAGGAGTTGATTGTGGAAACATAGCACTTTGAGAAATTTGAAGAATATATTTAAGAGAAAAAATAAAAGAAAAAATAATGATAAATTTTTTTGCTAAAACAAATGTAGTATTATGGTATTTTGATGGGAGTGGCCCCCAATAGAAGCCACATATAACCTATTTAATAATAATAATAATAATAATAATAATAATAATAATTTATATAGGGAATAATCCCTACCCCACCTCTTTAAATGTTTAATCTAAGTTAGGCGGACTTGGAGGGATTTAAAAAAACTATTCCATGCTATTAAAAATTATACTATCACATGATAGACTATCCCAATAGTACCCATCATAATACAAGGCTTGAATTTATGTTGTAATCATGCAATTACATACTAATTATCATTGCTTTGGCATACCCTAGATCCTCTAATAGGTTCAAATCATACAATTACATCTCAATCATTTATTATTTAACATTATCATTAACATTTAGATAGGTTGTCCACGTGAAACTGCATCCTACTTATCATTGCTTGTCCAAGCCTTGGATATTTAGATATCTAGTTATCATACATTTACATTTTAATTGCTTCATTAAAATTTGGGTATGTAGATAATCCCTTTGACTACTTGGCATGTTCTTTTATGTACTATTTTAATCTAATTTTACTTAAGTTACAAAGTAAATTGAAAAAATATAATATAAAAATATTTTAATAAAATACTAAAATGTCTAAAATCAAATAAAATTACACTAGTAATGACAATGTTCTCATAGAAAATATGAAGATCCTAAATAGATAGAAGTTGTAGTCTCAATTTAGTATGTGATAATGACTTTTAACATCCTCTCCATCAAATTGATTTATTTATCATATTCCAAAAACTATCATTTTTGTAAATCTTAATTTGCATAACCATCACACATATATCAATGGAATTATGTGTTCTATGCATTTGTCTCCCTCGAATTGAACTTAACATATAGATCAGATGAATTAGTATTTAATTTAATAATTATAATATTTTATTTTCCATGGGATGGAATCTAACTAATCAAATTGTGTATTCTATGTTATATTATCCTTAAAAGTGCTGTCTCCATCAATTTGAACTTAATGCATGGATAATGTGAATTAGTTTTTAACTTAGAAATCATAATATTTTATTTTCCATAGGATTGAATCTAACTCTTGAGAATATTATACTCGTAAAGATCTCACTAGAGGTCAATTTCCATAGATTTATGATAACAAAATTAGTTATAATACCATAAAAGTATCGTTTATTAAAATAACATGATAATATTGTCATGATTTAATAATGATGCAAGGCTCATTTTCTATAGCAAATAGTCAATTAAAAAGTACATTTTTTAGTAATTATTATTTTGCATATATTTATCAAGTTTGGAACCAAAAAGTACATATTTTAGTAATTATTATTTTACATATATTTATCAAGTTGAGCACCTAAGGATTGATATTGTTATAAAAGTATAATAAGTTAATATCTCCTATTATTTTATGTAATGATTTTTTTTATAAATTTTTAATGGATATCATGGATTTTAGTTTATGGTGAGTCAAAGATATCTTATTTGGAGGTTAGGAAACTATAATTTGCATGTGCTAACCCTTTATATATTTTGATAGTTGAACCTATTTCCTTCTCTGTTAGAGTAATATTCCATTACTTGGGATATTTACCATTTACTCCACTAGGTAAAAGAGTAGTTACATTTACCTTTACTATTTACTTTTACCTTCTAGATATTTATCATTCTTATCCTAGGTTAATATCTAAATATCCTAGGTTAGTTGTTAGTCAGTTAGTGCTATTTCCTATGGTTAGCGTAGTTAGCGTGGCTATGGTTATATTCCTATTTTGTAACCTATATATTAGGTTTGATTAATTCTATCAAACCTAATATCTGCAATAATATTTGATTTACTTTATTGCTTGAGTAATCTATGGCTTACATTGGTATCATTCGCTGAGGGGATGGGCAAGGTGAGCGATGCTCGCTCCATTTGACCTGGGCTATAGACTTCGTCGTTGTACGCCATGTTTCTAGATAAATTTTGTTGGAACCTCCTAACTTGCACGCATTCCGAGGGTTTTGCCTGAGCTGGAAAGGCTCGTTGGACCCGCTCGTTGGAGCTATCGATGGATCTGCCAGCCCCCCATGCATTGCAGGCCCATAGGAGAGAACGCGATAGCATTGCATAGGCCCACAGGGCCCGCACGCAACACGTAGGCCCATCAGTTCGATCACGGGTGCGTCGTGCAGGCCCATAGGGTCTGCACATGATGCGTAGGCCAGATCACGACAGGGAAATGAAGGGCCCGATTGGATCCAATGATCAGAAGACGCTAGACTTCGACGATCGACCAGATCATGACCGAGAGTCAGCACAATCCGACAATCAACCCATCACTGGCAACTAAAAAGTGAGGGAGGTGTGCCCTCCTTATCCGATGACTGGATCGACCCTATCAGACCTATCCGATGATTGATCGACAATCGTCGATCGAAGAGGAGACTTTGACGATCAAAAATTGGATACCAGCGATCGACCCATCAAGGAGGGCAGGAGCGCCCTCCCACGGGATCGACACCAATGACCGAAACAACTCTGAAACTCAGACCACATCGACCTGACCATGGGTTAGGCAAACTGACAGAGGATAACCTTGCCAGGGCCCAAACCTGACCAGGATCGGGGCCGATAGCCGATTGGAGAGGAGCCTCCAATGATTGACGATCGACCATCGATCAGAGAGGATCCTTCGGCGATCGGTGACCACCCACGACCTTATCGGACCTCCACGTGAGGGCAGGAGCACCCTCCATGGGTGGGAACGTGGAAAAATTCTAATACAGACCGCTACGTGACAAAATTTGAAACTAGCATGCATCCCAATGACACATGGCATTGCCACTGGATCGAGGTGCTGACATGGCGACCCTAGATCTACACTAGCTCGACACCTGGACCACTAGATCTGCGACACATGGTAGACAATGGATCTGGGTTGACTCAACTCAGACAGTTGGACCTGGATACATGGTGGGATCTGGTTACTCCGACGAGCCAAGGAAAGTGATCGGTTGGATGCTGACGTGGCGTCGTTTGATTGGTAGGCGGGGCAAAAAGGTTCATTTTGGACAGACTGCCCAAAGGCAGTCAAAGGTTGTTCGGCGCCTTCGTGGTTTTAAACCACAAAATTGTGTCCACGGGACGCATGTGGGATTAATCCCACTTTACTTTCGCTCCGACGTCGGGAAGCCTTCAAAGAGAAGGCTTTCCCCATCAAGGCTCGTCGGGCGGGACAGCCCGACTGGCTCAATGAGCCAGCCCAAGGCTGTGTCCCACGGGGTCGCGGGTTCGATTCTCCCCGACGACGCTTTCAATATAAATTTTGCTAAAAAGGGCCGAACAAAGCAGCGACATACTTAAGGTATTTTTTATTTTTTTTGTAAATATTTTAATTATTTAATCCTTTTTAATTAATAGTTTAACTTTTTTTTTGTATTAAAATCAATTTTTTTTCAAATCACATTGGTTTTATGCAAAATTTATTTTATTATTAATTAAATAAGTGCTTAGATTTATTAAATTTTTTGCATTCAAATAGAAAATTTCAAGGATCTCTTTTTGCAAATTACAACAACAAATAGTGCTTTTGTTTTCTCACCCAAATGGAGATATAAGAACATATAAGAGCCTATTTTTTTTGCAAACTAGAAGACCCATTTTGTTGCAAAATTGAAGCCTACAATTCTTCTCCCAAAATCCTTGTTAATTTTGCATAATAAAAAGGAGGAAATATCACATTTTGTGATTCTTCTTTTCCAAAATTGTAACACAAGGAGTCACCAAAACTTGCAAAATTCAAAGACCAAAATTTGTGCAATTGTTTTCTCCAAGGAGGGATAAAAGACAAGAAATTGTACATCTATTTTTTTTTGCACATTTGCGAAGAAATTGTAACCTTGGGTCCACAAAAACTAAGTCGTGTGTCGACTAGTTCTGGAAGCCTTCCAAACGCGGGTCGTGTGTCGACTTGTCTTGGAAGGAGTGCTCGATTTGTAAATTTTGCAAAATTAAGGGGGGAAGACAACATTTGTACTTCTTTTGCAAAATTGTAAACAAAGTGGAGACATAAAATATCATTTTTTTGTACAACACAAATACACATTTTGTTGCAAAAATTAAAAAGGTGCATTTTCGATTTTACTCGACACCTTCATTGGCAAATTAGGTGCATTTTCGGTTGCATCCGACACCTAGGTGATAAGATTTTGGTGGGCATTCTTGTTTGATTATTGCATTATCTCATTTTGCAATTATAAGTCATAGAATCAAGAACACACTAAACCCCAAAATTTCACAAATTTGTGTAAATCCATGCATAGATTTAAAGCCAATTTCACTTGATATTCTCTCCTAAATCAACAAAACCCCTAATTCACTCTTATTTGTTTGGCTTAATTTCCTCAAACTTTTCATCCTTCTTGAAGGGTGTTAAGGCAGGTGCCATTAAATATCTGTTTGAGTGAATTATCTTTTGGTACTCTTTTAAGGGTAATAAAAAGAAAGAACAAGTTTTTGAAAATAAGGAACCTTAAAAGTTGCAATCCTTTGCACTAAGGGGGAATAATTCCTTTCTTCCTTCAAACATAGATTTTGATAAGAGGGAAATAAAACTTGTAAAGGCAATCAAAAAAGTAGAAGTCATCAAAATTATATCTTTTCTTTTAGACTTCATATTAGCAACCATGCTTGAAATACTTGCAATAAGGAAGGATGATTTGGTGAATTTTTTGATAAAATTGCCTAGAAAACATAGTTTTGCACAACTTGTAAAAATGACAACCAAGACACCATTCAGTGTTGGTTTCAAAACAAGCAAAACTAAAATGGCAAAGGCACATCACAGAAGCCATGTTTCTAGTGAAGTGTCTCATTTTGATTCTGATTCTGGTTCAAAGGCAGCACGAGGAGTGCTCATTGCTAAAACAATATTGTAGAGGGAAAACACATTTGTCACCATGGGCAAAGCACCATTTTCTCTCTCTTTTTTTAGGCTTCATAAATAGCATAAGTTTTTGTTTGAAGTACTTGCAATAAGAGGTGATTGTACCTCTTTTAGGCTTCATAAATAGCAAATTCTAGGTGTTTGAAGTCCTTGTAACAAAAGGAGGGACTTTTTGTGGTGTAAAATTGCCTAGGAGGCAATATTTGTAAAATCCTTCACAAAACTCTTGAGTTGCACATCTTTTGCAATTAAAGGGGGAAATACATTTCTTTTCTTCACTGATTTTTGTAAATAGAGAAGAAGACTTAAAAGGGTGCATTTTCGGCAGCGACCGACACCTTAGTCATACTTCTTTCAAAAATTAAATACAACATGTTTTGCAACGAGAAGGAGGGAACTTATAAGGGTGCATTTTTGGCAACGACCGACACCTTAGCTACCTTATATTTTGTAAATTCATATTGTAAATGAATGAACCTCGTATGAAGTGATCTATTCTACTACACCTAGCGATTGCAATGGCTGGTTACCCATGCAATTCGGTTGGATGAAGTGATTACTATAAGGACATTCGTTGGTGTGAAGACAAAGTGAGGAATGACCCATTTCTTTGCTTAGGAGCAGCCAGAGCACTGTGACAGAGCAAAGAACCAGCAGATCAACATTTTCTTCCACTGTATTGGGGCAGTTATATACTTTACCCAAATATTGTTGTATAGGAGGATATGTATGTATTACCCAAATAATGTAATAAGGGGGGATGTTAGAGTAATATTCCATTACTTGGGATATTTACCATTTACTCCACTAGGTAAAAGAGTAGTTACATTTACCTTTACTATTTACTTTTACCTTCTAGATATTTATCATTCTTATCCTAGGTTAATATCTAAATATCCTAGGTTAGTTGTTAGTCAGTTAGCGCTATTTCCTATGGTTAGCATAGTTAGCGTGGCTATGGTTATATTCCTATTTTGTAACCTATATATTAGGTTTGATTAATTCTATCAAACCTAATGTCTGCAATAATATTTGATTTACTTTATTGCTTGAGTAATCTATGGCTTACATTCTCATGGAATGCATCCAAAATTAGCCACTAAAACTCAAGAATTAAAATAATTATATATCTTATTAGAGATTTTTGTTTGAGAATGAATATTATTTTTATTTTTATAGAATGTATTCCTCATAAAATTGTAACATTTAAAGCAATTTAATAATATATTTTTTTGATTGATAAAAAGAGATTTTGAAAGGGACCCCAAACCTTTTACATTGTTAGATCAAAAAGGGGTTCGTAACTGGAAACCCACCACAAGAAACCAAAATGAACAAAACCATAAAGGAGATCACATTAGTACCAAAAATGTAAAACAACAAAAAAGAAACCATCTTAGGATTACTCCTTGGTGGTGGGATGATCCTACTCCTTACCATCAGCATTCTAGGTCACCTCCGAGATCTGGATCGCCACCTTTGGTTTCATGATTCTTCTTATGACTTTCCCAGCTTGAGTGAGTAGAGAGATGGCTAGACTAATGAGATCATCAAGGTTAGTAATGAGATTCGAGTCATCAATAGTAAGGGCCTGAAAGGACATTCTACCTAGAGATAGTAGGATGTTGGGGATGAACTCACATGACTGTTTCTTGTAGCTTACATTGGGAGGATTAGTGATGGGATTGTCCTTATCTAGAATAATAATCCCCTCATATTTGTCATCATAATATTTATTTCTTGTGGAGCATCTACATGGAGAAGGGGCGACATCGGATGAAAATACCAATTTTTTTACCAGCCCTCCCAAAGACCGTGAACTCTAACTCAACTTTAAAATTGCTCTCCTCCTTCCCTTGAGATGATCCCAGGATAGATGTAAAAGTAAAAACTTGATCATCAACTCTCTCTATGATGGACATAGCAGGGGCTTGCGTTTGGCACTAGAGCATGTGCTTGTAAATCATGAGGTAAAACCCTTGGTGCTTCGAATGGGATGAATTCCCCTCCCTCACACTTGAGACTAAAAATTCCATGGAATGGTAAATATACTCTAGGACATTAATAAATTTGACATACTTCAAATGGTTGAGAAATGCCAGGTGGAAGTTATGCAGTGATGAGTTGGGCTCATCAATGGTCATGTATTGCATTACAAGTATAAGAACCCTGTTCCATGGTGCTATGAGGTCTTTTGAATGACGACACTATTTTTATTAGATAAGTGCTTGCCCTTGTCTCTAAAATTATTTAATTAAATAACAATGGAGTGATTTTATCGATGAATGAAATCGCTATCATTCACCAACTTAGTGACCTCCATAATTAAATTTATGGTAATATCAAAGGATAATCCCTTGAGATTAATTTTATCGCTATCCCACAAATGGATCAGCCCCATGGAAAACTTGACGTTACTCCTAGAAAAATTTTATAGAAAGGGAAGGAAGCCATGGGAGCCTAATATTTCCTCCATCATGGGATCGAGTTACAAAACTTTAGGTTCAAGAAGCACCATCACAATCCTCCACTAAACGAATACCTCACACCCAAATAATATTTGAGCCACCTCACAAACACACTAATAGATGATAGGCAATGACAAGGATGGGTGATGGAGATTACTTTGGCTAAGCAAATTTAAAATAGTAAGGGAAAAGGAAACACCAAATATGATGCTTCTAGTCATGCTGCCATATCGAGAAACACCAATTAAGGAGAGTCAATGATGAAACGTCTCAGATATGGATTGCTTAGTCATGTGTACCAACTTGAATATGGGAAAGAAATATCCAACAACACTTCACCATGAAGAAGGATAGGACATGTCACTCGGGATCTTGGTACACCATGACTTGGAACTTGGAGAATCAATACATGAGAAAAGATGATGATAGGACCAAGCCCTCTTGCACAAATGATTAAGAGGTATGGAAACCCTAAAAGAAGCAATGGTACAAGATTTATGTCTCTTGGGGAGATCACAAGTCAAGGTGGTCCACTGAACAAATAAGGTTCTCCAATGATGAATATAAACCTCATCCATTAGGGTATAGTACAACTTACGCATGAGAGTTTGAGGCATTCAAAAGGTGGAGTGGGAAAAAATCAGGAGCCACTTAGGGTCCACCTTGGAAGATCACTTGAGAATTATACTCAAGCTAAGATGCCACCTATGAATCAGTTTGCCAATTCCCACGAGGATTACCTCTAAAATCAACATTCTCGGGACATTGTGCCACCTAGGACTCTAATTACCAAGATAGAGAGGAGCAAATTATGTAACTATCCAACTTAGACTAGGAGACCCCATGATAATGGGTTTGCCAATCTGCTTGATGATAGACTCAAGAGTCATCCCAACCAGACCGAAGTGCCACATAGGATTTTTATTGGTAGGTCGATCCACCACTAACCATATCAAACTTGTAGTCAACTCAATCAGATAAAAGCACCACCTAGGGTCCCACTTTCCTGACCAATTGGAAGAAATATCAACAATAAACCAACTCAAACATAAGAACCTCCTCCAAGGCCAATGAACTTGGGCCATAGTACCATTTGGAATTTTGATTGGTATACCACTTGAAATTAGTTTTTGCAACCAACCATATTAGACTTGAGTGCCACATAAGATTAGGCTTGACAACCCAATTGAGAATAGACTTTGAAGACAAGCACATGAGAGTGTCGATTCTGGAGCATGGACTGAATAATATCCAAAATCTAGTATTGATTGGGAGAATCATTTTGATGGCAAAATTCAATGATATCTTATAGGAAATTTTCAAACCAAACATGAAGGTCATCTTGAGCCAAAAAAATATTTGCCATGAGATCAACCATATCAAATCCTTCTTTGACCACATTTTGAATGGTGACTCTATAGAATTGTCCAATGATGACCTTTGACTCCTCTATGAGATTGGCAACTAGCCATGTAGGTGGATGATATCCTTTAACGTAGTTGATCGTATTTAGAGTGTCCCCTTCAATGATGAGGTTTCGAATGTGGAGACCCTCTGACAGAGATAATCCTTGGAATAAAGCTCTAGCCTCAACAACATTGTTGGATCAGATGCCAAGGGATTCAAAAAAGATGAGGATAATTCTACTTTGGTCATCCTTGAGAATACCTCCAGAGCTAGCTTTACCAAGGTTACCTTTGGCGGTCTAGTTAAAATTGAGTTTAAAACATCATGGAGAAGGAGGAGGTCAAACAACATTTGATCTATCAACTCTAGGAAACTTGAGCTAAGAAGGTCCATTGAGAAGGTTGAAGGAGACAATTAGTTTAGGTTCAATTCCTTGGCCATGGCATTTAGGGGAAGGAATAAGGTTGGCATTCTCGATGGCCATTGATAGAATTTTAGAAGACACTGAGGTAGGGTATCTAGAGGAATCATTGAAGTCTCTATTATTTATTTCAAGCCATGTCTACCATAGGAAATGCAAAAGATAGAAGAACCATAGATATTTAGGATGCAAGTGATTGAAGAGATTAGGCCATTGGGAGCAAAGATCCTAACAGTGCTGGGGGAAGCCCAAGAGATGTTGAACTCAAAAAATAGTGAGGATAAGATACTGTGAGAGAAAGGGAAATCAATGAAAATATGGATGACCAATTTCCATGCAGAGAGACACAAGTAGCACAGATTGAGAATGATCAACCCACGACTAGATAGGTTGTTAATGGTGAGAACTCTATTTTGAACAACCAAGAAAAAAAAGAATGCAACCTTAGGGATGACATGGTGAAGCCAAATGAGATTAATAGGAAACCAATTTTGTTGGGGAAGAGGCCATGATCGTTAGCTTTCCAAAGGGAGAGAATCTTGAGTAGGAAAACTGGAAATGACAAAAGATATAATTAGGATTGAAAGGGACTAGGTAGCCGCTAACAGTCCATGATTGCCATTCAAATTGGGGAGGATTTTCCATGAGGGACAATGGAAATTATCATAGGAAATTAAATTGCACACTAGGCTACCAATGAACCTATTTGTGATAGGTTTGAGGATGTAAAAATTAGGATCATTAATGAGCGGATGGTTTGATATCCACGGGTTATCCAAAAATAAGATTTGCTTACCATCACCCACGCATCATATGAGGCCTTTGGACAGGATTACCATCACCCACACATCATCTGAGGCCATTGGACAAGATTACCATCATAATTTTATTTTATTATTAGGATAAAATCTAGGTTTTTGAAAGGGTCTAAACTCTTTTACAATTCTAGATTGATCTATCTAGTTTTACCAACCATAAAGCTTAATCTCTAGAGGGTATAAGACATTCAAAGCATTGAACTACCTTGTTTCAAATATCTATGGATTTACATTCCTTACTAGTCTCTTTACATTCATATCTTTGAAGAGTATCTAAAAAATGGAACCCTCAATAGACAAGCCCACAAATATTCAAAAAATGGATCTCTCAACACATAAATCCTTAGATCTTCAAAAAATGGAACCCTAAGCAAAATATCCATAAATCTCCAAAAAAATGTAGCCCTTCGCACTTAGAGCATAATTATTCTAGAAAGTCATAAGTTCACACATATTTAGAAAATAAGACCCTTAATAGATAGGTTCATATATCGCCAAAATATGGAACCTTAAGTAGGCAAGCCCATAGATCTCTAGAAAATAAATCCATCAGAAAAATCCATAGCTCTTTAGAAAAAGGATCCCTCAACAAATTAATCCATAGATCTCTAGAAAATGGATTCATATGTAGACATAGATATTCAAAAATAGAACTCTCAGTAGAAAAACCCCTCATAGTTCTTACAGCTACAAGCTAAAAAATCCTAGAGATCTCCCAAAGAAAGGGCCCCATAGCATACAATTCCACAAATCTCCAAAAAACAATTTACTATGGAAATTCTAAATTTTTTTACTATCACCCATTAGCTAAATATCCTCTATCCTTTTCCATTAAATAGAGTACATCCAGATGTATCATATCTAGCAGTATTCATCATTTATCTTCCTCTCTAAGAGCTTCCCAATTGGTTAGCCATCGGTCACCATATTTTCTTCTCTATAGACACGTACCTATTGAAATTCATATAGTGAATTTATGTATCTTAGTGTATTTGTTACTATGTACACTACTCTCCAAATCTCCACCAACATTTTATTGAGGCAATTAACAATATTTAGTGACTTTCCCTCAATTATTAATCACTTAGGTCTTAGTTGAACCACATTCTTTAGTCCTTCTAACACTACTCTAGCTTTAGCCTAATGAATAGTCATAATGCCCAAGTACTCACTCATAGCTCCAACCACCATTCCCTGGCTATCCCTTAGCACTCCTCCTTCAACCTTCCTTGAATTTCCTTTAGAAAACCCATAAAAATATAGTTTCATCCATCATTTTTTGGTGGCTTCTACTTGGTCATGCCCCTCAAACCTCCTTGGGGATTTTCATTCCCCCCAACTAGACTTAGGTTTCAATTTGCACTTAATTTAGCCTCCTCTAGTGACTCAAAATTTCATGCTCTTTTAATGCTTTAAGATTCTCCACTATTACTACTATGATATGTTCTCTATTCCTGGTTGTAGATCTATTTTCCCTTTAAAAATATTTTTATTTCTCTCCAATCAAACTTCCACACATAATGAAATAAAATTAGATTCTGAAGTTGATTTAATATTAGGATTTTAAATGCTAGAATTTTAGGTGAAAAAATTGGAGCTCTGGCGATTTGGCGGGAAAATTTTTAAGCAGGCGACAGGCGATGCTCTAGGGTTTCTGGTGCGTTGGAAAATCCAGGGCCTTTGGTGAATTGACGTAGTGGTACTCTGAAGGATTGTCTGCTGCCCTAGGAGGGCCCTATGGGGTCTCCTCCAGACCCTCTCTCTGGGAGAAAGAGCTCATATGCTGAGATGGTAAAAGAAAATGCTTCTTCTTCCAATGTCGAAGCCCAAAGGAATGCGTTTCAATCGCTCTTCAAGAATGCTAGTAAGAACTCAACTGCACACCGAGTTAATGGATGCCTCCTGCAATCCGCTTCTAGACCTAAGATTGTCATTGAACCCAAGATGGTCGAGGACACAGTCATCTATCGCACTAACCATGATTTGATTTGTAAATTCATGGGTATCCGACCTACCCTGAATTTTTTGCACACCTGGGTCAGACAGAACTGGGAGCCTCATAGTGAGTACTCCTTATGGTTCATAAGCAATGGGTATTTCATCATTAGTTTCTCTTCTTTAGCCGATAGAAACAGAGCATTTGAATCAAAAAAAGGAACCATGGCTCGACAGGGTTATTTGTTCAACCCTGGAGAGTGGGTTTCGATCCTCGTATCGAACCCACGACTATCCCGATCTGGATCCGGTTATACGCTCTCCCGATGGAGTTCTGGGGTGAGCAGGTTTTGGAGATGATTGGTAATTCCATTGGCAGACATCTGGACGTCTCTAAAGATACCATAGAGGGTAATACAGTTGTTTTTGCAAGAATCTGTGTAGAAATGGATATTAGCCAGCCTCTCCCGACAGAGGTGGAACTTGAGTTGGTAGGACTATCATGGATATAGCAGTTAGATTATGAGGCCCTGCCCTTTAGATGTAGAGTCTACCATAAGCATGGCCATTTGGCAAGGTTTTGTCCAAGCCTTGTGAACACAAAAGAGGAGGCTCCACTGGGCGCGCCAAATCGCCCTAGGGAAGGCAAGTCTACTCTGGTCAAAGATCCTTCTAATATTCCGTAGGGTAATGATGTTTAGAAGGATGGGTTTGAACAACCCAAATGAAGGAGAAAGCAAAAGAAAACTGGCAAGGAGCAAGCTCAACTCAAACCAGCCAATCGGTATGAAATTTTTAAGTCACTAGTTGATCAAGAGGACCAAGTAATGGACGGAATGGATGGGAATACTAAGGCTAATATTACCCTCACTCACTCTTCTCCTTCATCTCCTCCTGTCTTAGAACAGGCGATTGATTCCACTAATATATTGCAGCCAGAGAATCCAGGGGCATTGATAATACATTCCCAAGAACAGCCAAAAAGTAAGGATGTCATTATGGGAAGTGCAGAAAAGAACAGAGAAAGGCCAGCCCTGGGGATTAATCAGGTGGAAAAGCGATCCAAGAATAATAATTCTCAAGGAGCAGGCAGGAAGTCTAATAAGGATCTAATAGCAACGCAAGGAGACAAGCTGATCACTGGAGGATCGGTTAGGATAATTGATTCTTACTGCTCTCAAGGTTTTCAATGATTATTCAATCTTGGAATGTGAGGGGTTTAAACAGTAGAACCCATCAATCTGCTGTTCAAAGACTCTTAGGAAAATGCAAAACAGACTTTTGCTCATCCAGGAGACAAAATTGTCTTTAGACCTTATGTGTAAAACAGTTAGTAGAATATGGAGGGGTGCTGGTTATATGGATGTGGTCGCTCAAGGTGCCTCGGGGGAATTGTCACTTTTTGGAATCCTCCTGGAATGGACTGCTTTAGAACATATAGCCTGGAGGGGTGTTCTCACATCTCACTTTAGGAATAATGTCACAGCTGAACATGTTTTAATTACAAATTTTTATGGGGCTCAAAGCATTGATAGCCAGAGGCTCCAATGGAAAGATGTACATAACATGAGGTCCTCAAGACAAGATTTTGACTGGATCATTGCTGGAGATTTTAATGCTAAATTATCTGTTCGGGATCAGGAAGGTGGAACCCCAGTTTTGGATCCAGGGGACCGGATTCTGATTGCCCAGGTCCAAGCCTTTAACCTAGTGGATATCCAAGGCCCTGGAACATTTTTTACTTGGACTAGCAAGAGGAGGGAGCCACATAGTAGGAAGGTAAAGTTAGACCATTTTCTGGTCTCAGAGGAGGCATTTGTTAAGTGGAATGTTAAATTCCAGATTTTGGAAGGCCTAATTTCTGATCATTCTCCCATTCTGATGGAGGGAGGGACTATGACAGGGCATCACCACAAACCGTTTAGATTTGAGAATTTTTGGCTACAAAAGGAGGATCTTCGTGAGAAAATTCCGCAATGGTGGGAAGATGGCCGTCTACCTTTTGGGACAACAATGTTTAAATTCCACAAACAGCTTCATTTTGTCAAAGTTAAATTGAAACAGTGGAGGCAAGCTAATAAGTATGATTTCTAGCTACAAAGAGCTCCCTTGGTGGCTCGCTGGGAGGAGGTGCAAAAACACTTCGGGGAAGGAACAATTATCGAACGACTTAAAATCGAGGATGATGCCTTGCGCAAAGCAGTGGAGGACATTGATAACCAAGAGGAAACTTACTGGAAACAGAGAGCTAGAAACTCTTGGCTATTGGAAGGAGATAGAAATACAAAATTTTTCCATAGATCAGCCTGTGCTAGAAGACAGATGAATAACATGGCAGTCCTTCAAGATGAAAATGGACACTCCTATGATACTCTTCCTGGTATGCACTCCCACTCAGTGGATTTTTTCTCTAAACTTTTAAAGGAAAATAGGGAGCAAGATGTGGAGGCTCAAAATGAAATTATTGATGTTATTTCCTCTATTTTCTCTCAAGAAGAAAATCAGGCCCTTCTTAGACCCATTGATAGAGATGAACTGAAGAATGTGGTCTTTGGAATGAGCACAGGAAAATCTCCAGGTCTAGATGGTTTTCCTATTGAGTTTTTTCAGGCCTTTTGGGATACCTTGGAGGAAGATGTTTTGGCTGTTACAAAGGAATCCAGAACTAATAAAAGAATGCTTAAGGCAATAAATCATACCTTCATCACTTTAATTCCTAAGGGAGAGGAAGGGGTTCATATCTCTGACTTCAGACCTATTGCTTTATGCAACGTGATTTATAAAATTATCACAAAGATAATGGCTGAACGGCTTAAACCTCTCCTTCATAACATCATTTCCTCAGAGCAAGGGGGATTTGTAGAAGGTAGACAGATCTTGGATGGGGTGGTTCTCGCCCAGGAGGCTATCCATACAATGCAAAAATTTGGTAATAAAGGAATGTTCATCAAACTGGATATGTCCAAGGCTTATGATAGGGTGGAGTGGGGCTTTCTGTCTAAGATGTTGGCAGCCTTTGGTTTCTCCCAGGACTGGATAGACTGGGTTATGAGTTGTGTTTCTACACCTTCTTACTTTGTTCTAATTAAGGGGCTTCCATCGCCTCCTTTTGGAGCCAATCATGGTCTCCGTCAAGGGGACCCTTGCTCTCCCTATATTTTCCTTATCTTGGCTGAAGGATTAGGTAGACTGTTCTTGAGGAGAAGACATCAAGGCCTGATAACTGGTATCAAGGTAGGTGAAGAAATTCTGACTCATTTACAGTTTGTGGATGATACAGGCCTGGTTGGAGTGGCCAGTCTCAGGTAAGCCAGAGGAATCAGATATTCTCTTAATGTTTACCTTAGGGCATCCAATCAAGTTATCAATGACAAAAAATACAAAGTGGTCTTCTTCAACCTTGACCAAAGGCTACAGGATAGAGTTATAGAGATCTTGGGTTTCACTGGAACCTCTCTTCCTATAGTTTACTTGGGGGTTCCTCTGCATTTCAAGAAATTAAAAAAAGACATCTGGAAGGATCTTTTGGATGGATTTAAAGACAGAATGAACCATTGGTCTCATAAATGGTTAAGCTATGAGGGCCGAGTAACTTTCTTACAGTCAGTTATTCAGGCTATGCCAATCTATAAATTCTCTATTCTGGCTGCCCCACATTCTATTTGGAAAGAGCTGGACAAAATGGCTAGAATATTCCTATGGGAAGGGGCAAAAGGTGAGAGGAAATGGGCCTTGGTTAGCTGGGATAAAGTTACCCAGCCCAAGGAAAAAGGCAGGCTGGGACTGAGAAGCTCCAAGCTTAACAACAAAGCTTTGGCAGGTAAATTGTATTGGAGGTGGATTTCCCAGCCAACATCCTTATTCAGTAGAATCTTAACCAGTAAGTATCTGGGCCATGTTCACCCCAATGAAGTGAGCCGTTTCCCTCTAGATGGTAATGGATCCTTAGTGTGGTAGGCTCTTAAGCTGGGATCTCAAGTTATTAAAGAACAATTGTTTTGGAAAGTGGGAAGAGGGGAGAAGGCTCATTTTTGGACTGATTCATGGGACCAGTACCCACCCATTATTGATGAATATCCTGAATTGCAACCAATTAAAACAACCATAGAATCCAAGGGCTGGGTCAACATTGAGAATTATTTCAACACTAGCCAATTGGGTGAGTACAAATTCAAAAAGTTTAAGCGGTTGGAGGAGTGGCCAATCACTATCCCTCCGGAGCTGGCACCCATTTTGAACAACATCTTGATAGCCAGGTTTCTCACGGGGAGATACGAGGAGGATGAGTTAGCATGGGGCTATGGGAACCTTGGGGTATATACAGTGAAGGCTGGATACGATCATATTCTCCCTGACCCTCCCCCGCATTTATTTTTGGTTCAAGATTGGAGGAAGATTTGGCATTCCAAGGGCTGGCCGAAAGTGAACTTCTTCGCCTGGAAGTTTATGCACAATGGCATTCTCACCTATGACAATCTCAAAAACAGAGGAATCATCGGTCCTTCTCAGTGTGTTTTATGCCATATGAATGAGGAGACTGCCGATCATCTGATGTTTGAGTGCCCTTTCACGTTTCAGATTTGGAAGCGCTGGTTCTCTCATTTTAAACTCTAGTCTAATGGTGCTCTGACTCGAAACAATATTTGGGAAAGATGGAAGAGAGGCAGATTTACATCTAAAGCTCTTCGACTTGGTTGGGAACTTGGCTTATTCTTCATCTGGTGGCAGGTGTGGCTGGAGAGAAATGCTCGTATTTTTAGAGAAACCTTCTCTTCGCTAGATGGAATTTGGTAGGTTATCTAGAGAAAAGTCGCGAAAACAGTTGCCATATATGCTGAAGAGGAAAATCCGATTGATCCTGGACCACAGGAAGAGGGAGCTGTTGAACAAGTGAGAAAGGAAACAGTCAGCTGGAAACCTCCCCCAGAAGGTTGGGTTAAAATCAATACAGATGGAGCTGCAAAAGGCAATCCGGGCTGTGCTGGAATTGGTGTTGTGTGCCGAGATCATGCTGGATCTATGCTTTACTGGGAATTGCAAGGTCTGGGAAGAGCCACCAACAATGAAGCAGAAGCCTATGCTATCAAAACTGCCTCCATCTGGGCTGTTAATCAAGGACACAGGAAGATAATCCTTGAGTTAGATTCACAAATTTTGGTTGGTGCTCTAGACTGCATGAGGAACTTTGCCTCGAAAGCTTGGAGGTTACAGATTTTAGTCTCTCAAATCAAGGACCTATGGAGGGAATTAGAAGATGTGATCCCTGTCTATGTGAGTAGAGTTTTAAATTCGGTGATTGATTTCCTTGCAAAGATGGGTGCGGAGAAAGAGGTAGGGGTACAGCTGCACAGTGACATGCCTGTGGAGGATTCTGTGGTTAGGCAGGGACTTGAACAATTTTTGAGTCAATGAGAAATTTTTTTACTAAGGGTAGTTTCTGTCGCGATATCACGACCTGTTGCACCGTCGTAGCCCTTGGTGGGAAACTATTGTGATTTCATGATAGGTTGCACCGTCGTGGCCTTTGGAGGGAACCTGTCATGATATCGTGACATGTCGCACTGTCACGGCCCTTGGCGAGATGCTATCGCGATTTCGTGACCTGTTGCGCTGTCGTGGCTGTCGGTTGGACGTTGTCGTAATTTTGTGACCTTTTGCGCCATCGTGGCCTTTGGTAGGAAGCTGCAGCGATTTCGTGATGCTTTTGGAGCAGGGGTGCTAAGGAGAAAAATCGTCGTGATATCGCGACAGTTTTGGTGAATCGAAGAAAAGGGGAAAAACCATCACGATTTCACGACATTTTTGAAGACTTGGAGCCAGAAGGAAAAACGGTCACGATTTCGCGACATTTTTGGTGGACTGGTGACTTTGGGAAAAGACGTCGCGATTTCGCGACCCTTTTGGAGCTTGTGTGTCAAGAGGAAAAGTCGTCGCGATTTCACGACACTTTTGGCGTTTCGATGCCAAGGCGTAATGTGGTCGCGATTTCGTGACAGTTCTGGAGAATTGGCACAAACAGGAAAAAATATCACGATTTCGTGACCCTTTTGAAGAATGGGCACCAAAGGGACAACTTGTTGCGATTTCGCGACATTTTTGAGGTCTGGGCCCCGAGGAGAAAACACGTCGCGATATCGCGACACTTTTGGTGAACTGGAGCTACTTGGAAAACTTGTCGCGATTTCGTGACACTTTTGATGAATGGCCGCCAAGTGGATAACCTATCGCGATTTCGCGACACTTGTGAGGTTTTGCTGCCGAAGGGAATTCTTGTCGCGATTTTGTGACACTTTTGGCGTAGAGGTGGCAAGAGGAAAACTCGTCGCGATATCGTGACAATTTTGAGGACTGGTTGCCAAGTGGAGAACTCATCGCGATTTTGTGACACTTTTGGTGTTCAGGTGCTGCTAGCTTTGGCTGTCATGATTTCACGACATGTCGCAATTTCACGACCGGTTGCTCGGGCGCGACCTCTGCTGGTTTGACCGTCGCGATATCGTGACATGTCGCGATTACGCGACATGTTGCGTTTTCACGCCTTATTGTCTTTTCATGCTCTACGGTGGAAAGTACGGTCCTTTTGCACTTTGTGCTTGTTTTCTTGCTTCTTGGTTCTTGGTAGGGATGCTTTTTCTCCATTTTGTATCTGCTCTTTGTATTAATACAAGTTTTTCATTTTTTTCAAAAAAAATATTAGGATTTTAAAAGGCTCATCCCACTATTCTATCCATCCTTCCATGTTATTAGGCATCACCCATACCATCCCAATATTATTTATTATATTATACAATATTTTGAGGGAGTTATTACATTCTAAGAATGTATGATTCACTGATTTCTCATGATCTTCACAAAGATGACATCTATTAGGGAATTTAAAACCTCTCTTATCAATGGTATATATTATTAAAATATTATTTTGAACTACCAACCAAAGGAAAATTTCTAACTTTGAAATGGATTTCCTTTCCCATAATCAATCCCCCTTCAGAACTATATATGAAATATCATAGTCTGATTTAATTGTGAATGACCCTTATTGAGTAGCTCTCCATATTATTGTATCCTCAGCCAAATTGGGGCTTACATAATATGTTCTTAATTTAGATATTAGTTTTTGGAACTTATCCTCATACTTTCCATCTTACCTCTCCTCCTTCTATAGCCAAATAATCACTCACCTTATATCCATAATTTTATTCCAACTCTACTCTAACACTTGCTAACTACTTATCCTTTTGTAATGGGTGCTTCTCTAGCCACGCATCTTTCTAGAAGTGGATATACCTAAAATTTTATACATTCCATTAGGTTATTTTTCCATAGCATCTCTCTACCCTTTACTCTATGGTTCCATAATGAAGATCCTTGACAAGGATTTAGTGTGGTAAAAAATTATTATCATCCTCTATTGGAAAATTTGAGTTAGTTGTGTTGTCATTGATGTCAAGAGTTAGTGTCAGTAATCAGTACAGGACTTGGAAAAATAAGGGTTAAAATATTTATATTTTAAGCCCAAGAGATTTGGTTTAAGAGCTTCACATGATTGTTCAAAAAGACGGTTAAATACCCTGAGGAAAAGACCTAAAGAAAATAATATTATAATATTAAAGGCGGTTTGAAAAGGTCTAAGGTTGAAAGAGAAAAATACCTAGGCCAAATGGAAATAATATTATAATATTATTATTATAATATTAAATGTTAAATTAAAGCCTAAGGTAATTTATAAATTATTTATAATATTTATATTATAAATTAATTTATAAAATAATAATATTATTTAACCCTAAAGTTAGGGTGGGTGCATTTTCATTTTTAATTATTCTCCTCCACTGACGTTTGATGAGATTGGCATATGGTATAAATACCATATGGTTTGCCAACCAAAGAATCTAAGTCTCCGATTAATGCATTGTGGAAAGCAAAAAAATAAAGTGCAAATTTTGTGAGCATATGAAGGTTTTTGATTTCCAAAGGTGTAGCAAAAAATGTGGCAGATAAAGCGCTCAAGGTGCAAAGGTTGGTCACCAACCAAATGGTTGGTCTAGTGGTAAGAGGTCAATGCTTAAGTCACTGGGAGAGTGGAGGTTGTAAGTTCGAGTCTCGACAACGACAGTTTGTTTTGGTTTTAGCTTTTGGTGCCAGATCGAAGGTACTAAGTGCACGAGGCACTTTTCCCTCCCACATGAGAACCTAGATCACACGACAGTTGGACCATGGCTAGGGCACTAGCGGCCGAGCAACCTGGGATCGAGTCACACCAAGGAGCATGCAAGGTAATTAAGTTTTATTTTTTTATTTGAAGTGCATGGTCTATGGTTGCTTGGTGAGCGCTATTTGAGTGCGTGGTGTAGTTTGATTAAGTGAGTGTCTAGGAAGTTAAAAGGAGGATAAGGTAAAATAAATTTTTACCTTAGACAAAGGGTGATAAATGGTATAATTGCGAGTTATTAGTAAATTGCATTATTTTTTATTTATAAAGTCAATTATGTTGGAAATGCAATTTTTAAGTAGGGAGACATAAGTAAGAATTCTAGATTAATTTATGCATTAAATTTTTGAAAGAGGTTATAGTGAAACTGAGTGATTGAAATCCTTGTTTGATAAGTTTGGAGATAATAAGGTGTATTTGAGTCTTTTCAATTTTTGTAATGGTGAATTAATATTGAGGGAGAGATTTGAGTGAAGATTTTTGATATCTAACCATGATATTGGCAAAGAGGCTGATTGTGATTGAGACAGATTTTTTTTTTTTTTTGAATGAAAGGACCTTATATTATGGAAATAATCACTTTCATACAAAAATTTTGGTTGGAATTAACACACCCCATGGCACACACCCAAAAAAATTACAGGATCACATGGATCAACTCAAAAAGCCAATATTACATCAGAACTGAGTAAAGAAAAGAAGACAAAATAGAGACAAGTGTATGCAACCACTGGATCAATTGGAATCAAGCGAACATCCCATACACTAGAGGTGTAGAATTGGACTACAGTGGAGACCAATTATGCTAAGAAGTTGGAGTAGATAAATTATCTTTGCGAGAACGAGCTGAAGGTGAGCCTATGCGAGAGAAGCCACAAGTTCTGGACACATGGTTGTCGGAAGGAAGTCGGCTAATAGAGCAAGGTGCATTAGCCCAATGATCCAAAAGTGATCTAAGATATTGCAGCTCCACCTTAACTTTCTCCACCTGAGTAAGGATCTGTAACCAACAATCATAGAAGAGAGCATATCTAGCAGCAACAGAGAAGGAGGTAGAAGCCTCCTGTCTCCCAAAGATAATATTATTTCTTGTTTTCTAGAGATGGTATAAAATACTAAGACAAAAAATATGCCAAACTTCGTTGAGGGGAAGAGAAAAATCTAGGGGATCCCCAAGTAGTGCATTAACCCAAGAACATTGCTCCAATAAAAAGGAATTGAAAAAAGAAAGAACCTAATCCCAAGCATTTTTGGCTATTTGACAAGCCCAAAACACATGAAAAAAATTGGCAGGACCTCTACAAAAAGCACAAACATGATTAGCAACCCCCATATATTGTAACCTATGACCAAGGGGAAGGCATTGATGTAATAAACTCCAGGAAAAAAAACAATGCTTAGGTTCAAGATAGGACTGCCAAACCACAAAAAAGCGAAGGCTCCATCTATATTGAGAAGAAACTAGATCCCAACGGTGGTTTAAAGTATCAACTAGAGGAGAATGAGGGGACAACATATGATACCCTAAAGAAGGTTTATATTTCACCAGAGGAGTATGATTAGGCCAACACCAATCAGATGACCAATGCTGTTGAAAGTTCTTACCAAAATATAGCCAAATAGAGAAAGGAGTGTTGTCGATAACCACATCAAAAGTTGCTCGATCATCTGGCTTAAGACCAAACTTATTGAAAAACTTATCCCAAGAATACCAATTCTTGGTATGAGCATCAAAGAAATCTGAGGTCAAAATATTCTTCAAAATAAAAGGTATGGGCATATCATCCTTGTGAGTGAAATATTTTTTTGTTGAATGTTGTGAAGTGCAAGTTGGAGTGAAAAGGTTTGTTTGATAAGCATTGTTGGAAATATTTGAGTGAGCCTTCATGTGCATGATTAGGGTTTGTGAAAGATCATGAATATCATTGTTATGTGAAGTTGAGAACTATATTGAACTAGGGTTGTTGAAATATCATGAGTATCATTGTTATGTGAAGTTGAGAACTATCTTGAACTAGGGTTGTTGAAATATCATGAGTATCATTGTTATGTGAAGTTGAGAACTATATTGAACTAGGGTTGTTGAAAGATCATGAGTATCATTGTTATGTGAAGTTGAGAACTATCTTGAGCTAGGGTTTGTGAGAGAACATGAGTATCATTGTTATGTGAATTTGGAATCATCTTGAGTTAAGGTTTTAGTTCCATAGTGTGAGTTGTTGGAAGCTTTGTGAAACACTTGGTTAAGGTTTATAATCAAGTTGTGTTTCACTGAGTTATTGGTTGAGAAAATTTGATTGAGTATTATTGATTGAAAGTTTTGGAGTGATAGTTCAAGTTTTATGAAACAAATTATTCTTTATTCTAAATTGATTTGAAAAAGAGTTTAAAAGTTATTGATTATTTTGTGAGTGTGAAACATATTGAGTCTCTAACCATTCTATATATGTTTATGTGATTAAACAAGATTCGGAGTGAAACTTTTTTGTGTGATTGAAGAGGTTTTCTGTGAGAGATTGAGTTGAGTTTTATACGCAAGTTTTGCAAGTGATTTGGATAAGCTTTTGAGAAAGCTTATGATCGGATTTGAGTAAGTCCTAGAGGGGAATTAAGGAAAAAATTGAGTAAGCCTTTGTGAAATCCTAAGGACAAAATTGAGTAATTTTTTATGAAAGCTTAAGGACAGATTTGTGTGAGCTTTTATGGAAGCTTACAATCAGATTTGGACAAGTTCTAGAGAGGACTTGTTGAGAAGTTTTGAGACAAGTCTTAGTGAAGACTTGTGGACAGATTTGTGTGAGATTTTGTGGAAGATTACAAGTAAAGTTGAGGTAAGTCTTGGTGAAGACTTTTTGAGCATATTGGAAAAGTTCTAGTGAGGACTTATTGAGCAGATTTGAGGCAAGTCTTGGTAAAAACTTATTGAGCATATTGAGAAAATTCTAGAGAGGACTTGTTTGGCAGATTTGACTTAAGTCTTGGTAAAGACTTGTTGAGTAGATTGAGAAAGTTATTGAGAAGACTTGTGGATATATTTGGGGTAAGTATTTGAGAAGACTTGAGAGTAGTTTGATTTATTGATTTGTTCAAGCTTTGTGTTAAGTCTTGGGGCAAATATAGTAGAGCAAATTTTTGCTAGACCGAAGGACTGTGTTTAGTGTAGATTTGAGATAAAAATTGAGAATATTTGTGTTATACTGAAGGACTATGTTTAGTGTATATTTGAGTAGAGTTGAGAGTAATATTTGGAGGTGACAAAGCAGAGGACAGTAGTCTCCAGTGGATAGAGATCCATTAGCCAGGGTAGTGAGGACAAATTTTCTGAGTAAGGACAAAGATCTTCAGTGGGGAGATATCCACAAGCCAGTGTAGTGGAGGCAGTAGTATTCTAGAGGATCACCAACTAGAGCAAAGGATAAGGAGTTCTCATATGGATAGATATCCATGAACTTGATTAGGGGATTGGTGTCTCCTTTGGACAGAGATCCATAAACATTATAATAGGGAAGGATTCCCAAGATATTTGTTGAGAAAATTTTAGTGAAATATTTTCTCCGTGGAGTAGTCCACATTGGGTGAACCATGTTAAATTGGTGTCTCTATTATGTATGGTGATTTATGCATTTATTTGATTACTACTATTGATATTGCCATTGATATATTGCATAATATTATTTGAGAAAAAAAAGTAAAAAGTGGTATTATACTGTTCACCCCCCTCTCAGTATAAGCTTGTGTTCTTCAATTGATATCAAAGTGGTTTCCTTCAGAAGAGTTCAAAAAATTGAAGAAAAAGCTTACAAGAACACAAATGGATTCTAAGAATGCATCTTCAAGGAATTCAACACCATTGCTAGATGGGAAAAATTATGCACTTTGGAGTGTGAGAATGAATATTCAGCTAATGGCACTAGAGAATGAAATATGGCAAGCAGTTGAGGATGGATACATATTGCCGGCTACTCCACCTATAGATAAATATGGTAAACTCCTACAATTGAGTAATTCAAAAGCAATAAATGGAAATTTGAAAGGTTTGCGTGAAACATAGTTTATAAAAGTTATGCATTACACATCAACAAAAGAGATTTGGGATAAGCTAAAAGGTATATATGAGGGAGGAAAAAAGGTCAAGATGGCAAAATTTCTAAATCACAAGAAAACATTTGAAGACCTAAAAATGAAGGATGAGGAAAATATTGTTGCATACCTACGTCGTGTGGATGAGATTGTTAACTCCATGCAAGGACTTGGGTTCAAAGTTGAAGAAATAGATGTTTGTCACAAGATTTTAAGATCACTTCGTAAGAGGTATAGTGAAATATTTAAGCCATAGAAGAGTCAAAAGATATTGAATTTTTGACAAGGGATGAGTTACATGGAATTATCACAGCATTTGAGATGAGAATAAAAGAGGAACCTATTTCCCAAAAGTAAGCAACCTTCAAATTAACAAATAAGTTAAAGGATAGGAAATCAAAATCAAGCAATAAGTTATCCAGTGATGAAGAAGCAAACTATGGCAGAAGGAAATATGACTCAAGAAAGTATAAAGGTATGAAATCAGTTAGATGTTTTAATTATGGTAAATATGGTTACTATGCAACTAATTGTCTAGACACTAGAAATAGTAGTGAGGATGAGAAATAGGATCATAAGAACAAGGAAACAAGAAAACACAGGTATAAAAAGAAAAGCAGGTATGGAAAAGGTCAGCAAGGAAAGAAGTTTTTCCAAAGGCATAAAAAGAGTTTTCATGTAGATAAGGTAGGTAAGAATTCAAGTGATAGTGATGAAGGGTCCTTAGATGATGAAGAAGAAGAAATTAAATTTCTGGAAGAAAAAAAAGATGTTAAAAAAAAGGTAAAAAGGGCACCAATAATTATTAAGTGTTTTAGGTGTGGTAACTTTGGTCATTTTGAAGATAGTTGTACAAGGAATGGATTCAGTTTCAATGAAGATGAATATGAAGATGCACTTGAAGGTCTAGAAGAAGAAAGTCTTCTCATGGCAATAGAAGAAGAAGAAGGTGCTTCTATTGAAGATAGATTAGAAAGGAATGAGGATGATCCTCAAGGCAAAGGAATAGAGGTAAAATCAGAGGAAGGAGAAGTTGATCTTGAGGGTGAGCTTATTTCTACTCTTGATGCATTAAGAAAGGTAAGAAAGCAGAACTCAAAACTCAAGCTTGAATTTCAATAATTTGATGAAGAGAAAGGAAAGCTTATAGAAGATCTAACCAATTCAATAGCTAAGACAAGGATATTTAAAGAGATGCTAGAGGAAAAGGTTCTAGAATGTGAGAAATTAGAGCATGAGGTAGCTTCACTAAGGAAGGAAGTAAAAGAATCTAAAAACAAGCTACATAGGCTTCAAAGAAGCTCAAAGACCTTGGATAAGATTATCAAGGTACAAATATCTTCATAAAATAATACAGGTATTGGTTTTTAACAGGTACAAAGAGAACAAGGAGAGGTATCAATATCAATATCTAAATAAGAAGAAGCTTTAGAATAAGAGAGTGTAATAGAGAGTGAGACTTATAAGGAGGAGTTGGAAAATATAAAGTTCAACAAAGAAAGGAATAATGCACAAATAAGAAACATATGGAATAAGAAACAATACAGGGTAAAGAGACTAAGATATCAATGGGGTCCAGGAAAGGTTTCTTCAATGGACGTTGCTTCTCATATCATAGTTTTGGGAACAAGGCTACACAATGCAGGACACATGAAATACATGAATATGGAAATTTTAGAAACATACATCTTTTTCAAGGGTATTGCTACTCTTGTAATCAGTTTGGTCATAAGGCAGTAAATTGCAGGGTTCATGACAAGAATGGATATGGATTCACCAGGAGAAAATTCAAGATATTTGTACCTTTAAGAAACCACAAAATTAAGTGTTATAAGTGTGATAATATTGGGCATATAGCCAAGTGGTGTAGAGAAAAACTTCCAGAGACAAGCAGGAACATAAATATTTAGAGGAATCAGAAGGATCAATTGAGGAAGAAGGTGGACAAAGGTAAATATTAGTGTATGCTGGGAGTAGAGATACTCCCACACCAAAATTAACCAACTCAAGAGAGGAGGTGGGGCAGAGGCTAAGCTAAGAGTCTCATTCTTAGCCCCAAGCCCCAAAGGTGGCCCTTTGCTATTAATGTCAAAGGGGGAGAGATTTGAGTTAAGAGGAGAGCATTCAGTTAGGGGGAGCAGTTTCTCAAGGGAGCAAAGTTGAAAAATGAAAAAGGAATGTTTACATAAAAAGGATTGCCACCAATGACAAAGGGGAATATTGTTGGATATTTTGAGTTAGTTGTGTTGTCATTGTTGTCAAGAGTTAGTTTCAGTAATCAGTGCAGGACTTGGCAAAATAAGGGTTAAAATATTTATATTTTAAGCCCAAGAGATTTGTTTTAAGAGCTTCACATGATTGGTCAAAAAGATGGTTAAATACCCTGAGGAAAAGGCCTAAAGGAAATAATATTATAATATTTATTATTATAATATTAAAGGCGGTCTAAAAAGGTCTAAGGGTGAAAGAGAAAAATACCTAGGCCAAATGGAAATAATATTATAATATTTTTATTATAATATTAAAGGTTAAATTAAAGCCTAAGGTAATTTATAAATTATTTATAATATTTATATTATAAATTAATTTATAAAATAATAATATTATTTAACCCTAAAGTTAGAGTGGGTGCATTTTTATTTTAATTATTCTCCCCTATCGACGTTCAATGAGAATTGCATATGGTATAAATACCATATGATTTGCCAACCAAAGAATCTATGTCTCCGATTAATGCATTATGGAAAGTGAAAAATTAAAGTGTGAATTTCATGAGCATACGAAGGTCTTTGATCTTCAAAGGTGTAGAAAAAAACATGGCAGATAAAGCGCTCAAGGTGCAGAGGTTGGTCACCAACCAACTGGTTGGTCTAGTGGCAAGAGGTCGATGGTTAAGTCATTGGGAGAGTGGAGGTTCTACGTTCAAGTCTCGATGAGGGAAGTTTGTTTTGGTTTTAGCTTTTGACGCCATATTGAAGGTACTAAGCGCATGAGGCACTTTTACCTCCCACGTGAGTGCCTAGCTCACACGACAGGTGGGCCACAGCTAGGGCGTTGGTGGTTGATCGACCTGGGATCAAGTCCCACCAAGGAGCACACAAGGTAATTAAGTTTTATTATTTTTATTTGAAGCACATGGTTTATGGTTGCTTGGTGAGTGTTATTTGAGTGCGTGGTGTAGTTTGATTAAGTGAGTGCCTCTATAGTTAAAAGGATGATAAGGTAAAATAAATTTTTACCTTTTTTTTTTAAAGCGAAAAACCCTTTGAGGGGCCGCCTTGGTCTAAGAGACCACGAACAGGGGGTTCTACACTGTCAAAGTCACCCGGGGGTCGCACCCAGCCCTGCCCGTACCAAAATTATCAATTGGATTTTGGGTACCCAATTCAACTTTTGGTAGGGTGGAGATTCGAACCTGGGACCTCCTTTGGAGGATTGCCCTCTCCTCTCCAACTCACCTACAACACCTGGGTTCATAATTTTTTTACCTTAGACAAAAGGTGGTAAATGGTATAATTGTGAGTTAAAAGTAAATTGCATTATTTTTTATTTATAAAGTCAATTATTTTGAAAATGTAATTTTTGAGTAGGGAGACATAAGTAAGAATTTTGGATTAATTTATGCATTAAATTTTTGAAAGAGGTTATAGTGAAACTGAGTGATTGAAATACTTGTTTGATAAGTTTGGAGATAATAAGGTGTATTTGAGTCTTGTTAATTTTTGTAATGGTGAATTAATATTGAGGGGAATATTTGAGTGAAGATTTTTTATATCTAACCATTGAGATTGGCAAAGAGGTTTATTGTGATTGAGACAGGTTTTGAGGTCAAAATCTTCTTAAAAAAAAAGGTATGGGTATATCATCCTTGTGAGTGAAATATTGTTTTGTTGAATGTTGTGAAGTGCAAGTTGGAGTGAAAATGTTTGTTTGATAAGCATTGTTGGAAATATTTGAGTGAGCCTTCATGTGCATGATTAGGGTTTGTGAAAGATCATGAGTATCATTGTTATGTGAAGTTGAGAACTATCTTGGACTAGGGTTGTTGAAAGATAACGAGTATCATTGTTAAGTGAAGTTAAGAACTATCTTGAACTAGGGTTGTTGAAAGATCATGAGTATCATTGTTATGTGAAGTTGAGAACTATCTTGAGCTAGGGTTTGTGAGAGAACATGAGTATCATTGTTATGTGAATTTGGAATTATCTTGAGTTAAGGTTTGAGTTTCATAGTGTAAGTTGTTGGAAGATTTGTGAAACACTTGGTTAGGGTTTATAATCAAGTTGTGTTTCATTGAGTGATTGGTTGAGAAAATTTGATTGAGTATTATTGATTGAAAGTGTTGGAGTGATAATTCAAGTTCTGTGAAAAAATTGTTCTTTATTCTAAATTGATTTGAAAAATATTTTAAAAGTGATTGAGTGATTTGTGAGTGTGAAACATATTGAGTCTCTAACCATTATCTATATGTTTATGTGATTAAACAAGATTTTGAGTGAAACTTGTTTGTGTGATTAAAGAGGATTTCTATGAAAAATTGAGTTGAGTTTTATATGCAAATTTTGCAAGTGATTTGGATAAGCTTTTGAGAAAGCTTGTGAGCAGATTTGAGTAAGTCTTAGAGGGGACTTAAGGACAAAATTTAGTAAAATTTTGTGAAATATTAAGGATAGAATTGAGTAAGCTTTTGTGAAAGCTTAAGGACAGATTTGTGTGAGTTTTTGTGGAAGCTTACAATCATATTTGGACAAGTTCTAGAGAGGACTTGTTGATAAGTTTTGAGACAAGTCTTAGTGAAGACTTGTGGATAGATTTGAGTGAAATTTTATGGAAGCTTACAAGAAGAGTTGAGACAAGTCTTGGTGAAGACTTTTTGAGCATATTAGACAAGTTCTAGTGAGGACTTGTTGAGCAGTTTGTGGCAAGTCTTGGTAAAAACTTGTTGAGCCGATTGAGCAAGTTCTGGAGAGGAGTTGTTTAGATTATTTGAGGTAAGTCTTGGTAAAGACTTGTTGAGCAGATTGAGCAAGTTCTTGAGAGGAATTATGGATAGATTTGAGGTAAATTTGTGCTAGAAAAAAGAACTCTATTTAGTGCAGATTTGAGCAGAGTTGAGAGTAATATTTGGAGGTGACAGAGTAGAGGACAATAGTATCCAATGGATAGAGATCCATTAGCTAGGATAAGGAGGATAGGTATTCTAAGTGAGGACAAATATCCTTAGTGGAGAGATATCCATAAGCTAGTGTAGTGGATGCAATAGTCTTCTAGAGGATAACCATCCAGAGTAGAGGAGAAGGAGTTCTCCTGTGGATATAGATCCACAAACTTGATTAGGGTATTGGTGTCTTATTTGGACATAGGTCCATAAATATTGTAATAGGGAATGATTCCCAAGATATTTTTTGAGAAAATTTTAGTGAAATATTTTCTCCGTGGAGTATCCCACATTGGGTGAACCACGTTAAATTGGTGTCTCTATTGTATATGGTGATTTGTGCATTACGTTGATTACTTTTGTTGATATTGCCATTGATATATTGCATAATATTGTTTGGTAAAGAAAAGTAAAAACTGATCTTATACTGTTCACCCCCCCTCTCAGTATAAGCTTGTGTTCTTCATCCTCGTTGTCAAGGTATTTATCTCTTAATTCTTCACTAGCCTTCATCCCATATTTATTGCCAAGGCCTTGTTCAAATATTTTATTCTTCTAAGACCAATTCCTCCCCTTGATTTATCATTGCATATTTTCTCTCAATCTACAAGCAAAATTCTACTCTTATCCTTTGTTCTTGACCATAGAAAATTTCTCTAAATACTTTCTATTGTATTAGTTGCTTTAAATAGGGATTGAAACATTGATAGTAAATATATAGGGAGTCTTGGAAAGTACTCTTAAGAAGCTATAACTTACCTTTCTAACTTATCAAATTCCCCTTCAATTAGCTAATTTACTTTGGACCTTGTCAATTAGCACATTCTACTTCCGATTCTTGCATACCCTAGTGAAGATTACTATGCCCAAGTAAATAGAAAGAAGAGTTTAAACACTACACCTAATCTCCATTGCTATTCTTATTTTTGATTCTCTATAGTGTATATAACAAACACCATACTCTTGTCCATGTAAATTATTTCTTGGGATGTTTTTCATAGAGATTTAGTATCCTCCTAACTCCTTTGCCTCAGCTATAGATGGTCTCCCAAGCAAAATTGTGTCATATGATAAGAGATATTATAGATATGATAATAGTTTTTTAAATAAATAAAGCTTAGCTGATATAATATATATGATAAGAGATGTTATAAAGAGTTCATTTTATATTTGATTGAAATGTGATTAATTATAGTTTCTTGTAGTATTAGATTTTTTAGGAGGTAATAATTAAAGATAATGTAAGGTACATGCTTCTTAAATGCATAGTGAATATTTTATTTCTATCCAGTTTATGGATAGATGGTTCTTCACTGATATATCAATTATAAGTGGAAACTTGTGAAAATAAATAAAAAATACTCTTATAATATATAAATTACTTATGGGATGATAAAATGTATATCATATATTTTTCAAAGAATAAAATAATCTAAAAATATTGCTTCCTTTTATAAATATTGTCTATTGTGCATTATCCATCTAGAATTATCTAACCTATTTATAATATTTCTTATGCATTTCACTAGCAAGAATACCATTTTGAAAGTCTTTTGAGGGATACCATAGTAGTATATATTTGGATTTTCATTAAATATATCCAACTTCAAACCCCACTATGAGGGGACTGAGATCCCTCATAAAAACCCATGTTCTTAACTCAAAATTCTAGCTTCATGAGGGATACTATAGATATATGTCTTTGGGGTTTCATTAAAGAGACCCATGTTCAAACCCTAATATGACGGGATTGGGATCCCTCATAAAAACACATGTTTCTAACTCAAAATTTTAGTCTCATGAAGGATACCATAGTGGTATATCTTTGGGTTTTCATTTAGGAGATCCAAGTTCAAACCTTAGTATGAGGGGAGCAAGAGCCCTCATAAAAACCTATGTTTTTAACTCAGTTTTGTCTATTAAGGGATACCATAGTGGTATGTCTTTGGTTTTTTATTTAGGAGATCCAAATTTGAACCTTGATACATAGGGACCAAGACCTCTCATAAATACTTGTCTTTTTAACTCAACATTTTTTTGTCAATGGGGCTATGGTTTAATGGTTGAGATATATGGGTGATTCAACTCAAACCAAGGTTTAAAACAAGGGCCAATATAAGCTATATAGATTGTTTTGACTAAGTTTATGTAAAAGGAAAAGTTAAACCCTTTCAAAACCCTACTTTTTTTAAGAAAAAAAGAATACAATTTTGAAAAAGTAATTGATGTTTACTTGCTCTATTCTAACTTAATCTCTAGAATTTATATTTATAGACTCTCTTTTGTAAGAATATCGCTTTTAATAGCTATCCAAAGGAATGCTGAGGCCTTAGAGAGAGCCTCTAGTGATAAAACAATATTCCAAGAAAAATATTTGGGAGTAGGAAATTTTGATTACTCTAAATACTCATATCCCAAATTGATCGAGTATCGACCATATTTTGATAGATTCAAACCCAAATCATATTTTTGTGTAAAAATAAGCAAATAAATATCTTAAAGCATATTTTGAATTTTATCTACAATGTACTTTAATTCCTCTCCTTCAACTAGGTTACTAATAGAAATCCATGATATAGAGTTGTTGCTCATAATAATATAGTGTTTAATATTTTGATTTTTACAAGTTAGAAATGCTTGATCCAATAGTTTGCATTTTGAGTCAAACAAAAGAGGATAAAAATTCAACCAAGCATCAAACCAAAAATTTGCATAATTCTCCTCAACTAACCATCTAATATGTTTCTTTATGAATTGCAGACTATCTAATATGAAGTTCCATATTGAAAATCCTTTGGGTAGGGTTATTTTCCTAAATAATTTCATTGAATCAAGAGAACCTATATATTTTTGAAGTAATATTTTTGCCCACTTATTTTCTTGATCTCTAAATAATCTCCACCCAAGCTTTTCCCCTAAGGCCAAACTCATAAGTTTTTAATTCTGCAAGCCTTCTCCTTTAATATTATTTCATTGGAAAACCTTACTAACAAAGAGAAAACCTAAATTTTTCCTTACATTCTTTCCCAAGAAAGTATCTTTGAACTGCATCAATTTTTTGTATTATACCTACTAGTAATCTTGAAAGCGACATCATATTAATAGGGATGGATTTCAATGTAGTATTTATAAGTTGTAGCCTTCCTAGCATGGTTAAGAATGTAGCTTTCCATCTTGTCAAGTTTTTATTCTATCCAAACAAGAGATACATAGCTCCTTTTTATTTCCTTTATGAGACAAAGGAATACCCACATAGATTGATGAAAAGTTTTCAATTTTAAAATCTAAAATATCCATAGTAATGTGTTGTAAATCTAGGATAGTGATAATAAAATAATCCTAGATTTTTTATTATTAACCATCTAGTAGCCTTATCATAGCATGATAATATGGATTTTAACTCCATGGGATCACTAACTAAGGGATAGACCAAAAGAAAAGTATCATCAACAAATTAGAGATGAGATTTTAAGAAATCATTTTTTGCAGCTTGAATACCATTGATTTTTCTTCCATTTTTGCCTTTGATAAATATCTCCTCAATGCCTTCACAAGAATAATGAAAATATAATGAGATAGTGGATCACCTTTTCAAAATACACAAAATAACATGAAGTAACCAACATGAGAAGTATTCATCAACAAATAATATTTCATAGTGCTATAAGAACATTTAATCCATTCACACCAACTATAACCAAAACCAAAGCTTTTGATAATATGAAGTAGAAAACTCTAGAAAACCCTATCATATGCTTTGTTTATATCTAATTTCATAAGCACACCTAGTTTTTTCATAGAATGAAGAGAATGTATATCCTCTTGTACGATTATTATACCATCAAGAATTTGTTTCCCATGAGCAAAACCACCTTGTTCCTCTAATATAACACAACCTAGAATGCCTTTCAACATGTTTGCCATAATTTTTTAAATGATATTATAAATCATATAAAAAGGCTTATCGAATGAAAATTATCAAAAAGAATTGCCTCACCATTCTTGGGCACGAACATAATAAAATTAGCATTGATCATATTTATTATAGCCTTACTTTTTTAGGCCTCTTCAATCATAATTAGCATATCACTCTTTAATAAATACTAATATTTTTGAAGAAAATAATAGAAAACTGTTGGATCCAAGTGCCTTGTTAATATGAAAAGAGAAAACTACTTCATGTATATATTCTTCATCAATATTTCATTTTTCCCTATCTGATAATTGATGGAATATATAAAAAAGCTTATCGTATGTTTCTTTATCTTGCCCATTACCTAAAAAAATGAAACATTCAATTACTTCCTTCCCTATATCTTCTTCTTGATCAATATTTCTTCCATCTAGAGTTAAAATATTTTTTATGTGCAAAAAAAATTGCTATAGCATGAAAAAAATCGGTATTCCTATCTTCTTATGTGAGTCATTTCTCCCAAGATTTTTGGAACCAGTTTGACTCCTTTTTTAATGCATTATGATAATAAAAATATATTTGTTTTTCTTTAACATAAGAATCCTATGTCATTCCATTAGTTTGTCCTATCTCTTATAAATTTTTGAGCTTGGATTCAATTTATTTCTTTTATTTAGAAATATTACCAAAATATTTGACATTCCAAATATTCATTTTCTCCTCATATTTTGAACGAACTTGATATGATCCTTCAAAATTTGCTTTATCCTACAAATACATAACCATTTGGAAGAAATCATGGACTTAAATCCATATAGATTGGAAGCAAAATGGCATTGGATGACCATTATTTGGTAAATCATATATTAAAGGATGACCAATGTGTTTATTATCCTATGTACATCAAAAACATGAAGGACTAAAATCTCGAAGGCCATTTTAATAGAAAAATGAAGCAAAAAATTGCCTTAGTTTAGACCATCCTAGAAGTCCACCCTTCTTTTCCAAAAGTGATAAAATAATGTTGAAACCACCCCAAAGAATCCATAGATCATAATAAATCATCATTTTTTTTAGCAAAAATATTCTTAGGTCCTTCCAAATTTCTTTACAAGGATTAACTATAGCTAGAGCATATACATTTATAACCCCAATTTTTATGTTTTCCTCTTTCCTACAAAATAGTCTAGAAACCCAATTACTTTTTTCTTCTAACAATTACCCATCTCGTTTGTGTTTCTCCCATATGGTTACTATACTAATTCAAGCTCATATAGAAGATATTGCTATACAATCACCCATATTCCAAATTATTTTAAAAGCATCCCTACACTCCTCATTACATAATTTTGTTTCTTGTATTAAAATAAGCTTAGGGCTATAAACATCTATTAATTCCTTACTATTTTTTTAGGGGGTATGAAATATTCCATGATATCATTTTCATCATCATCACTTTTTATTTTTATTAGTGAGATTAACCCCACTTCTTATTAACACCTATGATATTTTTAGTTGGTTTCCAAATCAATATCTCTTCGTGTTTCTTTTTCTCTTTGTTCATGCTTTGATTGCCTTCCTTTCTATTTTTCATTTCTACCAACACTCTTATCTTCATCAATATCTTCTATTTTTCCATATTGTTCATAGTGAGACTTATCTTCTAAATATTTATGTTTCCCTAAAGAATCTAAAATGCAAGAAATAACCTTATAAAGACATTTTTCTTTATGTTTCTTCAAAAATCCTAAAGTGCATGGATGATCCTCCATAGTCATTACTTTCTTATGCTGCCCTTAAAATCCTAAATTTCTTTGGATATCCTCCATATGCTTTTATTAATTTTGTGGCTCTTGAAATCCTAGAGTGTAATGAATACTCTTTGTACTACTTTTATTTTTATTGCAAGGAGAATATTTTATGATAGTTGAAGAAAATGCAGATGATTTACCTAGATTAACCTTAACCTCCTTGTACGCACTAGTTCTAGATAGAAGCAAAAGTGAAAGTGTCTACAAAAATATCCAAGAGATAAGCACTAAATTAGTCCACAAGGAAATAATATGAATGTAATGGAATGGAACAAAATAAAATAAAACATAATGAAATACCAATAAAATGTAATGCATAATGCATATACCTAAATCACTTTGAAATTTACCTCTCCATCTTCCTTTGCTTTAAAATTTTCCTCCATCTTTCTTCACACCTTTAACTCCTATATTTGTACTTGTACATCGTACCTTATCGTCTATTGTATCATTTTTTCTTTTAATGGTTAACTCGAGTGAGGTATAATGGTCTTTGTCATTTGATGATGTAAGGGTTTTTCTTACCACTTCATTAGGAGTGTAAAATCCTTGATTTGACCTAGCTTATCCTATGATATCATCTCCTTGTTCCATATTGGAGTTTGTCTCATACCCAAAAATTTCCATCTCTTTCTAGTTTATTTTCACTCTAAAATATCTTGCCATGTGTTGTATTTCATGATATTTATGATATCAAAATGTAATATTTTCATAATAACTTGTTGATATTATTCTCTTGATTCAAATTTACCTAATGGTCTACAGTAAAGGTTTTGAAATATCAATGGCAACACATTCAATTGTACAAAATATACATTCTCTCATTAGTAACTAGTCTCTCTTGGATGAACTCACCTAGAGTATTGTCAATATTATTCAAAAATCCTTATTGATGAGTTGATAAGGAAGTCCAACTAGCCTATTCTAAATTGGAAGCCTTTTAATAGTCTCTCTCTCCACAAGAAAATTCTCACTCCATGGTCTCTAATATAATGCATCTTTACCCTAAACCAAGCACCTCATGGTCTTAATTTTGAATTGGAGAAGATAATGACGAAAAATCATTTTAGAAGAAAAGTCACGAAGTAATTAATTTCAATATCTATGTCCATTTGATCCAATTTTGAATCACCTGACTAATATCCATGAAACTTACATGTAATCCTCTAGTTTTAAGAAAAATTATATCATCCTCAATCATCTCATCCTTGACAATCACTTATGGTGTAGTTTCTACTACTAGGATATGTTTTATTATAAATGCTTTCTTCCTCTTATCAATAACTAGAGCATCCTTACTTGGAATTTCAAAAATGACTTTCTTTTCATGTTACCTAGATTTTATTCACATGAATGACTTAATTTTTTATGTTCTCCTAAGATCTAGAATAAGAATAAATAGTGCTTGTTCCTTGATTGTTTGCTTTTAACTTTCTACTCATGCTTCCTAATTGCTTATGACTTGCACTTGCTCCCATCTCATGGTTGCACTCATATATCTATACAAATAGTTATGTTTAGCTTGTCATTTTTATCCCTTTTTAATATTTGAATTTTTTTTATTAGTGAGTGCAGGAAAGGGATTTTGAAAAGGTCCTCAAACCTTTTACAATAAGAGAAGACCCTTGGAGAGGAACCTACAAAACATTCTTATAGCAGGAGAAGACTCTCGAAGAGAAACCTACAAAGCATTCTTATAGCAGGAGAAGACTCTCGAAGAGAAACCTACAAAGCAAAAACCCACACAAAAACTTGAGACATAACCAAACTAGAAGAAAACTAACACTTGTCTCACCTTAGGTTTTTCTTCATGATAGCAAGAAACTAGCATTCCTAGTTTGATGTGAGAATTTGAGAATCTTTTGAGAATATAACTTATTCTCCTATTTGAAATTAATTTTGATTTTAATATAAATTTGTATTTTTTAAAAATAAGTAATCATTCTTATGTATATTTCTTTATAATTTATTTAATCATTTCTATTAAAAATAAAACATCTATTTATAAATTTTGTAAAAAATCTCAAGACCTTTCACAACCTTTGCCAATAAAAAAAACATCCGACTATAAAATGAATAATCACATTCTAGAAACTGATGTGTAGAAATTGAAACTACTCAATCTAAAAATCAAAATTTAATTCATATTAATCTTAGTAGATTATTAGTGCAAAATGAGATATATATAGAAGCGCATGCTTTAGCTATAAAATCCAAGACTACTTATTTGATAGTATTTTTTTTTTTTAATATTTTAATAATTATATTAAAGATTGTAATATTAATTTTTTATCATATTTTTATTTTAAAATTAAATATATTATTTAATATTAAAATGTAATATTATATTTACATTTACTAACTTTTTAACGATGTAACGATGTACTTTTTCATGGCCATAAGCTAGGAGGAACTGCAGGCATTCCAGCCGCGGATTGAACTCTTCTCCCTGTAAACAAAATGTGGTTAATGGCCAAGGAGGAACTGCAGGCATTCCAGCCGCGGATTGAACTCCTCTCTCTATAAACAAAATGTGGTTATCGGTTAGTTGTTTAAAATATTAATCTAAACTAAAGGCATATTAATGATTTAAAGGTTTAGAGGTTTTGTTGTAGTAGACAGTATTTTTTTTGGTAGGTAATAAAATTTATTAATATCTTTGGGTTGAAGGTTTCAATTTTTATTTATATAAAGTTATATTGAACTCTTGGGTTTATAAACAAAATGTGATTATTCATTAATTGTAGTTTAAAATATTAATGTAAACTAAAGACATATTAATGATTTAAGGGTTTAGAGGTTCTTTTAGTACTAAACAGTATTTTTTTTGGTAAGTGATAAAATTTATTAATATGGTTGGATTGAAAGGTCCAATCTCTATTTACATAAGATTATTATCTAGGATCGAAAATACAAAAACATTACTTAACATCCCAAAGATGCTATTTACTCAATTCAGCTGCTTCCTTCTGCACTTGCTTTGCTTGTAAGTTGGCTCCACCTTCAACAAGTGCACATGCGAGTTCAAGCAATTGGTATCGTTTATGCAGTCACACAACAGAGCATCCATTTTATCATCACTAACTTGTCTGAGATATTCTAATGGTGACCCGCAAAGAGCATGCCGGATATTTTTCCAATATCAAATGGGCTTGTCCAATAGCCTACCAAACCAATTTAAGTGTGAATTTAATATTAGCTCAGATTAAGTGTGAATTAATATACCTCTAAGCTTCGGAGAGAGGAGCTTGCAGTGTCATGAAGCAATGAAGCCTCGCCCTTATCCACTCTTCTGATTTTGCTCTTTCTAGCTTTTGGGTCTGTTAAGGAAGAAGATGCAACACAGCACAAATCCTGATGCAAATGTCTTATTCTTCTTGCATATGACACATGATTTCCAGGCTGTTTTTTTTTTTTTTTTTCTTTGGCTATGCACAGGCATCAGCTCCTGCTATTGTGGGTCAGATGAAGCATCTGAAGCCAATTATAAATCATTAAAGGGTTGTCAAACTTAGAGCTTAATAGTTAAAGTTGTTTTTTAACCCAATAATATTTTCTATTTTTTAATTTTTATTGGAATCAATAATTATTTTTAATAAAAAATAAGAAAGGCTACAATAAAAGGGAGTTGAAAAAAATCAGAGTTCGTGGTACAATGCCACCCAAAAAATCAACATCATAAAAATGAGGTTTGAGGTCAAAAACAAAAGCAACCCTTAAAAGGATGAATAAACAAAGGGAGCCACTCTAAGAGGAGATTCCTGTTGCAGGCACTGACAGAACGACCTGATACTGGATAATGTCATCCCCTCAACCCGCTATGTTGAGGCCTCAAAGAAACAGAGGGACCTTAAGGTGGAGGGAGGTTAGGCGAAGCCATGTTGATAGTGCACGAAGCCTCATGCTAGTACCTAACAAGATTTATCAAATGCATCAACTCATGGGTCAACTTGGAAGCCTGTGAATGGAGATGAACAGTAACAACAAAAAATACCGTAATCTTTTCATGCAAGGAAAATTGACTAGAACTTGAATCTTGAATAGACAACAACATTCCTAGCTTTCCAAAGTTGAAACAAAAAAGAAAGAAATTCCACAAAATAACAATATAGGCAGGCCAACAACTATTATCTCCAAAAACGATCATCTGCCATCTAAAAAATTTAGGATGAAAGAGCTTGAACAATGAGTGAATCCAAGACCAAGTAGACTAAGCACGAGGGTAGAACCAAAATGAATGTTTGAAAGTCTCAAAATGACCACAAGATGGACACTTAGGATTAGGAATACCAACCCTACTAAGTCTCTTTTCCATAGGAAGCCCTTGATAAATAAGAGACCAAAGGAAAAAGGTAATCTTGGGTTCAAGGTTAGACTACCAGATATGGTTTAGATGAGCAATCCAAGTATAGGAGGTAGAATGAGTCTGCCATATCTCATTAAGTTTATCAACACTAGGGGAAATAGGACTAAGAAGCTGATAAAACAAGGAAGAAGAGTAGTTATTGAAAGGAGTATCCACATTCCAGTGCCAATCCCTCCACCAAGCACTTGGGGGTTGAAGGTCGAGCTTATGAAGCATGACATCAAGTATGAGCTCTTGAATCTTAATAATAGAAGGAAGATTTGAATTCTAAAGATTAAATTTTTGTTTGAGATCAAGCCAAGGAATCTAGTCTTGAGAGTGCACTAAATCATTAATATAGTAGATGCCCTTGTGAAACAACCTCAAAGCTTTAATCCCTAGCATATCAACAAGAAGAACTGAAGAGTTAGACAAAATAGGAGACCACCAGATATTCTGAGAATTAAATGAAATACCATTATGAAAACCATCACCAATCCAATGAAGATGAGGTTTCACCATCTCAAAAGCTTGCCAAATAATTTTAACAACAAAGGAACTCTAAATCTTAACTAGAGCAAAAGTAATGGTGAGAGTATGGAGGCCAATATTAGCCCAAACTTTGCACCCATAAGGTAGCCTTGAAGAAATACAATGATGAATCAAAACCTTCTAGGCTTCAAGGCCTTCAATAGCTTTAACCACCCACTTAGCACATAGAGAAATGCTTTGCCTATAAATGTCAATGATGCCCATCCCACCCTTATTAGTAGTTGTGCAACAAATATCCCAAGCAACTTGATGAAAACCACACGAATTCTTCCCCTTGGCCCAAAGAAAATCCCTAAGGAGTTTGACCAACTTATTATAAGAATTATTAGAAGGGTCCCAACAGGAGGAGTAATAAACATGGGTGGCAGCAAGAATCTTTGTGCAAACTTGAAACTTACCATTAAGAGAAAGGGGATGCGAGGCCCAACAATAAATATTCTTTTCAATTCTGTCAATGACGTACTGTCACAATTTAGAGGATGAACTATCAAAAGCAAAGAGAATTCCTAAGAACTTAAAATGCTCACCCCTTTGAAGCCAATGCCATGAAAAATATCTAAGCCAAGTAGGCACAAAAGAAGAAGCAATGCGAAAACAAAGAGACTCAGAACATTGGATGTTGGATCCCTATGCCTTAAAAAAAGTGTCTAAACATACCAAAGTAGTTGAAACTAAAACCTCATCCTCATTGATAGTGAGAAAAGAATAATCCGCAAAGTGCCCATTAATAAGTTGGGTGGACATATTAAGCAAAAGAATGTCTTTGATCAACCCCTTAGATGCTTGATTGGTAGGAAGATAACCAAAAGCTTCAGCAACAAGGATGTAAAGCGAGGGGGCAAAAGGATAGCCCTGGTGAATAGAACATAGAACGAAACAAAACAAAATCCTATGACCTATAATTTTAAATCTTATAAACATATGCAAACAAAAGAAAATTTTATAAATCAAAAAATAATTTTCAACTCACAATCAACTCGATTTGATTGCATTATTTTACTTGAAAATGAATGTTTGATGGAATAAATATGTACATGATGCAACTTAAAACATCTATAGATAGATGTGTCACCTTGTTAATCAACAATTATAAAGTATATATATATTTTAAATCTCTAATTTTTATTTTTTAGATTGAAAAATTACAATGTTATGGATATGAAGTATCTTTGGGAATTTTAGTCATAGTTTGCTAAGAGTTGTATAAATTAAACTAAAAGGAGTATTAGTCTCCCTACTATAATATGTTACAATCACCTTATAATCCAGAAACATATTCCTAGTAACAAAACTAATAGATGGAAAACAAGAATAATTTCATGATCAACCATCAAATGACTCTTACCTAAATACAAAAATAGGAACCAAGAATTATAATCCAAAAAGAAAATCCTAGTAACAAGACTCATAGGTGGAAAACAAGAAAAACTTCATGATCAATTACAATTCTCAAATGACTTTACCTAAATACAATAACAGTACCCAAGAATTATAGGTGAAATAAAAATAACTTCACAATCAATCACAATTATCAAATGAATCTTGCCATTACAAAAATGGGACCCAAATTTCAATTTAAAAAATAAACACTATTTGAATCCTGTATTTTTATAATATAAAAATAAAGGTTTCTTTCAAACCTTTTTTTTCAATTCTAAAAATTAACACCCTGCCCTGGTTGCTCTGGCCATGGTTTTAGTTGGGTAGCTTTGTTTCTAGGGTTGGTAGCCTATTGAGGGACCTCCATGGGTTCACTTCATATTTCTTATGGGTGCGGTATTGAAACTTTTAAAATATATCGTTAATGAGGGATAGGGTCAATTTCCAACCCAAACCCATTGGGGTGATATTGGGTTGTGGTAATACTGTGGAAAAATCTAACTTTTGTTCTCTTGGTTGGCTCCACCTCTGGTTACTCTGTTGCTCTAATCGGGTGGTTTAGTTGCTAGGGTTCTTTTCCAGTTGTAGGGTCTTAGTTGGATTCTTTAGTGTTTCTTATGGGTTGTGGTATATATTATTGAAATTCTTGGTGGGCAGCCCAAATACTAACCCAAACCTGTAGGGGTGATATTGGGCTATTTTGCTACGAAGGAATCTAGCTTTTGACCCTCTTTTTTGGGGGAGGTACCATAGCTTTGGTGGATTACAGATATTACATATTTAGTTACAACAGTGGTGGTAGTGGTTGATCTCGAGGTTCCAAGGATCTTATTTTTAGGGATCTTCCCTCTTTTGACTCTCAAGTGCAGTGATAAATGTTTATATCTTTCTTTCTAATGTCCTTGGGAGTAGTTGATTGGTGGGTTGAAGATACGATTAGTATTACGATGACAGTGGGACCTATGGGGTTTTGCCTTCATAGATTCCATGGTGGAGGGTTTTATTTTCACTAGGGCTCTGATGTAGATCTCTTATTCTGACTAGTTTTATTTTTGTCCAAGGTATGCTTTAGTGTGGGCAGTTTTAATTTTGTTTGATCCAATTGATGGTTTTCTATTGGTGGAATTTTCCTCCATAGTTAGTTGGGTGTTCATTTTGGGAAGCCCATAACATCCCATGATGTGGTAGCTCTTTGAGATAGAAGGATTTTGTGCCACTAGAACTTTTCATGAAATTCACCTAGCTTCAGGGTATCCTTTGTTCTCGATTGTTGTTCCTTGGTATTGGATCCTCAGATGTTTTTTGAGATCTGCAGGATATGTGTGTTTGCGCTGCTATGAATGATTTTTGGATATTTTCAATGGCTTCCTATTAGGGGGTTCTATCCCCATCCGTAATATGACTTGTTACATTGGATGCTGTGTTATCCTGGTTTCTCAATCCTTTTTGTTATTTGAGTAGGAGTTGTATTTGTAAATTTTCCTCTTTATTTTTGGAGTGGAGATGCCCTTGCATAGGATTGTTTATTAGTTAAGTCAGACGATTGGTTTTCTGGGACACATGCTAGGGTTTCTTGATGCAGTGGTCCTTTTTGTGGGTCTAGAGTGGGAGTTGTATTTTTAATCCCTTTACCGCTCATTTTTCTTCTTGTTAAAATTATCATTGCTTGGGATTGTAAATTTGTTATGTTAGGCAGTTGGTTTCATTTATAGTCTAAGCGGATGATTCAAAGTTCAATCCTTATTTTGCACTTAAGTTCATATAATGTTCTCATGGGAGAACATTTTTTCACTCCCATGGAGGTGCAAGGGTTCGCAATTTTTGTTGGGTGGACTTCATCGTAGGGACCTGTTAGTTTCCTATTTCTAGTTTTACCCCAACTACAATATGGTATAGTGCTTCATCCCCGGCCTTGGTTCTTGAGTCCATGCTGACTAGTAGAGGGAATATGCATTATGGAGTGATAATTTTAATTTTTAAAAATTAAAATTTTAATAGTTGAATCTCTTTCTGGGTTTGAATCTCTAGAGGGGTTTAGATCCATCGGTGGAATTTCAATGTTTTATTTATGGTGATAGTTACCTTGGGATTGAGCTACTATCCTCCTATTTTGGGATTGAAGGAGGCTTGGTTTTCTATTGCAAAAAAATTGAAGTTTCAAGTGTTAATATGAGGAAGATACTCTACTATGGAAAGGGGAGGAGAATGGGCTTTTCTTGGTGAAATCAACATATTTGCTATTGGATTTAACCAACCTAATTCCTCCCCCTCCCTTCAAAGTTTGGTAGAAAGGCCTTACCCCTAAGATCAACATATTTTATTGGTTGGTTATTCATAATAAAGTACTTACCATTGACAATATTTAGAAGAGAGGGATGTATTTAAAAAATAGGTGCTTTCTCTATGGATTGTGGGCTGAATCCTTAGACCATATCTTCTTTCAATGCCTTTTTTCTTTTACTATTTTGGATAACTTTTTGCAGGTCTTAGGAGTTAGTTGGGTGGCTCCATGTTGTGTGACTGACTTGAGCCTCCAATGGTCTTCACCATTTTTGGGCCTGAGGCTGAAACTGGTCTAGTATTTTGGCTTACCCCATCTCATGTGGAGAATTTGGAAAGAAAGAAACAATAAGGCTTTTAAAAATAGAAAACAAGATGTAGTCATGGTGTTTTCAAAAGTTATTTTTGCGGTGGTAGAAAACATCTCAAAGCTCCCTTTGGACCTGATGGCGAGAGGATAAGAAGGAAGAGGAGATTGAACTAAAAATTGGTTTTAAACTGAGGCCTAGAGGGCCTAATTTAATCCAACCTAAGTTGAGATCACAAACTAAGTGGGTTCCCCCACCTCCCAATTGGATTAAATTCAATTTTTATGGTGCTTCCAAAGGCAACCCAAGTGTTGTAGGTGCTGGAGGACTATTCAAAGATGATAAGGGCTCAATACTCCTTGTCTTTGCAAAAAATATTAAAGACTAAACTTGCAATTTTGTTGAGGCCAGAGCATTATATTAGGGGATGTTATTACTAGAAAATATGAATTGTCAAAAGTTGATTATCGAGGGGGACTCTCTATTCATAATAAATACTCTCAAAGATCTAACTCAACCCAACTAGAAAATATTAAACATGATAACAAAGGCTAAAATATTATACCAATCAATGGAGGAGATTCAAATAGCTCACACCTATAGGGAGGGAAATAGGGTTTTTGATGGCCTTGCCAACCTTGGAGTCTAGTAGAATAGTCTTATAGTGTGGAGAAGTAATTTTTCCCTAGATATTGGGAGGGAAGATTATTAAGTCTTAGCTTGGGCATAAGCATGATATGGAGTTATTGTGGGCTATTAGAAGTGATGAAACACCAAGCTCTTGTGGGCTATAATCCAAATTTTATGTTTGGTTTGATTCAAATTGGTCTAAGTGGAATACTTGGATAGAGCAGGACAAATTCCTCCTTTTTATCCATTTTATCCTCATTTTTAACAATAATGTCCACTTTTTAGGTAGCAACTTAGTAAAATATTGGAAGTGGAGAAAGATGTGAAGAGGAAGATATTTCAAAATTGTTGGGTTATGTCTCGCTGGATTGTTTGAGGAAGATTGATTATTAGGCTAGTTATGGATGCTTCTCAAGGGCCCTTGGTGGTTTATTAACTACTTGGTCTTGTCTCTACTTTCAGTTGTTCTAGAATCATGTAATATCCTATGGGTAGGTTGTTCTTTTTTATTTTATTTTTGTTTGCCCTTTTCAACCTCTTGTTGTCTTGGAGTCTTTGACTTTGTGTCAATACCCCATCTCAAAATCAAACTTTTTGTATAGGATTTGGGGACCTTTCAACAACCATTCTTTAATTTAATAAAAAAATAAATAAATATTGAATGCCCTTTAAAATATTACACATTTTTTCTTCATTGTTTATTACAAATATGTATTCTAGAATATATATTGAAAATTCTTAAAAATTAGATGTAATATTTTGGAGTGGTAATTTTAAAGGTTTTAGGTTTGTTTTATGTGTTTACAAGATTTAAAAATTATTATTTATATTTTTTTTTGTTACATAGGAGAGTTGGTTATAACCATATTATTTTTAGCAACTGACAAGCACAGGGTTCAAACCACAGGGGCTGATCGCTCCCACTAAACCTATTCAACTTCAATATTATTATTTATATTTTATTTGAATAGTAAAAGGTATTTCATTGAATTATAATTATGTTTAGTATTTTTTTAAATTTATTTTATGTATTTATATATCAATACTTTATAAATAATGCCAAAAAAAATCTGCATATGGTTTTATGTATTCAATACTAATATTTTAAATTTAGATAAATCTTTTTAATTATTAATATTTTTAATTAAGTATACATAAGTAAAATACTTTATAATTAACTATGTAGTGGTATTATAATATATTTATTTTGGTACTATTAATAAGAAAGAGGGTTTTAAAAGGACTCCCACAACCTTTACAAACAAAAAGTCACCCGGGGAAAAAAGACCGGGACTAAACACCCCACCAGACTAAAAGGGGTAAACCAAAAAGAAATTGCACAAAACCAAGACCCAAGAACAAGTACGGAGAGGAGAACTAAGATGGTTCTACCTCAACATACCCACATCTTGAGCAAAAATAGCAGCCAAATGAGAAATATCCTTGGAGTAGTCCAACACCATCTTCAACAAGCCCCAAATATTCCTTTGATTGATGTCAATAAGCTTTAGATTGTGAAATACAGAGCGTTTCTTTTCCTAGATGTCCTCTGGGGCATAAACCTCATCAAAAAATTTATCCCTATGAAAATATCTTGATAGAACATCAAAATCAGGAGGGCGAGAGAGAGGGGAGGAGCCATCATCCTCATGTTTCTTGTTATGTAGGTGTTTGGACTTGCGAGTGTCACCACCCTTGGAAACACTGTTTGGCGTAAGGTCCACATCCACAAGCCCATAGTCAACCACCATAGGAGACAAATCAATATTAATAGAGGGGCCAAACTTAGGGGCATGACTACCATCACCAGAAGCCTTATCGTGAACATCTTTAGCTAAAACCTGAATCTTACTCGAAACCTTTTTAGGGCCCAAGACAAAAGCGAACGAGTAAATATCATCACTAATATTAGTAGAATTCTCTGAGGACACCTTAGAATCACCAAATGTAGGACAAGATAAAACCATGAATAATTTAAGGATATCATTAGTAGACAAACCATGCTCTAAAGCCACTTGTTCAAACACAAGCAGAGCAAGGCCTTAGTGGAGCGGGGTCTGGCCATGACCATCTTGCATGTCCAAAAATATTTTTTCATAGACTAGAACAAAAACAAAGGAATATTCATGCAAACATGTCTACATAAATGATTAAGGAACATAGCATGAAAACTCCTAATGATATCATAAGTAGAATCTAAAGTAAAATAATCCATAATAACCCTCGCAACTCGATCCCAAGGAGGGGACAGTGCCATTGCACTGAAACCATTTTGGGCTCGTGGAAGGAATTCCTATTTATCAAGAAATAGACTAATCTCTTTCAACAAAGAGTGTTTGCCACGATTATGGTAAGCTCCATAATTAATAAGACTAGTAGTACTACTTATTAGCTCCGTGAAAACCTGGAATGACCATGATCCAATCCTCACCCAACTATCATTCCAAGTCGCCACCATCCAATTGGTGAGCACAAAATTGTGCCCATAAAATTTCTAAATACACTCCATAAGGCCCCCTTCCACCGGGACAAACTTGAATTCATCATCAAAGGTTATGGAGGTAGGTTCCAACTAGGAATTAACAAGCTTCTATTTGGGATAAAAGATCTTAGCCTTACTTAACAACGCAACAAACCAAATCCACTCAAAATGAGATAAAAGAAGAGGAACACAAACAATCGATCCTGAACCAATAGGAAGACACAGGTGAAGGAGGCCCCATGATGAAACAAGGAAGAAATACATGATTTCCACCAAAATAGTCAAAGCTCGAACACCAAAGAGAGAATTGAGACTCATCGAAGAGTGAAACCAAGAAATATTGGGAACCAATAAGAAGAAAAATAGGCTAAACCTGAGTAGAAAGACAAAATTTAAAGTGAAGGGCAACACAAAATATCACTCACGATGATACACAATCTAAACATTGGGACCATATAATGAAAACAAATGAAAATAACCCCTAATAACAAGGGGGAGGACCAAAAAGCCTCAACAACCTTAGAGAGAGGGCCAACCCTGCAAAAACCAAATCTCACTAGCTCATGAAACCCACCAATAGGTGTGAGGACAATCTAGAGAAAATAAAATAAAATTATGCCATAGAGGCACTCCCACTTAGAGAAAAAGGAGACGAGAAGGCTTCCCAACCACCTCGAAAAAATCAATATCAGAGAGCTTCCAGACATTGAGAAGAAGAATGGACGGTTCCCCAAGACAAGATAAAAAAGAAGCACAAAATAAAAAGCAATCTGACACTGACATGCTCAGTGAAGTTTCAAGAAACCAATGTTCAATAAGGGAGGTCCACCAAACCATAAAACAAGGGGATGTTGGAAGGATGATTTTTGAAAATTGAAATTTGAAAAGCCAGATGAGGGGAAAGATATCCTGACACCACTAGGGATGATCTTCGTACCAAAAGAACCATAAAGGGCAACACAGATGCCAAAAGTAAAGGCATTTTTCTACCAAGCCAGTGATTAGAAATCTCCACCACCACCAAAGTATTGGTAGAAGTACTAGATGATGTAGCATCACTTAATAGGTATTAAATTTTCTCTTCATTTGCAAGGCGAAGAAGCTCAGGCAGAAAATATGAATGTTAAACCGATAGGCTCTGATGAGATACACCAAGATTTGCAAGGGAGTCAGCCACCGCGTTCCCTTCTCTATATTCGTGCTTAATTAACATCTCCTCCAAAGAACTCAAATGGGCTATAGATTCATCATTTAAATTGGAGATATGCCAAATGGGACAACAATCCCCTTTAAGCATTTTTATAATGTTCAACGAATCCCCCTTAATAACTGCCCTACGGATGCCTAGATCTTTGAGCATTAAAATACCCAAAAAAAGAAGCGAAGCTTTAGCTATGTGTGAATATTGGATGCCAATATCCTCTATGAAGGTCAGGATCAAGTTACCACTGCTATCACGAATCACGCCCCTAATACCTATCGAGCCTAGATTACCCTTCGACGCACTATCAAAATTAAGCTTAAACACACCTATGCGTTGGAGAATAAAATAAAGAATATCATGAAAAACCTGACACTTGAGAAATAAGTGAGAGGTTGATTCCCAATATTGCTTGCACAAAAAACATCTATTAAGCAGATTAAAGCCCCTCTTATGCAATTTTTCAATAGTCAAAACCTTATTATGCACCGCCAACCAGAAGAAAATATTAATCTTCGGGGTCAAGTTTTTGAGCCAAATATTTTAACAAGGAAAATTACCATCTCCTTGAGGACATAGAAGAGAATACACAAACTTAACCGTGAAAGAACCTTCACTGTCTCCATCCCACACCAACCGATCCGCCACCTCCTCATGACGCATGACATACCAACGCATTTCAAACAAAAGAGAATCCCACGTCTTACGATCAAGGGCATTTCTAAGGAAGGGGGGGAAGGTGACCAAATTTTATGACCATTCTAAAGAGTCAACAAATTAGCAACCTTGGAAAATCCCGCCGCTATCGAATTCAAACATACACCCCAAAAGTGAAGACCCTCAGCTAAGGGGCTGTCTTTGAGCCAAGGGTCATCCTATAATGATATTGACCTCCCATTACTAATCACCCAATAACAATTATTTTTACTGAAATCCTTGGATTTAATCAAACTATTCTAGAAGAAATAATTTCAGGTAGGGAGATGATCTGAAATAAACTACTCAAAATTATATTTATCTTTAAGAATATAACACAAAAAATGTTCAAAGTTAACAACTTTCCAAGAAAGTTTAGAGACCAACACCTTGTTCATCACAATCATATTATTAAGATTTAAACCTCCATATTTTTTCCTTTTGCATATTTGCTCCCAAGAGATAAGATGAAACTTACTTTCAGGACCGGTCCAGAGAAACGCCTTACAGATGCTATCAAATTAGATTCCACTATAGCAGGAAGGTTGAAGAGAGATAATAAATATATGGGAATGCTCTGAACCAAAATAACCTTACCCGCTTGACTAAAGAGAGCTCCTTTCGACAAGGCTAATTTTCTTTGAACCCTCTAAACCATCAGATTCTAAAATGATTCCTTTAAGCAGCCAACGAACAGTGGGAGACCAAGGTAAGTGGTCGAAAGGGAAAAATCCTACACCTCAATATAGAGGTAATATTCCTTTGATGGGCATCTGGGATATTTAAAAAGAAGATACAACTTTTAAGAAATTTAATCAGCTGACCCGTCGCTCTTCCATAATATTCCATAATAGAATTAACATCCCGAGCGTGAAAAACCAACACAGCACAAGATATCAAAGTGTCATCAGCAAACTATTGGTGGGATATCGGGTTAATTTGTACAACCGGTATTAAACCAAAATCAAAACTGCATCTACGAATTGACCGACCAAGAGCTTCCACCATGAGAATGAAGAGGAAGGGGGAGATGGGGTCTCCTTGACGAATCTTTCGATAGGAATTAAAGAAGCCAGCAAGGAAGCCATTAATCAACACTGAAAACCAAGCCAAAGAAATGGAAACCTCCATCAAATTAACCCAAGCATTATTGAAACCAAACTATCTTGGTAATTGTGTATACAGTAAGATCTAAACTATGGTAATTTTACTAAGAAATTTATTTAATGCAAATATTATTATTATTTTAAATTATATTATATAGAATTGAAATAAGTTCACCCATATTATAACCACAAAATAGTTATGTATTTATAATTTAATAAGATTCAAACCTTAATATCCTCTTTAAAAATTAAAAAATCAAAACTAATCAAATTAAATATATTATTATTTTTACAATTAAAACAATAAAAAATAAAATAGTAATAATTTTTAATATCTTTATTTCAATAAATCATATAAAAAAATAGTTATTTCAAATAGGGATTCTTTTTTCGTCTCCTTTACAAGTTAACCTTTAAAGTTCTTACAGTTAACAGTCTAGTTAACAATCTTATCCAAAAATTAAGAATTATTATATCACTTATATTTAATAATTTTTTAAATTTAAATTTATTAAGGTTGAATTGTTGTTATTTGAATTTGAATTTGTATTAATGTCCATTGGTGGCCAATAGGACTGCAAAATAAGACATATACAAAGTAACGGGAGTGCCTAATGCAGCTCCAAAGAAAATAAAGTAAAAAAAAATAGTAAACAGGATAACATATGATATATAAGATCTATTGATCAAGAATTACTCCCAACATTCAAGACTGAAGAGAAGTGAGTGATGTAAGAGTTGAATATCATCGTACCATTATTTTGTTATAAATTTTACATTACAATGTAGTTGTTATGGTTCGTAAAATGGTTTTCAAATAAGATTAAATTTATTCCCTCACAATTTTTTCCCATACAAATGTTTTTTATATTCTACATGGCTCCAAGCTCCAAATTTTAAAATGCAATTAATGCAAGTACCATTATTTTGTCATCAATTTTAATTTACAATGTAGTTGTTATGGTTCGTAAAATGGTTTTCAACTAAGATTAAATTTATTCCCTCACAATTTTTTCCCATACAAATGTTTTTATGTTCTAAGTGGCTCCAAGCTCCAAAATTAAAATTCAAACTTATCTAATATTTTATTGTTTTTTATTATTTTTACATAAATGGGTCCAACCTTCAAAGTGTTTTCTATTATAGATAAAACTAATATTACAAAATAAGTTCTAAATCATTACATATGTAATAAGTTCCCAATCATTAATTTATGTAGTAACTAACTTATTCTAAAGATTTAAATTAAAAGATAGGTATTCGGACAAAAGATATGGATTAATAAATAAAAAATAATAAACATTTAATTTCTTTATCAAATTAAAAGTGTAACTATTTTTTAAATTTAAAAATAGTTACATCTTATTTAATGGCTAAGAAATTAACTACCAATCAATTATAGAGTAGCTGTATACAAAATTTATGAGTAGGTGTTAGCAAAAATCATAACTCTAAAAGGGCTATCAAAGCATTTTAGGAGCCATATCGGAGTGAAATAGGGTTGTCTATTGTCACCTATATTATTTGGCTTTTATATTGATAAATTGGAATAATAGTCTAAAAGAATGGGAGGAGACAAAATACAATTGATTAATTATGTAGTGAAACTTCTCCTCTATGCTCATGACCTCTTCTTGATTGACAAAACACTTAAAGTATAAAATAGCATCTAAAAGCTTTAGAGAATTTTTTATCTACCTAAAGAAAATAAAAGTAACCATTTATTTTATTTTAAGGAACTCCTTTAGAGGTAGTAATAGACTACAAATACCTTGGTTATATTTTAAAAGCAAACTCAATTGGAAAATATGAAGGATGATATAAATAGAAGCAAGATGGAGGGAATTCTACTCATTATTAAATCACAACAAGAAAACAAAATTGTAGGATTGGGAAACCTTTAGTGTCATTTTAAAAAACAAAAATAACTTCATTATCAATTACAATTCTCAAATGACTCTTACAACAGTTCCAAGAATTTGTTGGAATGAGTAATCTCAATTGCAGAACAAAAACAGAGTAATTTATTTTTGGCATTTATAAGTATTTTATTTTTAGAATGTTTTTTATTAGATTTTAAAAGGGATAAATCTTTGGAAGGATGAGATTGTTTTGGGATCAACCCAATCCACTCTTGTAGGAAATTAAGGCTTTTTTGTAGTTTTTTTGGCCTCAATGTGAGGAAAGAAATCTTACTGTAAATACTCTTATTTTTTAGTCTTTGTATCTTATGATGACCTGTAGGTAGCCAACAAAGCAGAAGAAGCTGGAGAAAAATGATTGATCTGAAGCTCTATGTAAAAATTTGAAGTTATGAATACAATATATATATATATATATATATATATATATATATTCTGTTGGAGTGCTCGAGTTGTTATTTTTATTTTTATTGTTGTAATTATTCTCTGTATTTTACTCTGCCTCTTAGAACCAACAGTGGTATCAGAGCGTAGGGTTTTGAAAATTTCCAAAGACAAGGGTTTCAAGTAGAAGGTTGAAAGCCACAATGACACCACAAATGTGTCCAAGCACAAGCCTTTCAAGTCCACATATTCCTCAGTTTAATGGTAAGAACTATGAGTATTGGTCTTTTAAAATGAAAGCTCTATTTTGTTCACAAGATATATGGGAAGTTGTTGAGAATGGATTTTTAGAGCCAGCAGATGCAGTAGCATTCAATGCACTCACAAGATCTGAGAAAGACACATTGAAAGAAAACCGAAAGAAGGATTAAAAAGCCATTTTATACATATTTAAAGGAGTAGATCAGAGCATCTTCTCGAGGATTCAAGAAGTGACAAAGTCTAAGCAAGATTGGAACATCTTACAAACAACTTATCAAGGAATGGAAAAAGTGAAGGCAGCAAAATTACAAATGCTAAGGAGGGATTTTGAGATATTGCAAATGAAGGAATCCGAATCGGTAGCTTTGTTTTTCACCCAAGTTATTGGGTTGGTGAATTTGATGAGATCACATTGAGAGAATATTCAGGATAGAAGAATAGTGGAAAATATATTGAGGAGCCTACCGGTAAAGTTCAATTCTCTTGTAGTTGCCATAGAAGAAACTAATAATCTAGCTCAGTATTCAGTGGATGAGCTCCAAGCATCTCTTATATCACATGAGCATAGGTTGATTAGATCAGAAAACACATCATTGGAGAATACCTTTAAAACACAAGTTAATATTGGCCAAGGCAGAGGTAGAGGAAGACAAATTATAGAGGAAGAGGAAGAAATTCATATAGAGGAGGCAGAGGCAGTCCATCAAATTTGAGTGGAAGGGGCAGCAACCAAAACATAAGCCAAAACCCAAGACAAAATTGGAGATAAAATCAATCTCAAGGTGAAAGGTATGTTAAATATCAAGCTCAATGCTATTATTGCAAAAAATTTGACTAATATGCAAATGAATGTAGAAAGAAGCAGTATGATCTTAAAAAAGAAAAAATACCAATTTTACAATAGAAGATGAAGGTCAGGGTAGTATGCTGTTAGCATGTAATGTATTGACGGAGTATCAAAAATATGTTTGGTATTTAGACTCTGGCTATAGTAATCACATGTCAGGAAACAAGGATTTATTTACAAAATTAAATGAAAATGTGAAGTTTGATGTTACTTTGGGGAATGATAACAAAGTTTCAGTCATGGGAAAAGGAAACATAAATATTTTAACTAAGAAGGGGGAGAAAAAGTATATATCAAATGTGTATTTTGTTCCTCGTCTAAAACACAATTTGATTAACCTTGGTCAACTTCTTGAAAAAGGGTACATAATTTCTTTTGACAACAATGAATGTAATTTTGGATAAATATCCTAGTAAGAAAATTATTACAAGAGTTCAAATGACCAACAATAGAATGTTTCCCTTGAATATAAGACATAATTTGAATCTACAAATGGAAGGAATAGCTGCAGCAGTCAGTCAAACTATGTTTCAAGCTGAAATAAAAAATGAAAACTGGTTATGGCATTTAAGACTTGGGTATTTAAGCTTTGGAGGTTTAAGATTATTGTATAGAAAGAGAATGGTGAAAGGTTTACCACCCATAGAAAGATCAAAAAAATTATGTGAAGGATGCATTCTAGGAAAACAACATAGAGATTCATTTCCAGCAGGAAAGACACTAAGATCCTAAGCACCTTTAGAGATTATACACTCAAATTTGTGTAGAAAAATGCAAATACCATCAATCAATGGAATGAACTATTTTTTAACCTTCATAGATGATTATACAAGAAAGACATGGGTTTATTTTATAAGGCACAAAGATGAGGTATTTGAGTACTTTAAACAATTTAAGGCTTTAGTTGAGAAGCAAAGTGGATATTACATCAAGGTGTTGAGGAAGGATAGAGGTGGTGAGTATGTTTCAAAGGAGTTCTTAAATTACTGCAAATATAATGGAATTCACAAACAATTTACAGCAAGGTATATACCTCAACAAAATGGTGTAGCTGAAAGAAAAAACAAGACAATTATGGAAATGGCAAGAAGTATGTTGAAGGTAAAGCATTTGCCAAATGAATATCGGGTAGCAACAGTAGAAAGTGCAGTTTATATCATCAATAGTTGTCCAACCAAGAGGGTGAGAGATATAGTTCCTGAAGAGGCATGGAGTGGAAGAAAACATAGTGTTTATCATATGAGAGTATTTGGTTGTGTAGATTATGCACATGTACCGAATGAGTTAATAAAGAAATTGGATAGCAAAGGAGAAAAATGCATATTTGTAGGATACAGTGAACACTCAAAAGCATACAAAATATACAATCCAGTGATAAATAAACTTATAATTAGTAGAGATGTACAATTCATTGAAGAAGAAGCATGTTAGGACCCTCCTAACATGTCCTAATACTTATATTATTTATTAATTATATTCTAGGGTCACAACCCTTCACTCTTACAACTATTAGACTAGGTATTTAAATGCAATCCAAATATGATAATAAGGCATCATCGAACAAATATATTAATTAAGTCTATTGTGGGTTTTTCTACCTTACAATCAAAAAGTGATTCAATATAAAAATGATTCCTCCTTCCGCACTATTTAGTTTCATACCATCTGGATCAGAGCTAGATCAAGGAGCAAATTCACCATTAAAAATTTTTCCCACTGCCGCCTACGCTTTCCCTTCCGCCTTCCCCCCCCTCGTCTGCCTTTCGCCTGCCCCTGTCGATCGTCGTGCGCTCTCGACCCTGACGCCTCTACAAGCTACCTATTAAATAACAGAGAGCAACAAATTCAAAAAGTTGATAGGGCATTGCCCACCAAATTTTTGACAAATTTTGAAAAAAAAAATTGCTAAAACAACTTATAAAGTTGTTAAACAAAAAAATTTGCTCACCTGTACCAAGTCATATTGATCGTTACCTACACCAACCGCAATGGCTGAAGGACGACGATCACTGGATTCCATTCATGAGAAACACGAAAGGCTCGCTGAAGAAGTTCAACAGGAAAGAGAGGAGAATACCCGTAACACAAGAGAACTCTTCGAGAAAATATTTGCAATGGATGTTAAACTTGATGCCATCAGTCAAAATCAGGCAACAACACATGCAAATTCAACCAACAACGGGTCATCAAACCGAGCAATGTTAGGAGGTCCACAAACTTCCATTCTACCACGGACGACCAAATTAGACTTCCCAAAATTTGAAGGAGGAGACCCTACAAACTGGATCTACCGAGCAGAGCAATATTTCTCACTAAATCAAATTCCAGAAATGCAAAAAGTGCATATCGCCTCCTTCCACTTGGAAAACGATGCCATCCAATGGTACCAATGGTTCGAGAAAACTAACGGCACTCCGACGTGGTCAACCTTTACACAGAATCTATTAGTGCGATTCGGCCCTAGCAAGTTTCAAAGCTTTACAGGGGCCCTCACTAAATTATGCCAAACCACTTCGGTAAGCGAATACCAAGCAGAATTTGAAAGGCTAGCTAATCGAACATCCGGATTAGACGTCTGCCTTCTTTCAAGAATGTTTTGTCAACGGATTAAAAGAAGAAATTCGAATAGAGGTGCAAATGTATAACCCTACAAACATGTTAGAGACCATCGGCTTGGCAAAATTAGCGGAGGACAAAATCAAGGCACGGAATCGGTTCACAAAACCAACTTGGGGGAAACCATCAAACACTTATACCAACCCCAAACCAATGCAAAATGGACGAACCCAAAACTCCTACACAACCCCCAAAATTAACCCCGCTCTACCAATTAAGCGTCTGAGTTTCGAGGAAATGAAGGAAAGACAAGCTAAGGGTCTTTGCTACCATTGCGATGAGAAATTTGACAGAAATCATAAATGTGCCTCACGAAAATTATATATTCTAGATGCCACAGAGGAAGGGAATTCTACTGAAGAGGAACCTGAACTCGAAGAAGAGGTATTATCCAACACACTTGAAAGTGACGAAGAAAATGCACCAAAGGTTTCCTTCAACGCCCTTGCCGGATTTTTTGCCCCTCAAACAATGCGAGTAAAAGGGTATTTTAAGAAACAAAACCTTACCGTGCTCCTAGATTCTGGTAGCACGCACAATTTTATCGATCCAAAGGTGGCTAAACAAGCAAATTGTTTTATATACCCTTGCAATAACTTCAAAGTGATGATTGGAAACGGCAAAAAAATTGCATGCAAAGGAAAATGCAGAAATATAAAACTAACTATGGGGGTTTATAACATGAAAGGCGACATGTACGTCCTACCCCTAGGTGGGTGCGACATTGTACTAGGCGTACAATGGTTACGAACCTTGGGCGTAGTCCAATGGGAATTTGATGAACTATGGATGAAATTCACAGCAAAGAACCAAACCTATATTATCCAAGGCCTGAAATCAGGACCTTCCCAAATCGTCAACTCGCATAGAATGGAGAAAATTATCCGAAAAGGAAACAAAGGAATGGTCGCCCAATTATTTTCAATTCAACCTAGTCACAAAGAAGATGAGACACCAGAGTTACAAAATATTTTAGACCACCATAAGGCGGTATTCAATGACCCAAAAGGACTACCTCCACAACGAAGTCACGATCACACTATTCCACTATTTCCAGGGCATCAACCTCCTAATATTAGACCTTATCGTTATCCATACCTCCAAAAGACCGAAATAGAGAAATTAGTACAAGAGCTTCTTAAGGCAGGAGTCATTAGACCTAGCAAAAGCCCTTACTCCTCTCCAATTATTTTAGTTAGAAAAAAGGATGGCTCGTGGCGTTTATGTGTCGATTTTTGAGCGCTTAATAAAATGACCATCAAAGATAAATTTCCTATTCCGGTCATAGACGAGCTATTAGATGAACTCCACGGGGCAGCTTATTTTTCCAAGTTAGACTTACGGTCAGGCTACCACCAAATACGAGTCAATGAAAAGGATATTCCTAAGACGGCCTTTCGCACTCACGAAGGGCACTACGAATTCTTGGTGATGCCATTTGGCCTGACCAACGCTCCTTCTACCTTTCAAAGTCTAATGAATAAGGTATTTCACCCTTTTCTTCGTAAATTTATATTAGTTTTCTTTGATGACATTTTGATTTATAGCAAAACATGGGAAGAACATTTGGACCATGTTAGACAAGCGTTCCAAATCTTGAAGGAAAATCAACTTTATGCAAAAAGATCAAAGTGTTCCTTTGGAAAACAAGAAATTGAATACTTAGGGCATATTGTCTCAAAGGAAGGAGTTATGGTAGATCCTTCCAAAATCGAGGAGGTGAAAAATTGGCCTATTCCAAAAACCTTAAAAGCTCTACGTGGGTTTCTTGGACTAACGGGATATTATAGAAAATTTGTCCAAAATTATGGTAAAATCGTTGCTCCTCTAACAACATTACTTAAGAAAAACGCTTTCAAATGGTCGTCTAAAGCGGATGAGGCCTTTATCACCTTGAAAACTGCAATGTGTACCACCCCTGTTCTAGCCATGCCCAACTTTTCTAAACCGTTCGTCATTGAAAGTGACGCTTCAGGAATAGGAATGGGAGCCGTACTCATGCAGGATGAAAGGCCTCTAGCTTTTATAAGCAAAGCATTTTCTCCTAAGAATTTAGCTCGCTCTACGTATGAAAAAGAGATGTTGGCGATTGTCCATGCTATTCAACATTGGAGGCCTTACCTTATTGGCCAACATTTCATTATACGCACTGACCATCATAGCTTGAAGTATTTTTTGGAACAAAGGACTAATACCCCGGAACAACAAAAATGGGTTACTAAACTTCTTGGCTATGATTATGAAATTACATATAAAAAGGGAAAGGACAACATGGCAGCCGATGCACTTTCTAGAAAATTTGAAGATATGCCTCAAGTCCATGCTCTTTCCTCCCTTATTCCTAAATGGGTAGATGAGGTGCATGAAGAATGGATAAATGATCCTACTATCCACGCCTTAATTCAACAACTTCAACATAATCCTAGTAGCAAACCTCCATACACTTGGAAGGACAATATATTAAGATACAAAGGGAGGATGGTCCTCACCCCCAATTCAACTTATCGTGAAAAACTTCTTCATGAGTTACATACCTCACCCACTGCAGGCCACTCAGGGTTCTTAAAAACCTATAAAAGAGCCACTACCTCCTTCTATTGGGTAGGAATGAAAAATTACATCAAAAACTTTGTAAAAGAATGTGAAGTTTGCCAAAGACAAAAGGGGGAGACCCTCGCTATTCCAGGATTACTTCAACCTCTTCCTATACCCACCAAAACATGGGCAGATATTTCTATGGACTTTATTGAAGGATTACCAAAATCAGGAGGAAAAACAACCATTTTCGTAGTCGTTGATCGTTTATCTAAATATGCCCATTTTTGCTCCGTGGCTCATCCTTATACCGCTAGCACTATAGCCCACCTCTTCCTAGATAACATCTTTAAATTACATGGTATGCCCTCCACAATTGTTAGTGACCGCGACCCAACTTTCACTAGCACCTTTTGGAAGGAATTGTTCAAATTACAAGGTACTCAACTTCGTATGAGCTCCGCTTACCATCCTCAAACCGATGGCCAAACAGAAGTTGTAAATAAATGCTTGGAAACATACCTTCGATGTTTTGTTTCTACTCAACCACTCCATTGGGTAAAGTGGCTTTCACTAGCGGAATGGTGGTATAACACTTCATACCATACGTCCATCAAAATGACTCCTTATGAAGCACTATATGGTCAAACACCACCATCCCTCACTTCCTATATTCCAGGGACTACAAAAGTCCATGCGGTGGAAACGGAACTTGCTAATAGAGATGACATACTACGGATCCTAAAAGAGAACCTACACACCGCCCAACATTGCATGAAGCAAGAGGCCGATCAACATAGAAGCGAACGTAGTTTCCACGAGGGTGATATGGTTTTCTTACGTCTCCAACCTTACCGTCAATCCTCTCTTAAACAAAAAGGTTCTCAGAAGTTAGCACCCAAATTTTACGGGCCGTATAAAGTTCTCCAACGTATTGGGACCGTTGCTTACAAACTAGAGCTTCCTCCCTCTTCCAAACTTCACCCCGTATTTCATGTATCTTGCCTTAAGCTCGCAGTTGGAGCCCATATCACGACACAAACCACTCTCCCTGAATTCTTCGATAATGGAGTACTTCTAGTCGAGCCAGAAGCTATCTTGGATCGCCGCTCGCGTCACCTTCGTACTCGCGATATCACGAAAGTTTTAATCCATTGGAAAGGTCTACCTTTAGAAGACGCAACGTGGGAAAATTTTCAAGATATCCAGCAGCAATTTCCAAATTTCCAGCTTTGAGGACAAAGCTCCTTTAAGGGGGGTGGCATGTTAGGACCCTCCTAACATGTCCTAATACTTATATTATTTATTAATTATATTCTAGGGTCACAACCCTTCACTCTTACAACTATTAGACTAGGTATTTAAATGCAATCCAAATATGATAATAAGGCATCATCGAACAAATATATTAATTAAGTCTATTGTGGGTTTTTCTACCTTACAATCAAAAAGCGATTCAATATAAAAATGATTCCTCCTTCCACACTATTTAGTTTCATACCAAAGCATGGGATGGAAGTTTTGAGAAAACAATCAATGTTGTTGTAGCAAGTCCACATGAATATATAGAGGATATAGTATCACCCACAGTTGTGACTCCATCCACACCAATGCATGCACAACAAAGTGGTCCATAGGTAACACCATCAGTAAACACAAAATCAGCCCCACAAATGCAAGCAAGCCCTCTAGTAAGTGCACAACAAACCCCATCAACAGGCCCATAAAATATTCCAACCTCTAGTGATACATCTAACCCAACATTGACAACTTTAAGGAGGAAAAAATATAGGAGTTTAAATGATGTTAATAAACAAGAAGAAAATGAGAACAATGTAGGTCAGAATTCTTTATTTACCTTATAATCACTTGCAAGTGATCCAATACATTTCGAAGATGCAGTTAAATAAGAAAAATTTATAGTTGCAATGAATGAAGAGATATATGCAATAGAAAAGAATGAAACATGGGAGTTGGTAAATCTCCCACAAGGAAAATATGTAATTGGAGTGAAGTGGATTTATAAAACAAAATGCAATGCAGAAGGAAAAGTTGAGCGATACAAAGCAAGACTAGTTGTGAAAGGCTATAAGAAACAATATGAAATTGATTATGAAGATACATTTACTCCAGTAGCAAGAATGGAGACAATGAGAACAATCCTTGCAATTGCAGCCCAGAATGAATGGAAGGTCTATCAAATGGACGTGAAATCAGCCTTTTTAAATCGTGTATTGAAGGAAGAAGTGTATGTGTAGCAACCACCTAGTTTTGAGATTGAAGGAGAAAAAAAAAAGTATATAAATTGAAAAAGGTACTTTATGGACTGAAGCAAGCACCACAGGCATGGTATAGCAGAATAGATTCTTATTTTTTGAGCAATGGATTTTGCAAAAGTGATGGTAAACCCACTCTCTAAATTAAATCAAGTCAAGGTAAGCTTTTGATTGTTGTGTTGTATGTAGATGACTTAATTTTTATGGGCAATGATGAAGATATTGCTATTGAGTTTCAAAATGCAATGAAGAAAGAGTTTGAGATGTCAGATTTAGGATTGTTGAGATATTTTCTTGGGATAGAAGTGTAGCAAATGGATCATGTTATTTTTATCTATCAATAAAAATATGCAGCAGACATATTAAAGAGATTTAAAATGGAAAATTGCAAACCTACCCCCACTCCTGTAGCAATTGGTTTAAAACTGAGAAAAGAAGATTTGACTAAAAATGTGAATCCAATATTGTACAAGAGCATTATAGGGAGGTTGATGTATTTGAAAGCCAAAAGACCGGATATAATGTATGTAGTTAGTTTAATTTCAATGTTCATGGAGACTCCCAAGGCAACGCATTTGCAAGCAAAAAAATGAATTTTATGATATGTTAATGGAACAAAAGAATATGGTATTCTCTACACCAAGACACATGAATTTAAATTGATTGGATATACAGATAGTGATTGGGTAGGTAGTATAGAAGATAGAAAAAGTACATTAGGCTATGTATTTTATCTTGGGTTAGGAGTAGTTTCATGGGCTTCTAAGAAACAACCTATAGTTTCCTTGTTTACAATTGAAGTTGAGTATATTGCAACGATAGGGACAACATGTCAATCAATTTGGATGAGATGGATATTAAAAGACTTGGGTCATAAATAGGAAGAAATAACAAAATTATTCTATGACAATAAATCAGAAATATCCCTCTCCAAGAACACAATGTTTCATAAAAGAACCAAACATATTGATACACGATATCATTTTATTAGAGAACTGATAAATATTGGAGAGATCATTTTAGAACATTGCAAAACAGAAGATCAATATGCAGATATTTTCACAAAGCCATTGGGAACAAGGAGTTTTGTACAACAACGTGACAATTTGGGCATCACAGATGGAGGTGCAGCAATTGAGCTTAAGGGGCAGTTTTGGAATGAGTAATCTCAACTACAGAACAGAAATAGAGCAATTTGTTTTTGGCATATATAAGTATTTTATTTTTAGAATGTTTTTTCTTAGATTTTAAAAGGGTAAATATTTGGAAGGATGAGATTGTTTTGGGATCAGCCCAATCCACTCTTGCAGGAAATTAAGGCTTTTTCGTAGCTTTTTTGGCCTCAATGTGAGGAAAGAAATCTTACTGTAAATACTCTGATTTTTTAGTCTTTGTATCTTATGATGACCTGTAGGTAGCCAATAGAGTAGAAGAAGTTGGAGAAAAGGGATTGAGCTGAAGCTCTGTGTAAAAAAAATTTGAAGCTCTGAATACATTATATATATATATATTCATATTCTGCTGGAGTGTTCGAGTTGTTATTTTATTTTTATTGTTGTAATTGTTCTCTGTATTTTACTATGCCTCTTAGAACCAATAGAATTATAGGTGAAAACAAATAACTTCACAATAAATCACAATTGTCAAATGAATATTGCCATTACAAAAATGGGACCCAAGTTTCAATTCTAAAAACAAACACTATTTGAATCCTATATTTTTATAAAATAAAAGTAAAAGTTTCTTTCAAACCTTTTTTTTCAATTCTAAAATGAACACCCTTTAAAGGCTCTAGTTACTCTGGCCATAGTTTTAGTTGGGTAGCTTTTTTTCTAGGTTTGGTAACCTATTGAGGGACCTTCGTGGGTTCGTTCCATATTTCTTATGGGTGTGGTATTATGACTTTTGAAATATATGGCCTAGGAGGGACAGGGCCAATTGCAAACCCAAACCCATTGGGGTGATATTGGGTTGTGGTAACATTGTGGAAAAATCTAACTTTTGTTCTCTTGGTTGGCTCCACCTCTGGTTACTCTGTTGCTCTGGTCAGGTGGTTTACTTGGGTGGTTTAATTGCTAGGGTTATCTGCCAGTTGTGAGGTCTTAGTTGGATTATTTAGTGTTTCTTATGGATTGTGGTATATATTATTGAAATTATTGGCAGGTAGGAAAAATACTAGCCCAAACCTGTAGGGGTGATATTGGGCTATTTTGCTACAAAAGAATCCAGCTTTCGGTCCCCTTTTTATGGGAGGTATCTTAGATTTGGTGGATTGCAAACATTACATATTCAGTTCTAGTAGTGGTGGTAGTGGTTGATCCTAGGGTTCCAAGGCTCTTATTTTTAGGGATCTTTCCCCCTTTCACTCTCAGGTACGATGCAAAATGTTTAGATATTTCTTTCCAATGTCCTTGAGAGTAGCTATTTGGTGGGTTGAAGACACAACTAATATTACAATTGTTGGCAATTTTGGGTACCTTGGGTACATTGCCTTTGCTCAAGTGTAGATGTTGTCATTGATGTCAAGAAGTTCTTGAAGCAATTTGATTTGATGTCAAGGAATTTGTTTTGTTGAAGGTTATTCAGAGCATGATCAGTGAGTTTCCAGGAAGTTCTTAGTAGCCCATTTGCAAAAGATCAAGAAAAAGACAAGTAAGAAAAAGTATGCAAGCAGTTGGAAAAGCTGTCGCGATTTCGCGACATGTTTGAGGAAAGAGAAAGTGCCGACAAAACTGTCACGATTTCGCGACATGTTTGAGGAGAGAAGAAGTTTTGGCAAAACTGTCGCGATTTCATGACATGCTGGAAGAAAGAGAAGAAGCTGGTAAAAGTGTCATGATTTCGTGACATGTCGCATTTTCGTGACTCGAAAAGTGTAGGAAGGCAGAGAAGGAAAAGTGTCACGATTTCGCGACACATTGCCAGGAAAGTTGTACGGACGAAAAGGTGTCACGATTTCGTGACATAATGCAGAAAAGAGAGTCCGTAGTGTGAACTGTCATGATTTTGCGACAAGTTAGAAGAGAGAGAAAGTTACATGAAAAATGTCGCGATTTCGCGACATGCTGTAGAGGTCGAGGTGAGGACTGTCACGATTTCGTGACATGCTGAAAAGCTCGAAGAGAGAACTGTCATGATTTCGTGACACACAGCAAAGGGGAAGAGTCTAAAATGAGAAGCGTCGCGATTTCACGATAGGCTACAAAGAAGTTGTACGGATACATAAAGTGTCACGATTTCGCGATAGGTTGAAGAGAAAGCTTGCAAATGCAGAAAGTGTCACGATTTCATGATAGGTTGAGATGGCAGCATTTAGTTGGAGAAAGTGTCACGATTTTGCGATAGAAATAGTTAGCAAGTCTTCAATAGAAGAAGCGTCGTGATTTCATGACGAATTCAAGAAGGAAGAGCTCGAAGGCGAAAGCATCGCGATTTCATGACATGTTCCAGTTTCATGGGTGTAAGGTAGAGAGAAGCTCAAGGCAGCGAAAGTGTCACGATTTCGTGACATGTTCCATTTTTGCTAGTGCAAGCAGAGAAGAAGGCCATGAAGTCAAAAGGGTCACGATTTCATGACAGAGTTGAAGATGACGTCAGCAGAAGCAGATGTGTCACGATTTCATGACAAAAGCAGAGAAGAAGGCAATGAAGACTAAAGTGTCACGATTTCACGACAGGAGTGAAGATGACGTCAGCAAAAGATAGAAGTGTCACGATTTTATGATAAGGACGTTGTCAAGGCAGACAAAAGCAAAAGTGTCACGATATCACGACAAAAGCCATAAGGTAGTGTATGGTTGCAAAAGATGTCACGATATCGTGACATGTTGTAGTTTCAGCAGAAGCTATAGGAGAATTGCAGAGGCGGTTGAAGGACAGAGTTAACCTTGAGTCGACAAAGTTAAATCTGGGCCGATGTTGAATAGGGTTTATAGTCGACATTGTTTAGGGTTGAGCAGTCGACTAGGATCACAGTTCTAATCTTGATTGTTAGTATAAAAGGAGGGCTATTTGAAGAGTTTTTGAATCGATCGAAGTGTGCGTTCGAAGTGCGATATTCACAGATAGAGTGCTGGGGAGAAGTTCGATCGTCGAGAAGCAGAGTGTGCGAAGATGTGCTACTGTGTTTATGCAGAGGTGCATAAGTTGATATTCGGTCGAGTGTGTTTGCGTAGGGGTGCATAAGTTGATATTCGATCGAGTGCTGCTGTGTTTGTGCGATCAGTGCAAAAGTTGGTTTCGACCAAGTGCGACTGTAACAAAATAGAAAGAGATAAGAGGACAGACTTGTGCCAGATCGAAGGACTATGTTTGGTGTAGACCAAAGAAAGAGGAAGAGGACAGACTTGTGCCAGATCGAAGGACTGTGTTTGGTGCATATTCGAGGACCAGCTTTGAGGTGAAAGAGTTGAGGACAGAGGTCTCCAGCCAGAGCAGGGAAGACAGGTGTCTTCTATGGATAGAGTTCCACTTGCTAAGGGCAGCAGAGGCAGAGGTCTTCTAGAAGATCACCAGACAGAGCAGAGTTAGGGGATTGGTGTCTCCTTTGGGTTGGTACCCATAAACTTTGTAATCGGGAAAGGTTTTTCCCAGATTTGGTTGATAAAATTTAGAGAGAAATTTTATCCGTGGAGTAGCCCGCATTGGGTGAACCACGTAAATTGTTGTGTCTCTTTTGTGGATGGTGTTTTGTGCATTGCTTTGATTATTGCTTTTAATACTGCTATCTATACACTGCATAATATTGATTTGAAAGTTGTTTTGAAGCAAAAGTAAAAAGTGGTCTTATACTGTTCACCCCCCTTCTCAGTATAAGCTTGTGTTCTTCAATTGGTATCAGAGCGGGTTCCTTCGAAAAGTTTAAATAGCTTGAAGGAAAAGCTTGCAAAGAACACAATGGATTACTCAAGTGGCAATGCAACACCTATTCTTGATGGATCAGATTTTGGTCTGTGGAGTGCAAGAATGAGAGTTTATCTAATGGCACTTGGTAATGAGGTATGGGAAGTGATTGAAGACGAGTACACTATTCCTAAACATGGTCCTTATACTAAAGAAGATAGGCTCATGCTTCACAACAATTCAAAAGCCATGAATGCAATCCTGAAAGGCTTACAGAAAGCAGATCTCACCAAAGTTATTCACTGCAAGACAGCTAGTGAAATGTGGAAACAGTTGCAGGTGGTTCATATAGGTGATGCAAATGTTCGAAAGGCCAAATTGAGACACTTTAAAGGTATGTTTGAACAACTCAAAATGAATGATGATGAAAATATTAGTGACTACATGCTTCGTATGGATGAGGTTGTTAACTCCATGAAAGACTTAGGTCTTGAACTTGCTGAAAATGATGTGTGTGATAAGATTTTAAGATCTCTTCCTAATAGATTTAGTGAAAAGATTTCTGCCATTGAGGAAGCTAAAGATTTAGATAAACTGAAAAAGGATGAGCTCCATAGTATTCTTGCAGCATTTGAGTTGAGAACTCAAGTGAAAGTTGATGTCAAGAAAGAGGCAACTTTCAAAGCTACCAAGAAATCCAAAGGTAAACAGATTCAAGAAAGTGATGAGTCTTCTAGTGATGAAGAGGCATATTACAACAAGAAAGGCAAGTTCTCTAGAAAGCACAAAAGCAAGAAGAATATAAGATGTTTCAACTGTGGAAAGTTTGGTCATTATGCTACTGACTGTACTGTTTCCAAGAATGAAAGTGATGAAGATATACAGGATTCTAAGAGCAAGGATTCTGAAAAGCACAAGCATCACAAGAAGAGCAAAGATGAGTACAACAATCACGGAAAGAGGCATTCTCACAAGCACAAGAAGAGCTTCTACCTAGACAAAACAAGTAAGTGTTCTAGCAGTGATAGTGAAAGTTCTTCTAGTGATGATGAAAATGAGATGCTGTTTATTTCAGAAAAGGAGGAAGAACCGAAACATAAATTCATTATCATGAAATGTTTTAGATGTGGAAATTTTGGGCACCTTGAGGATGATTGCACAAATAATGAATTGGTTGCTAGTATGTATGAGGATGCTTCAGAAAATGATAAGGAAGATGCATGTATGGTTTTTGAAAAGGGTAGCACCTCTAGTGATAAGAAATCTAAAAAAGGCCTTGATGATTCAAAATGCAATCAAATAGAGGATCTTGAAAGTGAACTTACTAATGCTCTTAGTGTTTTGAAAAAGGAAAGAAAGAAGAATGCTAGACTCAAGGATAAGTTAGATGAATGTTGTATGGAGAGAGATGAACTTATAGAAAGTCTTGACGTCTCTATGGCTAAGACACAAGAACTCAAGAATGAGTTAGAATCTAAGGTGCTTGAGTATAGTGAATTAGAACAGAAAATGGCTTCTTTGAAAGAGGAAACTAAAGAGTACAAGGATAAGCTGTACAAGTTTCAAGAAAGCTCCAAAAAGGTTGAATCACTCATCAAAGGACAAAGAAAGCCAATAGATAAAACAGGTCTTGGTTTTGTTGAGCCGCACAAGGAACAAGGTTGGGGAATCCAGCAAGAGATTTCAAAGAGAAGAGAGTTCCGACGAAGAAAGTACCTCGGAGAAAGAGTCCATGAGTGATAGATGCGCAGAAATAGAAAACAAAATTCTGAATGCAAAGAAGTTTTTGGGACCCAGAAGGTCGATTAAAAGAAAATTTCATGGCGAGATGTTTTGCGTGTCACAGGTTTGGCCACATGGCTTCGCATTGCATGTCTCAAATGAAGAAGGTTAACAACAGTTTCAGAGGTGCTAATTTCTTCCAAGGGTATTGCTACTCTTGTAATCAGTTCGGGCATAAGGCAATTTTCTGCATGACTAATTACAGGAACACGGTTAGTCATAATAGGCGGATTCAAAGAACAGGTATGCCGAACAGAAATAACAGTGTTACTTGTTATAAGTGCAACAATGACAGTCACATAACTAGATAGTGTAAAGCTGATCTTCCAAGGTATAGGAACAGGAACAATGGCATGATCAGGTCCAAGGATCAAGGCATGAAAAAGGACAGGGATGAGAACAAGAACAAGAACAATGACAAAAATAGGAATGCGGGCAAAAAGTTCAAGAAAAGGTCGGGCAAGGAAATTATAGACACTGATGATGATCAGTGCCTAATGGGAGTTTTACTCCCACCCCTATTTTAATCTCCTCATGAGGAGGTGGGGGAGGGACTAAGCTAAGAGGCTCATTCTTAGTCCCGAGCCCCAAAGGTGACCCTTTGCCATTGATGACAAAGGGGGAGAGATTTGAGTAAGGGGGAGAGATATGAGTAAGGGGGAGAGCTTCAATGTGAAGAGGAAAGCTTCAAGTCAGGGGGAGCAAAACTTCAAAAGGAGATTCTCAGTTGTTGGCACAGTTGGTTTCAGTTTTGGCTCCTAAGATGTGTTTTAGTAAAGGTTTGCCATCAATGACAAAGGGGGAGATTGTTGGCAATTTTGGGTACCTTGGGTACATTGCCTTTGCTCAAGTGTAGATGTTGTCATTGATGTCAAGAAGTTCTTGAAGCAATTTGATTTGATGTCAAGGAATTTGTTTTTTTGAAGGTTATTCAGAGTATGATCAATGAGTTTCCAAGAATTTCTTAGTAGCCCATTTGCAAAAGATCAAGAAAAAGACAAGTAAGAAAAAGTATATAGCAGGCTGGAAAAACTGTCGTGATTTCGTGACATGTTTGAGGAGAGAGAAAGTGCCGGCAAAACTATCGTGATTTCGCGACATGTTTGAGGAGAGAGAAAGTTCTGGCAAAACTGTCACGATTTCGCGACATGCTGGAAGAAAGAGAAGAAGCTGGCAAAACTGTCGCGATTTCACGACATGTCGCATTTTCGTGACTCGAAAAGTGTAGGAAGGCAGAGAAGGAAAAGTGTCACGATTTCGCGACACATTGCCAGGAAAGTTGTACGGATGAAAAGGTGTCGCGATTTCACGACATAATGCAGAAAAGAGAGTCCGCAGTGTGAACTGTCGCGATTTCGCGACAAGTTAGAAGAGAGAGAAAGTTACATGAAAAATGTCATGATTTCGCGACATGCTGTAGAGGTCGAGGTGAGGACTATCACGATTTTGTGACATGCTGAAAAGCTCAAAGAGAGAACTGTCATGATTTCGCGACACACAGCAAAGGGGAAGAGTTTGAAATGAGAAGCGTCATGATTTCACGACAGGCTACAAAGAAGTTGTACGGATGCAGAAAGTGTCACGATTTCGTGACAGGTTGAAGAGAAAGCTTGCGAATGCAGAAAGTGTCACGATTTCACGACAGGTTGAGATGGCAGCATTCAGTTGGAGAAAGTGTCACGATTTCGTGACAGAAATAGTTAGCAAGTCTTCAATAGAAGAAGCGTCATGATTTCGTGATGAATTCAAGAAGGAAGAGCTCGAAGGCGAAAGCGTCACGATTTTGTGACATGTTCCAGTTTCACGGGTGTAAGGCAGAGAGAAGCTCAAGGTAGCGAAAGTGTCACGATTTCGTGACATGTTCCATTTTCGCTAGTGCAAGCAGAGAAGAAGGCCATGAAGTCAAAAGGGTCACGATTTCATGACAGAGTTGAAGATGATGTCAGCAGAAGCAGATGTGTCACGATTTCATGACAAAAGCAGAGAAGAAGGCAATGAAGACTAAAGTTTCGTGATTTCATGACAGGAGTGAAGATGACGTCAGTAAAAGACAGAAGTGTCACGATTTCACGACAAGGACGTTGTCAAGGTAGACAAAAGCAAAAGTGTCGCGATATCACGACAAAATCCATAAGGTAGTGTATGGTTGTAAAAGATGTCACGATATCACGACATGTTGTAGTTTCGCATAGAAGCTACATGAGAATTGCAGAGGCGGTTGAAGGACAGAGTTAAATTTGAGCCGACAAAGTTAAATCTGGGCCGACATTGATTAGGGTTTGTAGCCGACGTTGTTTAGGGTTGAGCAGCCGACTAGGGTCAAAGTTTTAATCTTGAATTGTTAGTATAAAAGGAGGGCTGTTTGAAGAGTTTTTGAATCGATCGAAGTGTGCGTTCGAAGTGTGATATTCACAGATAGAGTGCTGGGGAGAAGCTTCGATCGTTGAGAAGCAGAGTGTGTGAAGACTATGCTATTGTGTTTGCACAGAGGTGCATAAGTTGATATTCGGTCGAGTGTTGCTGTGTTTGCGTAGAGGTGCATAAGTTGATATTCGATCGAGTGTTGTTGTGTTTGCGCGATCAGTGCAAAAGTTGGTTTCGACCAAGTGCGACTGTAACAGAACAAAAAGAGATAAGAGGACAGACTTGTGCCAGATCGAAGGACTGTGTTTGGTGTAGACCAGAGAAAGAGGAAGAGGATAGACTTGTGCCAGATCGAAGGACTATGTTTGGTGCATATTCGAGGACCAACTTTGAGGTGAAAGAGTTGAGGACAGAGGTCTCCAACCAGAGCAGGGAAGACAGGTGTCTTCTGTGGATAGAGTTCCACTTGCTAAGGGCAGCAGAGGCAGAGGTCTTCTAGAAGATCACCAGATAGAGCAGAGTTAGGGGATTGGTGTCTCCTTTGGGTTGGTACCCATAAACTTTGTAATCGGGAAAGGTTTTTCCCAGATTTGGTTGATAAAATTTAGAGAGAAATTTTATCCGTGGAGTAGCCTGCATTGGGTGAACCACGTAAATTGTTGTGTCTCTTTTGTGGATGGTGTTTTGTGCATTGCTTTGATTATTTCTTTTGATACTGCTATCTATACACTGCATAATACTGATTTGAAAGCTGTTTTGAAGCAAAAGTAAAAAGTGGTCTTATACTGTTCACCCCCCCTCTCAGTATAAGCTTGTTCTTCAACAATGATTGGGACCTATGGGATGTTGCCTTCATAGATTCCATGGTGGAGGGTTTTCTTATCACTAGGGATTTGATGTAGATCTCCTATTCTGATTGGTTTTGTTTTTGTCCAAGGTATGCTTTGGTGTGGCCAGTTTTAATTTTGTTTGATCCAGCTAATGAGTTTCTATTGGTATACTTTTTGTCCATAGTCAGTTGGGTGTTCATTTTGGGGAGTCCATCACATATCCTAATGTGGTAGCTCTTTGAGCTAGAAGGAATTTGTGCCACGAGAACCTTTTATGGAATTCACCTAGCTTCAAGGCATCCTCTATTTTCGATTGTTGTTCCTTGGTATCAGAGCCCCGAGTGTTTCGTGAGATATTCAAGATCTGTATGTTTGCACTGCTATGAATTATTTGTGGATCCTATCACTTGTTTACTATTGGGGGCCTATATTCATCCTTAATATGACTTGCTAGGTCAGATGTTGTGTTATCTTGGTTTCTCAATCTTTTTTTATTTGATTAGGAGTTGTATTTGTAAATTTTCTTATTTATTTTTGGAGTGGAGATGCCATCACATATGATTATTTATCAGTTAAGTTAGATGATTGGTTTGCTAGTCCACATGCTAGGGTTTCTTGATGTGGTGGTCCTTTTTGTGGATCTTGAGCGGGAGTTGTATTTTTAATCCATATACCACTCATTTTTCTTCTTGTTGTTAAAGCTATCATTGCTTGGGATTGAATATTTGTTATGTCAGGCAGATGGTTTCATGTTATAGTCTGAGTGGGTGATTCAAAGTTCAATCCTTCTTCTACACTCAAGTTCATGTGGTGTTATCAAGGAAGAACATTTTTCACTCCCGTGGAGGTGCAAGGGTTCACAATTTTTGTTGGGTAGATTTCATCGCAAGGGCCTATTGCTTTTCTAGTTTTTGGTTTTACCCCAACTGTAATATGGTGGAGTGCTTCATCCCTGGCCTTGGTTTTTGAGTCCATGCTAAATAGTAGAGGGAATATGCATTATGGAGGGGGAATTTTAATTTTTAAAATTTAAAATTTTAACATTTGAATTCCTTTATGGGTGGGATCTCTAGAGGGGTTTAGATCCGTCAGTGGACTTTCAATGTTTTATTTATGGTGATATTTACCTTAGGATTGAGCTACTATATCCTTATTTTGGGATTGAATGAGGCTTGGTTTTCTATTATAGAAAATTTGAAGTTTCAAGTGTTAAAATCTCAAGATGAGGAAGATACTCTGCTATGGAAAGGGGAGGAGAATGGGATTTTCTCCGTGAAATTAGCATGTTTCTTGCTAGATTAAACCAACCTGATTTGATGCAAGAGCATCCAGTTGTTAGTAAAATAAAATAGTTGGGATTTCTATTTGGAGGAAGAGAACATCCAACTGACAAGAGAGATTGGATAAGGATAAGCATGTAGTGGGTAGTTGTGGATTTTTAGGAAAAAAATCCATGTTTTTAGAAAAAGATGTGTTTTTGAAAAAAAGATAGAAAAAAATATGGATAAGAATGCTTAGTTGTAATTGACAGTTCATTTATTTTTATGCTTATAAATAACAAGTTGATGTAGAGCATCAGGGAGGAGTAAGGGGCTCCAAAGAATTTGAAACTTTACACAGTGCTTGCAAGAGGTTTGAGATGTAAAACCTTGAAAGAAAGAGATGTGCTTGTAGATGTGTGGCAATTGCTTTGGAAGAGCAATGAAGACATTGTGGCAACTATGGCCATTGATGTAATGTGTTATTGTGGATATTATAAAATATATATTAAAAGAAAATAAAAAGTGTTCTATGTTTATTGTGTATTTCATGTTGTTATTTGTATTCATGTTGGCAAGATGATGTGTGAGAAGCTAGGAGAGGTTATTGTAAAATTGATTCCCTCTCCATCGCTGCATCATTTTGGTATCAGATCAGGAAGATCAATGGGGTCATGTATGATGCATGAGATTTGTGAGCAGGAGCTCACAATTTTGTTACCTAATGAGTATGATGCAAGATCATCTAGTTGTCAGAAAAACAAAACAGTTGGGATTGCTATTCGAAGGAAGAGAACATCTAGATGACAAGAGATATTGGATAAGGATAAGCATGTAGTGGGTAGTTGTGGATTTTTAGGAAAAAATCCATGTTTTTAGAAAAAGATGTGTTTTTGAAAAAAATCTAGAAAAAAATATGGATAAGAATGCTTAGTTGTCATTGATAGTTCATTGCTTTTTATGCTTATAAATAAGAAGTTGATGTAGAGGGTCAGGGGGGAGCAAGGGGCTCTAAAGAATTTGACACTTTACATAGTGCTTGCAGGATATTTGAGATGTAAAACCTCGAAATTAAGAGATTGGTACTCTAAGGAGTGCTTGGAGATGTGTGGCAATTATGGCCACCATGGAATTGCTTTGGAAGAGCAATGAAGATATTGTGGCAACTGTGGCCACTGTTGTAATGTGTTATTGTGGATGTTAATAAATATATATTAAAATAAAATAAAAAGTGTTCTATATTTATTGTGCATTTTATGTTGTTATTTGTGTGCATGTTGGCAAGATGATGTGTGACACCCCCTCTCTGCTGCTGCATCATGGTTCCTACCACTCCCTTCAAAATTTTGTAGAAAGGCTTTATGCCTAAGATCAACAATTTTCTATGGATCATGGGCTAAATACTTAGACCATCTCTTCTTTCAATCCCTTTTTTCTTTTACTATTTTGGATAGCCTTTTGTAGGTCTTAGGAGTTAGCTAGGTGGCTCCATTCTATATGACTAACTTGAGATTCCAATGGTCTTCACCATTTTTGGGTTTAAGGTTGAAAATGGTCTAGTATTTTGGCTTACCCCATCTCATGTGTACAATTTAGAAAGAAAGAAATGATAGGAATTTTAAAAATAGAAAAAAAGATGTAGTCATGGTGTTTTTAAAATTAATTTTTATAGTGGTAGAAAACATCTCAAAGCTCCCTTTGGACCTGATGGTAGAGGATAAGAAGGAAGAGGAGATTGAACTAAAAATTGATTTTAAACTAAGGCCTAGAGGGCCTAATTTAATCCAACCTAAGTTGAGATCATAAACTAAGTGGGTTCCCCCACCTCCCGGTTGGATTAAATTTAATTTTGATGGTGCTTCCAAAGGCAACCCAAGTGTTGCAAGTGCTGGAGGACTATTCAGAGATGATAAGGGCTCAATACTCCTTGCCTTTGCAAAAAGATCTTAAAGACTAAACTTGCAATTTTGTTGAGGCCAGAGCATTATATCAGGGGATGTTATTACTAGAAAATATGAATTGTCAAAAGTTGATTATCGAGGGGGAGTCTCTATTCATAATAAATACTCTTAAATATCTAACTCAACCCAACTAAAAAATATTAAACATGATAACAAAGGCTAAAATATTAAACATGATAACAAAGGCTAAAATATTATACCAATCAATGGAGGAGATTCAAATAGCTCACACCTATAGGGAGGGAAATAGGGTTGTTGATGGCCTTGCCAACCTTGGAGTCTAGTAGAATAGTCTTATAGTGTGGAGAAGTGATTTTCCCCTAGATATTGGGAGGGAAGATTATTAAGTCTTAGCTTGGGCATAAGCATGATATGGAGTTATTGCGGGCTATTAGAAGTGATGAAACACCAAGCTCTTGTGGGCTATAATCCAACTTTGATGTTTGGTTTGATTCAAATTGGCCTGGAGTGGAATACTTGGATAGAGCAAGACAAATTCCTTCTTTTTATCCATGTTATCCTCAGTTTTTAATAATAATGTCTAGTTTTTAGGTGGCAGCCTAGGAAAAGATTGGAAGTGGAGAAATATGTGAAGAGGAAGATATTTCAAAACTATTGGGTTATGTCTCGATGGATTGTTTCGAGGAAGATTGATTATTAGGTCGGTTATGGATGCTTCTCGAGGGCCCTTGGTGGTTTATTAACTACTTGGTCTTGTCTTTGCTTTCAATTGTTCTAGAATCATGTAATCTCCTATGGGTAGGTTGTTATTTTTTATTTTCTTTTTATTTTTCCTTTTTGACCTCTTGTTGTCTTAGAGTCTTTGAAAGTGTGTCAATACCCTATATCATACTCAAACTTTTTGTATAAGGTTTGGGGACCTTTCAACACCCCTTCTTTAATTTAATCAAAAAATAAATAATTATTGAATGTCCTTTATAATATTAAACATTTTTTCTTCATTTTTTATATGTATTCTAGAATATATATTGAAATATCTTTAAAATTAGATCTAATATTTTGGAGTGGTAATTTTAATGGTTTTAGGTTTTTTTTTTATGTATTTAGAAGATTTAAACATTATTATTTATATATATTTTGGGTTACATAGGAGAGTTGATCACAACCATATTATTTTTAGTAACTCACAAGTGCAGGGTTCAAACCATAGGGTTGCTCCCACTAAACATATTCCGTTTCATTATTATTATTTATATTTTATTTAAATAGTAAAAAGTATTTCATTTGAATTATAATTATGTTTAGTGTTTTCAATTGTATTTCATGTATTTATATATAAATAATTTATAAAGAATGCCAAACAAAATATGCATATGATTTTATGTATTCAATACTAATATTTTAAATTTAGATATATTGTTTTAATTATTAATATTTTTAATTAAATATACATAACTAAAATAATTTTACTTACAGAGTATATGATAACTATGAATTTAATTAATTTATTTGATGACATTATTATTATTTTAAATTAGATTATATAGAATTGAAATGGTTTCACCCATATTATATCTGACCATAAAATAGTTATGTATTTATAGTTTAATAAGATTCAATCCTTAATATTCTCCTTAAAATTTAAAAAACCTAACTAATTAAATTAAATATATTGTTATTTTTACAATTAAAATAATAAAAAAAGTAATAATATTTTTTTAATATTTTTATTTCAGTGAATCATATCAAATAAATAGTTACCTTTTTTCCTCTCCTTTACAAGTTAACCTTTAAAATTCTTAAAGGTTAATTGTATTGCATAAACTTATTGATATGATTCTCTCAAAATACCAAGAATTAAGAATTATTATATCATTTGTGTTTAATAATTTTTAAAATTTAATTTTATTAAGGTTGATCTTTTTTTTTTTTTTTTTTGATGAGGAACCTTTTATATACAGCATAGGGTTCAAACCATATTATTTATATTTATTTTTTCCTCTCCTTTACAAGTTAACCTTTAAAATTCTTAAAGGTTAATTGTATTGCATAAACTTATTGATATGATTCTCTCAAAATACCAAGAATTAAGAATTATTATATCATTTGTATTTAATAATTTTTAAAATTTAATTTTATTAAGGTTGATTTTTTTTTTTTTGATGAGGAACCTTTTATATACAACATATCCGCAACATGTGAGGGGAGAGATTTGAACCTGGGCCTCTCGATAATTGGAGAGTTTTAACTACCCACTTGCTCTCCAACTCCTCTGCATGAGCGGATAAGGTTGAATTTTTGTTATGCAAGTACCATTATTTTGTCATCAATTCTACTTTACAAAGTAGTTGTTATGGTTCATAAAATGGTTTTCAAATAAGATTTTAAATTTATTCCCTCACAATTATTTTTTATACAAATGTTTTTTATATTTTACATTACATGGTTGCAAGCTCCAAATTTTAAAATGCAATTAAAATTCAGACTTATCTAATCTTTTATTGCTTTTCTATTATTTTTAGATAAATGGGTCCAACCTTCAAAGTGTTTTCTATTATAGATAAAACCAATATTACAAAATAAGTTCCCAATCGTTAATTTATGTAGTAAGAAATTATTGACAAAACACTTAAATTTTAAAAGAGCATATAGAATCTTGAAAGAAATAAAAGTAGTCATTTATTTTATTTAAAGGGACTCTTTAGAGGTAATAATAGAATACAAATACCTTGGTTACAATGATATAGATTATTAAATAAAAAATAATAAACATTTGATTTCCTTATCAAACTAAAAGTCTAATTATTTTTTTAAAATTTAAAATTAGTTACATCTTATTTAATGGCTAAGAAATTATTGACAAAACACTTAAATTTTAAAAGAGCATATAAAATCTTGAGAGCATTTTTTCTACCTAAAGAAAATAAAAGTAGTCATTTATTTTATTTAAAGGAACTCCTTTAGAGGTAGTAATAGAATACAAATATCTTGGTTATATTTTCAAAGCAAACTCAATTGGAAAATATGAAGGATGATATAAATAGAAGCAAGATGGAAGGAACTCTACTCATTATTAAATCACAACAAGAAAACAAAGTTGTAGGATTGGGAAACCTTTAGTATCCTTTTTGGGTTATTAGTTATTCCAATATCAGTATATAGGTGTGAGGTGTGGTCTAGCATAGATAAGAATAGAAAGAATCAAAAGGCAACTCATTATAAATAATTTCATATTTAAAGCATAAGTCCCATATCAGATTTTACTTGATGAAATAGGGACTTTTGCATTAGAAGGAGAATTTATGATAAGGTTATCTATGATAATACTATTGGGGTACCTAAAAAAAATAGAAAAATAGAAGCTTGCCAAAACAATTAGTTAATGAAACATTGAATAGAAAAAAGACACAAATAAAAAAAAATAACAAATGGATGGAAAAATAGAACTCTAAATTGAAATCCAACAAAGAAATTAAATGGTATCTAAGATAAAAAATCACACGTCATGTAGACTAAAATTTTAGAAAGAAACAGTAACTATACATCAATGAGCTCAACCCAAATTTTGAACACAACTAAAAGAAATATGGAGATGCAAAGACCAAATGGAAGGGATAAATACTTATAACCAAACTAAGATCTAGTTCATACCATGTTAAATGATAGTTCATATCATGTTAAATGAGACATTTGGGAGATGGATAATACCTCAAAGGGTATTATCAAATATATATATATATATATATATATATATATATATATATATATATATATATATATATATATATATATATATATATGAGTAATACTTCTTATACACATCCACCATGGGGATTGAACCTGGGGGATGATATTTATCTTTTGTGTAGAAAAAGTAGTGAAAACCAAACAATATTTGTAATGGACTATGAAGCCTAAAGGACATTGGAATGCATATAAGGACACTTTAAAAGCAAACTCACTAATGAAGCCTTTTAAAAATTGAGAATGGAAAAATTAAGGATACCTTCCATCAAAATCAACAATAAAAGAAACACACAACAAAAGATGATAAGAAGATATTGAACTTTTTGATTTTGTTGAATGATTTTTTATTATAAATTGTAAACAATTATAGTATTATTTTGATTTTGATGAACATTTGTTTCTTGAATGTTATTAAGACTTTCAAATTTTAAATAAGAAGTCTAAGGTTTGAATTAAAAAATAAGTAGAGTTGTACACCATACACCATAATATATTAAAACTCTTAGTCTAATATACTATTTTGGTCTTGTAGATGTAATTAAAATAATTTCATTCCAATTTGATAATAAATTTAAATACTTAATTTTAATATTATTGATTCCATGTATTTCAATTTTTTTTTTTTGAAAAAATTGAAAAAAACTTGTATTAAAACAAATGACAGTTACAAGAGGGAGAAAGGGCATCCCAACCAAGCGCAAAGAGACCAGAAGAACAAAGGGCGCGAAAACGCGACATGTCACGAAAACACAACATGTCACGAAATCGCGACACCTAATCTAACAACCGCCGCGCCACAACAACCAGTCGCGATAACGCGACATGTCGCGAAATCGCGACATGTCGCGATATCGCGACAAAAAGCGCCGAAGCCACAACAAATGAAAAAATGTCACGAAATCGTGACAGCACAGCACCAAATCACCAAAACACCAAAAACGTCACGAAATCGCGACGAGAAAGCCTGAAGGCACCTGCTCCCCGAAATTGTCGCGAAATCGCGATGAGTTCTCCTTTAATCAGCAACTTTGAGAAAGTGTCGCGATATCGCGACGGATTTTCCTTGGAGCCCCAGTTGGCCGGAAGTGTAGCGAAATCGTGACAAGAATTCCAATGGGCGCCCCATCCGCAAAAGTGTCACGAAATCGCGACATGTTCTCCCCCATGGTGCCCTTTTCTTAAACTAGTCGCGAAATCGCAACGTTTTTCCTTCATGCAGTTTTTCTCCGGAATCGTCAGCGAAATCGCTACAGGTTTGCCCCTTTGCTTCCTTTCCATAAACATGTCGCGAAATCGCGACAGGTTATCCATTGGGAGGCTTTTCACAAAAAAGGTCGCGATATCGCGACGGTTTTTCCACTTAACGTAATTTTGCTCAAAACGTCATGAAATCGCGACAGGTATGCCCCTTTGTGTCCTTTCCTCAAAAAAGGCACGAAATCGCGACAAATTTTCCTTAGAGTAGCTTTTCACAAAAATTGTCGCGATATCGCGACGGTTTTTCCCTTTCACGCAATTTTTCTCAAAGCGTCGCGATATCGCGACACTTTTCCTCCAGCAGCAAAATCAACCAAAAAGGTCGCGACATCGCGACACCTTCTCATCAAAGACCGCGACGACGCAACAAGTCACGAAATCGCTACAATTTTCCTCCCAAAGCCGTGGCAACAAAAAGGGTAGCGAAATCGCTACAGTTATCCAGGATAGGTCGCGACAGAGCAACATGTCGCGACAGAGCAACATGTCACAAAATCGTGACAGATTTCCAAACAAGGTCGCGACGACGCAATATGTCGCGATATCGCGATAGAAACTAACCTTAGTCATTTTTGAGCTCATGGATGCAGGGATCATTCCAGACCACTCCGAATCTCTTCATCTATCATAGGCATATCACTGTGCAGCTGAACACCTACCTCTTTCTCAGCACCCATCTTCGCAAGGAAGTCAGCTACCGTGTTCAGATTTCTACTCACATACACAGGGATAACATCATCTAACTCCCTCCATAACTCCTTGATTTGGGATATCAACATCCGCAGTCTCCAGGCTTTTAAAGAGAAATTCCGCAAGCAATCTAGAGCGCCGATCAGGACTTGAGAATCGGATTCAAGAATTATCCTCCGGTAACCCTGCTTAATAGCCCAGATAGATGCTTACTTAATGGCAAAGGCTTCGGCTTCATTGTTCGTGGCTCTGCCCAATCCCTGCAATTCCCAATAAAGAACCGCACTCGAGTGATCCCGACAAACAACACCAATTCCTGCGTTTCCCGGGTTGCCTTTTGCAGCCCCATCAGTATTGATCTTGATCCGACCTACAGGGGGAGGTTTCCAGCATGCTCTGCCTTGCCTCTCATGTCCCTCAACCCCCTCTTCAGGATGCCCAAGAGTAGCCTGATTCTCTTCATTAACAAAATTAGCAACAGTTTCTGTGACTTTGCTCTAGATGACCTGCCAAACGCCGTCAATCGAGGAGAAAGTGTTTCTAAAGATCCGGGCGTTTCTCTCCAACCAAACTTGCCACCAAATGAAGAGAAAGCCTAACTGCCAGCCAGTTCGGAGAGCTATGGAATTGAACCTGCCCCATTTCCATTTTTCCCAAATATTGGTACGGTTGAGAACACCATTAGCCTGGAGTTTAAATTGAGAGAACCAGCGTTCCCAAATCTGATGAGTAAAAGGACACTCAAAAAACAAATGATCTGCAGTTTCCTCATGTTGGAGGCATAAAGCACATTGAGAGGGGCCATTGAAACCCCTACGTCTGAGATTGTCAAAGGTGAGAAGACCATTATGCATAAGTTGCCAAGCGAAGAAATTCACTTTCGGCCAACCCTTTGAATGCCAAATCCTTCTCCAATGCTGAACCGGAAAAGAGTGTGGGGGAGGCTCGGGGAGGATCTCTTCATATCCGAGACTTAATCGAGTAGACCCCAAGGCTTCCATAGCCCCAGGCTAATTCATCTTCCTCATCCTTCCCCGTGAGGAACCTTTACGACAAGATTTTTTGCAGGATAGGCGCCAACTCCGGAGAGACAGTAATTGGCCACTCCTCCCATCGCTTAAACTTTTTAAATTTATACCCCCCCAATTGACTGGTAAGAAGATAATTATCAATATGGATCCAGCCCTGGGCTTCTAAGGCGGTCATGATTGGTTGTAGCTCAGGGAACATAACAATAATGGGCGGATGTTGGTCCCAAGAGTCAGTCTAGAAACGAGCCTTGTCTCCTTTCCCCACTTTCCAGAATAATTGATCTTTGATAATCTAGGACCCAAGCTTGAGAGTCTGCCACACTAAGGAACCAGAACCTTCCAAGGGAAAGCGACCCACCTCATTGGGATGAACATGCCCCAAATATTTACTGGAAAGAATTCTGCTGAAGAGGGAGGATGGCTGAGAAATCCACCTCCAATACAGTTTTCCAGCCAAAGCTCCGTTATTAAGCATAGAACTTCTCAAGCCCAGCCCTCCTTTGTCCTTAGGCTGGGTAACTTTGTCCCACCCAACCAAGGCCCATTTTTTCTTCCCTTTTGTGCCTTCCCATAAAAATCTTCTAGCCATTTTGTCCAGATCTTTCAAGATGGTATGAGGGGCAGCCAGTATTGAGAATTTATAGATCGGCAAAGCCTGAATAATCGACTTCAGGAAGGTTAATCTACCCCCGTAGCTTAGCCATTTATGGGCCCAATGATTCATTCTGTCTTTGATGTCTGCTAATAGATTCTTCCAAATGTCAATATTTAACTTTTTGAAATGAAGGGGAACGCCCAGGTAAACAATTGGAAGAGAAGTCCTTGTGAAGCCCAGGATCTCAATAACGCGCTCTTGAAGCCGTTGGTCAAGATTGAAAAAGACCACTTTGGACTTCTTGACATTTAGAACCTCATTTGAAGCCCTTAGGTAGAAATTCAAAGTATCTCTAATTTCTCTAGCTTCCCGAAGAGTGGCCGCACCAACCAGAACCGTATCATCCACAAATTGCAAGTGAGTCAGAGTTTCCTCCCCAACCTTGATACCAGAAAGCAGACCTTGTTGCCTTCTCCTCAAAAACGATCTGCCCAAACCTTCGACCAAGAGAAGGAAGAGATAGGGAGAACAAGGGTCTCCCTGGCGGAGACCACGGGTGGCGCCGAAAGGAAGCGAGGGAAGGCCCTTGATGAGAACAGAAAAAGAGGGAGAAGAAACACAACTCATAACCCAATCAATCCATACCTGAGAAAAGCCAAAGGCAGCCATCATTTTCGACAAGAAGCACCACTCCACCCAGTCATAAGCCTTGGACATATCCAGTTTAATGAACATTCCTTTGTTGCCCGAAGTTTGCATTGAATGGATGGCCTCCTGGGCCAAAACCATCCCATCCAAGATTTGTCTTCCCTCAACAAAGCCCCCCTGTTCAGGAGAAATGATGCTATGAAGAAGGGGTTTAAGCCTCTCAGCCATTATCTTAGTGATGATTTTGTAAATCACATTGCATAAAGCAATAGGCCTCGAAATCGAGAGATATGAGTCCCCGCTTCCCCTTTTGGAATTAAAGCAATGAAGGTGTGATTGATCGCCTCGAGCATTCTTCGATTGGATCCGGATTCCTCGATGTGACTGAACATCCTCCTCCAAGGTTTCCCGGAAAGCCTAAAAAATTCAATAGGAAAGCCATCTGGACCAGGAGATTTTCCAGTACTCATACCAAAGACCACATTTCTCAGTTCATCCCTTTCAATGGGTCTAAGCAGGGCCTGATTGTCCTCTTCAGAGATAATAGGAGGAATAACATTAAGAACTTCGTTATGAGCCTCAACATCTTGTTGCATACTTTCCTTAAAAAGTTTAGAAAAGTAATCGATAGCATGGGAATGCATGCCGGGAAGAGTATCGAAGACATTTCCATGTTCATCTTTGAGAACTTCCATATTGTTCATCTGTCTCCTAGCACAAGCCGACCGATGAAAAAATTTGGTATTTCGTCCCCCTCTAATAACCAACTATTTCTAGCCCTCTCGTTTCCAGTATATCTCCTCTTGGTTGTCAATGTCCTCAACTGCTTTACGGAGTTCATCATCTTCAAATTTGAGTTGCTCAGTAATTGATCCTTCCCTAAAAAGTTTTTGAACCTCCTCCCATCTAGCCACCAAGGGGGCCCTTTGGGACTGGAAATCCGACTTGTTTCCTTTCCTCCACTGTTTCAATTGAATTTTGACAAATTGAAGTTGTTTATGAAATTTGAACATTGCTGTCCCAAAAGGTGGACGGCCTTCTGTCCACCATTGAGAAATTTTCTGCCGAAGGTCCTCCTTTTGTAACCAAAAATTCTCAAATTTAAAAGGCCTATGGTGCTGCCCTCTCGAAGTCCCTCCCTCAAGAAAAATGGGAAAATGATCCGAAATAGGGCCCTCCAAAATCTGGAACTTAAAAGTCCATTTAACAAAAGCCTCCTCCGAGACCAAAAAGCGATCTAACTTGACCTTCCTGCTATGTGGCTCCTTTCTCTTGTTTGTCCAAGTGAAAAAAACACCTGGGCCTTGAACGTCCACTAAATTAAAGGCCCGAACTTGGGCAATCGGAAGCCGGTCCCCTGGATCCAAAATAGGGGAGCCACCTTCCAGTCCCGAACCAGATAATTTTGCATTAAAATCCCCTGCAATAATCCAGTCATAACACTCCCTGTATGCTCTCATGTTGTGAACAACGTCCCATTGGAGCCTCTGGCCATCAAGATCTTGGGCCCCATAAAAGTTGGTGATAAGGACCAGCTCAGAATTGAAGTTATTTCTGAAGAGAGAAGTAAGTACACCCCTGCAAGCTACATGTTCTAAAGCAGTCCAGACCAGAGGGTTCCAAAGGGTAACAATTCCACCGAAGCTCCTTGGGCAGCCACGTCCATATACCCAACTCCCCGCCAGATTTTAGTAGCAGTTTTACTCATAATATCTAAAGACATTTTGGTCTCCTGAAGAAGCAAAAAGTCTGTTTTACGGTTTTATAAGAGTCTTTGAACAACAGATTGATGGGTTCTCTTGTTTAAACCCTAACATTCCAAGATTGAATAATCATTGAAAACCTTGAGAGCGATAAGAATCAATGGTCCTCACCAATCCTCCATTGATTAGCTTATCTCCTTGCACTATTAGTAGTTTCTTATTGGATTTTCTTCCTGCTCCTTGAGAGTTATTGTTTCTAGATCTCTTTTCCACCTGGGAAATCCCTAAAGCAGGCCTTTCTCTGTTTTTATTTGCATTTCCCATGGTGACATCTTTTATAGCCGATTGTGCTGGGGAGTGTATAACCAATGCCCTTGGATTCTCCATTGCGAGGTTCTCGGTGCTGCACGATCCACTGTTCTACTACAGGAGTGAAGGAAGGAGAAACAAGAGGAGTGTTGACATTCTCACCATTCCCAACCACTCCCTCCATAGATTGGTCCTCCAGATCCACTAATGACTTAAAAATTTCATATCGATTGTTTGGCTTGAGTCATGCCTGCTCCTTGCCATTTTTCTTTTTGTTTCTCTTTCGTTTCACCTGTTCAAAGCCATTCTGCTGAGCATCAGGACCTGGAGAATTGCTAGAGGGTTCATTGACCGGACTGGACTCACCCTATCTAGGGCGGTTTGACATTCCACTCGGAGCCTCTGTTTTTGTGCTCACTACGTTTGGGCAGAACCTTGCCAAATGTCCATGCTTATGGCATACTCGACACCTGAAAGGTAGGGCCTCATAGTCTAACTGCTGGATCCAGGGTACTCCTGCCAAGCTCAAGTTCCACCTCGACTGGTAGAGGCCGACTAATGTCCATCTCTACACATATTCTAGCAAAGACAACAGTATTACCCTCTATGGTATCTTTGGAGACTCCCAAAAATCTGCCTAGGGAATTACCTATTAGTTCCAACACTCGCTCACCCCAAAACTCCATCGGGAGAGCGTACAGCCGGATCCAGACCGGGACAGCCGTGGGTTCGATGCGGGGGTCGAAACCCACTCTCCAGGGTTGGACAAATAACCCTGCTGGTCCGTGGTTTCTCTTTTTTGATTCAAATGCTCTGTTTCTATCTGCTAAAGAAGAGAAGCTTATGATGAAATACCCATTGCTTATAGGCCATAAAGAGTACTCATCGAGTGGCTCCCAGTTCTGGCGAACCCAGGTATGCAAAAAATTCAGTGTGGGCCGGATGCCCATGAATTTGCAGATCAAGTCGTGATTAGCTCGATAGACGATTGTATCTTTGACCAGCATTGGTTCTATTACAATATTAGGCTCGGAAGTGGATTGCGGGAGGCATCCATTAACGCGGTGAGCATTTGGGCCATTGGCAACATTCTTGAGTATCGATTGAAAAGCATTCCGTCGAGCTCCATCCGTGGAAGGCGAGGGATTATCTTTCAACTTCTCAGCATATGAGGTCTTTCTCCCAGCAGGAGAAACTGGAGGAGACCCCATCGGGCCCTCCCGGGACCACTAAAGAACCTTCAGACGAAATCAAAAACAACCCCCCAATGCCCCAGGCAAGATCTTCGGGCCAGAATCCCTTGAGCAACACCAGACGCCGTCACAGAAATTTTCTCGCCAAATCGCCAAATCGCCAGAGCCCCCAAATTTCAGACCCCCAACATTCATTCATGGGAAATGTTCCATGTATTTCAATTTTAGTAGCTTAAAATAGTTTAAATTAAATTAAATTTATATAATTATAACTATATTTAGTTGGTTTATGTGTAACAAATTTTTATTAAATATTATATAGTATATCATTTTATTAATTTTAACAAGTACACTTTGAACAATGTTAATTCAATAACATTGAATTAAGTTGTGTGCATGTGCATAGTGGCTATTTTCACAAAATAGGCTAAAATTAGAATTTTTAAAATTTAGAATTGTCTAATATTTTCATTAGCCAAAAAGTTCTAGGTACACTTTTTTTTGGATCGATTCGCCCCAATTTTATAATTATTTGACCATTTTAAGTTTAAATTTTTAACATTACACCTAATAATAGTGAACCTTCTATATGTGGTTCAAAACTATTCACTTGGATTTTGAAACCGATTTGCCAAATTTTTATAAATATATTTTGGGACCGACCCCTTATGGATAACCTTGAAGGACACCACTTGTATTATTGGTGATGAGACCCGAGTTCAACCTCCACAACAAATGTGTGTAAGTATTGATTAAAAAAAATATTGAACTAATAAATATGTTTATGTATTTTTTTGGTACACATGTTCACTCCCATGCCACATCCCCCTGTGGTTTGAACCTAAGTCTCCTAAAAGAGATCCCAAAACCCTAACCATTAGGGTGTCCAACAAAAAATTATGTAATTTTTTAAAATTAAACAATTTAATTATAAATTTATAAATCAATATTAATTGGAAATTAAAAAACATTCTTATATATTAATTAAAATTTTATCTTTTAAATTAAAAAAACATATTTAAATAAAATTATGAATGGTATGTGGTTGGATCATTATCTAGGCTTCTCAAGTTCAAATCATGGGGATGGAGGCCCTCCATATGCCCTTGGGAGTATGGCCTTAGTTGTGTCACCATTGCACTTAACCTTACTTTAAAAAAACAAAAACAAATTGAATGAAATAAAACATAGTTTATATTTCCAAAGATTAAAAACTTTGGTTTTTGTTCTATTTGAGCGATGTTGGTTACTTGCACATTAAAAATTGTACTTATAAGTATTTTATTTTACTTGTAAAAATTTAATATTATTAATACAATTATCATTATTTGAATTTTTTTAATTAAAGCTAAATATAATGGATGGAGGCATAGTAATAAATCCCTACTATTAGGAATGAACATTCCAATATTAAATATAAATTTAACAAAATACTTATGACTATAATATAATATTTTTAATTGTAAAATCAATACACCATCATATATAATTTATATGTTTCCTTTAACATTCTTAATTTAAAATTAATATCATAACCATCATCAATACAGATTTAAGGATTTGCTTCTAACATGTTAGCATATTTAAAAACACATTGTAAGAGGATAATTAAATAAATATCTATTTGAAAAGTAAACTTTAAAATTAAATTTATCTTTATGATTTTGATTAAACCTACATGTGTATTTTTATTCCAAATATTTATTTTATTTAGATTAACTTGTGTGGTGGTATGGTACAAAAAATATATGACTATTAAAAAATTAGTCTCTCTAGGGACACTCCAATGGTATAGATGAAATTGGAAAAATGAGAACGAAGCTAGGTCGTAGTATAGATGAAATTAGAGAAATAAGAATGAAAATTTTCTAGGGTTTGCATATAGTATGGCTTCTATTGTATGCAAAGGTCTCAAGAAGATGGAATGAATGTGGATTGTGGGACTTAGGTTTGAATTTTTTCGTATCCAACATTATTTGAAAAATATTAGGTAATTTTTATTTATTTTGTATCTTATCATATAAACATCACAAATTAAAATGGCTTTCTACCTATCTATGGCTAGTGGCGAGGGCCCTTAAGGGGTCCTCCCTCTAACCCCTTCTCCAAAGCTGTCCTTTGTAGATATAGTGAGGGGGATATGAGGGGGAGACAATAAAGACAAGAAGCTGAGGATGAATTTTTGAGTAGTGATGACTTAAAATCCTTCTTCTCTGTTGTTGCATTCAAGAAGCCAAAGTATAGAGGTTTCTAGTCCATAGTTAATGGTTGTCTTCCCCAGGCTGCCCACCATACCAATGTTTTTACTAAACAATTTTTGGTGGCCAAAAACATTTTGTATAGGAGTAACCATGATTCAATATGTAATTTTATTGGCATGAGGCCATCTCTAAGGTTTATGAGCTCCTAGATTTGAAAGAGCTAGGAGCCTTTAGGGTATATTTCAATATTCCTCATTAGTAATGGATATTATATAGTGAGTTTATCTTATTAATAATAAATATTTTGAATTAGGAAAAATAAGCTATGGAGTAGCAAGTATTTGTGTGTAGTCTTGGGAGCTAGGTTTTGATCCATGAATAGAACCCACTGCTATTGTTGTGTGGGTTGTATTATATGCTCTACCAATAGAAAATTGGTGCTAACCAAATTTTGAGAGTGGGTAATTTCTTGGGATGTTATTTGGGTGTAGCCAGAGATACGATAATAGGAACTTCAACCATTTATGCTTAGATCTATGTTGAGATTGATCTTAATAACATGTTGCTAGCTAAAATAAAAATAAATATGGGGGATTTAACCTGAAGCATGTACATATTTCCTAGTTATGCCTTGAGACTATCCAAGGGAGATCATCCCATCAAAGGCTAATGATATTAATTATAATATGCTTGATAGGAAGGAATATGTTCAACTGAAAAAATCAAGCCTAAATACACTAGAAGAGGGTTTTGAAGCACCTAAGAGAAAGAAAAAATAAAAGAAAAAGACAATACAATCAAACCAGACATAAGAAAGAAGCATAAATAGGTATGGAATTATTAATAACCTAATGGACATGGGGAATGATATAACTAAAATGGGGTAACCACATAACTCAACTAGAGTTGGAGACCAATATCCAATCCATGGTAAACTATATTTCCAAAACAACTTTAGTGAACCTCAAACTTGCTATGGTCTTGGTTGATAAGGATGTCTTAATGAAAGATAGAGATAAAGATAAAGGAAGTTTACTTTTAGAATTTAAAAAGTAGAGAAATGATTAAATAAATCTCAAGCTAAGAGTGAGACGAAAATTAAATCGAGAGCATTTGACAATAAAGGGTGACCAACTAGTAAACTAAGAAAGAGTAAAGTATATTGATACTTACTAGGTTCTAGATTCCCAATGATTGTACAATCATAGAATATTAGAGGCTTGTATAGTAGGTTTTATCAATTTGTTCTTCATAGTTTAATTGAAATTCATCATTCAAATTTTATTCTCCTTCAAGAGATGAAATATTTAATTTTGATGATGGATAGAATAGCCAAGAAAATATGGATATAGACAAAGTATACGGTTGTAGCATCCTAGGGTTCTTAAGGAGATATAATTACTTTATGGAATCTTCTAAAGTAGACATCAATTGATCATTTTGTAGGAAGAGGTATTTTCACATATCTCTTTAAGAGTAAGAGTTTAGGAGAACTTTTATTGATTTCAAATTTCTATGGTTCAAACAATATTGGGGAGAAATACCTCCAATGGGCAGTTTTACAAGTAGGTAGGCTAGGAAAGGAAGAGGTAAACTAGGGAGTGGCTAGCAAATTCAATGCTAAGATTTCAGCTAGGGGTAAGGAAGGGGATATCCCATATCTGGATTAAGAGGATATATTTATGATCTCTAAAGTGAAAAAACTCAATTTTATTGCTGTATTGTGTGCAGGGCTTTCTCATACATGGATAAACAAACAAATAGGATTGAAAAATAATAAGGTAAAGCTATGTCTCAATCGTATAGAATTAGACCACTTTTAAATTTTCTTGGAATGTGATATGTGATGCACTCTTAATATTTATAGAAGGAATTTAATCTACTAACAAAATTTAAACAACTAGTTCAAAGTACACAAAAACAAAAAAAATAACATAGTTAAACTAAACTTCAACTACAAGATTAGAATGTGCAACAATATCCAAATAATGTAGTTTACACAAAAAATGAAAAACTAATTTTTTTAATATATTTTTCTTGTTTTACATTACACCTCAAATTGTATTACAATACACAACTACCAAAAATAGTACAATGGCCACAACTCCACAAATTTATCAATTTTTTTCCACAAGTCTCTAATCTTGCTCCTCAAGATCCACTCTACCCATCTCATTTCTTGTGTGTGTGTTTTTATAACCAACCATGTACGCAAACCATGTGTAGAAAACAATATACACAAAATCACATGCACAAAACCATATGCACCAAAACATATGCACAAAAACTAACAACCATGTTCACGAGAAAAAAGTTAAAAAACCATGACCTGACTTGGATGCTCCTACATTAGTCAACACAGGTGCAAAAAAATTGTGAGCCCTTGCTCATAGATGTCAATTCAAAATTGGAGTTTTTTGTAAGTGACCTAGCTCTGCCTCGCTTATCTAGGCATCTTCCTCTATTATTTTTTCCCTTCCACCACACAAGGAACTCATTATACTACCTATGCTTGGTTTTCTTACCCATTATTTCACCAATAATTTTTTCAATCAAATTAGGTCACTTCTTAGGTAGTTGCTTCCTCCAACATGTACTTGTTCCAATAAATTTAGGAGATTTAGTAGTAGTATTATCTCCAGCATATGAGTGCAAGTTTGATACATTAAAATAGGTGAGATATCTATCCCCTCATAGAGCTCAATCTCATACGCATTATTAGGGAAATTTCTAATTATCATACATGGTCCACTTTAAGTGCCTTTAGAAAATATTTCCTTTCTCAAGAACACCATAACCAGATCTCCAACTTGATATGAATTCACATTCCTTTTTTTAATCTACTTTTTTCTTATACTATTGATTTCTTTGATTGATCCTCCTCTTGATATCATCATGCAACTCCTTGAAGTTCTTTGTGAGGTCCTCTATCATAGCATTTTACCTCTCTACTATAACCTTGACTAGATAAATCCCTCATTTAGGTGATCTTCCATAGACTATTTGAAAATATGCTTTTTCTATGGACCTATTGATGGAATCATTGTATATAAACTTAGCTTGTGTAAGTAAAATATATCAATACTTTGGCTTATCAACAACTAAAATTATCATTGAATTACCAAGGCTTCTATTAACCACTTTAGTTTATCCATCAGTTTGTGGATGATAAGCAAAACTAAAATCCAATCTGGTTCCTAGCCTTTGCCATAGCATTTTCCAAAAGTGTCCCATGAATTTGACATCCTTGTTAGTAGTAATGTTCCTTGGAAATACATGTAATCTAACAATTTATTGGAAGAATAACTTAGACACATTATTGGCATCAATGGTATTTTTGCATGGGATAAAATGAGTTATTTTTTAAAATTTGTCTAAAACCACAAATATGCTATCATGGCCTTTTTGGGTTTTTGGTAAACCTAATACAAAATCTATGCTTATATCCTCCAAATATCCATTAAGAATAGGTAATGGAGTATATAACCTGGTATTCTAACTAGTGCCCTTTGCATGTTGGTATATTCTAAACTTGGCCACAAGCTTTTATACATCCTTAGCTAAACTAGGCTAAAAATATTTCTCTTAGTTAAGCAATGGTTTTATCTATCCTAAAATGACCTCTTAGACGTTCACCATGGTTCTCTCTAATCAATTTATCCCTCATAGATCCTTGAGGAATGCATAATTGCCTATCCTTGAACAAGAATCCATCCTAAAGGAAGAAGTCATTCCACACCCTGTGCTCAAATTCACTGTATTCTTGCCATACCTTTCCAAAGTATAAATCATCCTTGTATTGGTTCTTCATCTCATCTAGTCCTATGCATTCAACATGCATTATCTTGAGCAAAAACACCCTTCTACTTAAAGCATCTACAACTTGGTTGCTCTTTCCTAACTTGTGCTTTAAAGTAAAGGTATAGCTTGCCAAGTATTCTACCCACTTGGTCTACCTAATGCTCAACTTGCTTTGACTGTTCAAGTATTACAAATCTTGATGATCAGTATACAAGACAAATTCTCTAGGCAACAAATAATACCTCTAGTATTTTAGAGCTTGTACTATAGCATAAAGTTCATGCTCATAGATAGAATATTTTTTCTAAGCCTCATTTAGTTTTTGACTATAATATGCAATAGTTCTACCTTCTTGGACTAACACTACATTAATAGCCTTTCACCTAGCATTACAATCTATATGAAAAATATTTTTAAAATTAGGACTCCTTAGTATGGGCTACTTTATCATCTTCTTATTCAAAAATTAGAAGCAAATATTTCTTTATTTATACATGAGATCAATGGTGCACAAATTGCACTATAATCCCTGATGAATTTCTTGTAGAAACTTGCCAAACCATGAAATATCCTTACGTTAGTTACACTCTTTGGGCTTGGCCAATCCTTAATAGTAGCAATTTTGGCCAGATACATGTTAAGCCCCTTCCTGGACACCATACATCCAAGATAGATCAACTCTAAATTTAGGAATGAATACTTCTTAAAGTTTATTAAGAGCTTCTCTTGCTATACATTTTCTAAGACTGCTCTTACATGCTTGAGATGCTCTTATGTGTTCTTGTTGTAGATCAAAATATCATCTAGGTAAACTACACCAAATATTCCCAAGAAATCTTTTAGCACTTATGTCACAAATCTCATGAAAGTATTGGGTGCATGGGTAAGCCCAAATGGCATAACCAACCACTCATATAGACCATCCTTCATTTGAAAGTATATTTTCCACTTACCCCCTTCTCATTTTCTAATTTGGTGTTAATGACTCTTCAATTCAATTTTAGAAAAGAATATATATCCACACAAATGATATCTTAAATCATCTATTCTTGGGATGGAAAATATGTACTTGATAGTGATATTTTTAATGGCTCATGAAGCAATAAACATCCTCAATTATTTATATTTCTTTGGTGTCAAAACAATAGGTATTGCACATGGGCTTGATATTTCCCTAATCAAACCCCTCTCGAACAACTCCTTGACTTGCTTGTTTAACTCGACAATTCTCATAGGATCCATCCTATGAGGTGTCTTATTGGGAAGACTAGCACTAGGAATAAAATCCATGTGATGGGAGATCTTCCTCATGGGTGGTAAACCAGGTGGCATGTCATCATCAGCCATAATGTTAGGATAATCCTTTACGAATACTATGATAGGAACTATCTCATCCCTTTGTTCCTCTATAATAAATGATATATATCACATTGTTTTCCATTTCATATCCTCTAGGAAATCCTTTTATCCAAGTAATATAAGAGCACAACTATATTTATTCTTTAGGCCCTTGTGTACCTTATATAAGTGATTTTTGATAATATTTTATTATCTATATTAAAGGTTTATTTTTTAACCTTAAGTTATTATTATTATTATTATTATTATTTTGTGGTAACACACAATGCATACCATTACACACATGTAGTGGTTTGAACCTTGGACCTCTCTAAGGAAAAAATGCTTGAACTATTACATTGTCCTCACAGGGACATTTAAGTTATTATTTAGGCTAAAATATTCATTTGTCATCCTTGACCTAAATATCACTTGTAATTAAGTATAAATACCCATGATACTAACAATTTTGTTATCATTTATAGGGTATTCTTTATGACTTGCAGCCTTCCCACCATGGTAAGAACTTACCTTTTCAACCTGCAAATAAGCTTTACTTCTATCCAAATAAGAAACTTAAATATCTATTTTATTTCCTTTATGAGACAAAGGAATATCTATTTTTTGTCAAGGGGGGCATCACAATAGTTCGGGCTTTGGCTCTTCTTTGAGAGTTCCAAGATTCAAACTATGACATGGATGAGTGTGTGTGAGGAGGGTGGGTGTGTGTATATGGATGTGTGTTAATTCCCTATTGACAAGTTTAGATCTCAATATTACGAGGGGTCGTAGTTGGGATGGGAATGTTCATCCTTAAGCATTGGTCATGGGGATTTCATACACTACCCAAACAAAAACAAGTAAAAATAAAATAAAATAATATAAATTTTAAACCTAAAAATATCCACAATAATTTATTGTAAATCTAGGACAATGTTAATAAAAATCCTAGTTTTTCAATGTGTGGTGGCTTTGTGTTAAATTATCCATTTGAAAAGTATAGCTCTTGGATTTACGAGGGGTCATGGTTGGGAGGAGATTGCTCAGCCTTTTCCATCAATCATAGAGGTTTCTCACAATAACCAAATTTAAAAAAAAGAAAAATCCTAGGTTTTGTAGTACTAATTAATTGTCTAGTAGCCTTCTTATAGCATGATAATATTGATTTAGAATCCATGGCATCATGGGTTGAGGGATGACTCAAAATAAAATTATTAATAACAAATTTGAAATTAGATTCGAAAGGACCATTTTTATTAATAATAAGTTATATATGTGGCTTCTATTAGGGCCACTGCCATCAAAATGCTAAAATATTACATTTGCTAATTTACCATTAAGTTTATTAAACCATATCCAACATGTTTTTTACCAAAAAATAATTTTATTTATTTTTCTGTCATATATATTCTTCATCTATCTCACATTGATAGGTTTACACAATGATCTCCTTAACATTATTTTCATTAAGAGATAAGATCTCATTTGGCCATTTGCCTTCTAAAATTTAAATTTCACCAAGAATACCAACATCATGATTGACTAAATTACTTGTTATCGTATTTTTATGCAATCCCTACTAGTCTTGTGATAACATTAATGATAATTTGTGAATCTTCCTCAATCAAGATATATTTCCATCCTTTTCCAATTGTAATTGTAATCCCTACAAGTGTCCTAGCCTTTACATATTTTATCAAATATTTCAAATAACTTGAAATTTATTCTTCATTTTCTCATTCGTATCCCATCCCATGTTATTGGATTGAAAAAAACTTAAAATTGTTTTGCATTACTTTAAAACACCATTGTAATTTAAGTAATTACACATATTTATAGAGTTTAAAAAAATATTTAAAAATAAAACTTTCGATATATATATATATATATATATATATATATATATATATATATATATATATATATATATATATATATATATATATATATATTTATATTCACAAATTTACTTAGGTACTTAAAAGAAAGTCCAAAACTCAAACCACTACATTATCATACAAGAACATAATTTAATAGTTTAAAACTATGTATTAATAATTATATAAAATTTTTGGTAGTTAAAATGTATTATATATAGAAATATTATTCAATGTAGTCTAATTATATTTAATAATATATATATTCAAAATTTTTCATTGGGATAGTTGCTTTAAAGATAAAGCTCCTTATAATATATAAAAATAATGAAAATATAACAAATTTTGCATAAGAATCATTTGCAATACATAAGATAAATTAATTAAACACATGATCATATTGAAATTATTGTCAATATATATATATGTTTTTAATTTAACCCTAGACAAAATCAATGGGATCAATGGATGTTGCCACTATAAACCTTAACCATTGTTTGAAGCTTGGACCTTCTTAAAAAATGGTCAAAGCCCTAACAAATGTGTTGTTCTTATCAATCTAACTTAACACTTTTCTACCAAATATGGTTCAATGGTTGGGTGTATGGATGATTTAACTTACAATAGATTTCAAATCCTTGGAGCACGAAATAAGTTATATCACTCAATTTAATTAAGTTGATGTAAAAAAGAAAAAAAAAACAACCCTTTCAATACTTAATTGTTTAATTAATTTATGTTAATATTAATTATAATAATATTATGTAATTCTAGTCCACTATAATCCTAGCCCATTGGATGACTCAAAGACTCAAAACTAGGGTTGAGCATTCCCATACCAGCCATGATCCCTAGTAAGGCCCAGAGCTAAATTTTTTCAATAGGCCACGCCCATCTTATTCCATAGAAGATAAACACACAGTCACACATAGGTTGTGGTCCTAGCCCATTAGACAATTCAAAACAACATTCCTATCCCAACTGTGACCCCTAGTAGGACTGAGAGCTAAACTTATTCAATAGTCCATGACCCCTTATATTCAATAGAAGATAAACACACAGCCATACACAAGCCTTGGTTTGAACTCTGAACCTCCACAAGAAATACCAAACAACCATACACAAGCCTTGGTTTGAACTTTGAACCTCCACAAGAAATGCCAAACCGTACGATTGAAACTAAAAATAAACTAATATAACCAAAATGAAAAATCACCTTAAAATAAAAATAAAATTGTCGTCCACTAATTCCACACAAAGTATTAATATTTACTAGAAAGAAGTTCATGTCTTACATAACCCTCTAAAATTAATATTTAGATATAAAAGAACTTTACATATAAAAAAACACAAGCTACAAAGTTGAAAAAGAAGTGCCCAAGCTAACAATAGCATGTAACAGTCATAAGTGTTCTTATGTTGTCTTGAAGAAAAAATTAAAAAACCACTCCTGGTCCACAATATACATATATAAAAGTTCTGAGAAATCCTCTTATGTGCTCATCAAGCTGAAGTTATTGTTGAGAGTGGCATACCACTCGATCATAAGATCGTAGATGGTATATCAAGGACCAAAACTCAAACGATATTCACCATATTGTTTTTGTGGTTCTGATGACTCCGTCTAGGTCAATTCTCATGCATATAAGGTGGCTTGTTCCACCCCTAAGGTACCTTCAACAATATGTTCCATGATATTGAAATAACTTATCCTTGGGTTACCTTATCTCTTTATTCTCTTGTACTCCTTCACAATCCTTTGCCATTTTCTCTTACAAGATTTTTCGAACATCTCTTTCTAGACATCTCTTTCCACAAGTTATTAATGCTACCTTTGGTCTTGGGTGCTCTAAATTCTATGTCCATTTGAAGCCTATGTCTTATGAACTCTATTGTCTCACTCGAATTCCATTTCTTCTTTCGGTTGTTCATAATGCCTGGAAGGCCCACATATCTTTCATTTCCTTGCTATAACTTGAAGTTCCTAAATTTATGTCTGTGCTTCCCTTACAATCAATATCCACATTATCTCGTTTAAATTTATTAAAATGGGTGGACTCCTCAGCATGACCCACCATCTCTATCTGTGCAAGCCTAGGCCATGTGTAATGATTGCAATTGTCAACCCAGTCCTCCCAATACAGATTGCAATTGTCGGCCCAGTCCCAATACCACAACATGTAGGGCTCAAAGTTTATATAGAGTAACATTAGATATGGCAGCCAATTAATCCAGTTAAGACTTGATAGAATTTTGCTTTCTAGGGACGTTTAACTTGTAATCATTCCCTAAAATTGGTTTGGACCACAACCCGTTAGTGCTTGATTATTTTTAATAGATGTCTCCTTTCAAACCACTTTTTAGGTTCGAATAAATGTGGCTTCAGTATCTGAACATTAGAAATCACATATCTGATTGATGGAAAGAGAAATTCCTAGGACCTTGGTTATCTATGCTAGTTAGGAAACTCTTATCCTGGATATGGTTGAAGGAAGGAGACTGTAATACAAAATATTTCCATACATAAACACTCAGGTACATGAGAACTAACAGAATTAGGGAACTTTCAAGAAGTGATGGATCAAAAATCACTAACATCAAAGAAATAAGGTCTGAAGGCATTTCCCAATTTTTAAATATTTTAGGTCCCAACACACCATGTCTTATCCAATCTAGCAACGCTCTCCTAAAAAATATTCCTCACATTGTGTCTTAGGATCTAAATTCAGGCCTCCTCAAAAAATTCTCCAATGATAAAATTAAATAGGCCATGTTTTCCAAGAACCCCAATAAAGCTCCAGGACCCAATGTTTTTCCTCCATTTTTTCCAACATTTTTGGGATATTGTTGGTCAAGATGTCAGGAAAGCTGTGCAAGAATTCTAGTAAACTAATATGTTACCAAAGGATGTCAATTCCACCTTTTTGAAACTCATCTCGAAATATCAAGTATGGAAATCCACCTCTGATTATAGACCTATTAGCCTCTACAATATAATTTATAAGCTCATCACCAAGGTCATGGTTAATAGGTTTAAGGATATTATTTCATTCATAATTGACCACCATCAAGACAACTCAATTAAAGGTAGATTCATAATATATGGTGTAATAACTATTCATGAGCTTATGCATTCAATAGATAAAAGTAAAAAACCTAGCCTATTATTGAAGCTTGATATGAACAAAGCCTTCGATAGAATTTCCTAGGATTTTCTCTTTGCAGTTTTAGCCAAATTTGGGTTTCATGAGGAATGAATAGCTCTAATCAAAGAATGCATCTCCTTTATATGGTTCTCTATTATTATCAATGGTTAACCAACTAGGTATTTCAAAATTTTTAGAGGTGTTAGACAAGGTGACCCTTTATCCCATTTCCTCTTCATAATCATGGTTGAAACCCTTGGTAGATATCTTAATGAATCCTATTCTTTGGGTCTTTTTTTAGGCATTAAACCCTCTTCTATTTCTAGGCTAGCCATTCTTTAGAAATTCATGGATAGATACAATTCTTGCCACTTTATCCTCAATTCCTGAAGCCAAAATAATAAAAACTATACTTAATTTCTATGAAGAGGCCGCAAGATAGAAAGTCAATTTTGAGAAAAGTAGAAGTTTCTTTATGAACACCCTAATTCACAGGAAAATAAAAATTGCAATGCTTCTTGGTTGTACCATATCTGAATTACCCTCCACATACCTTGGCCTCCTACTTTCCATGGGAATTCTTCTATCAACATGTGGAATATGGTCATTGAGTGTGTTACCAAGAAATTGATAGGATGGAAAAAATAAATGTTGAGTCAAGAAACCAAAGCCACCTTGGTTTAGGCTTATTTGTAGAGCATACCTATGTTTTTCATGTCAATTTTCAAAGTTCCATATTCCATAGGGTAAAAACTTGAGCAAATTTAAAGAAAATTTCTTTGGTTTGGAAATGAAAACCATAATAGGTTTTCGCTGGTAGTATGGGACAAAGTTTGTTACAAAAATGACCATGGTGGATTAGGCTTTAGGAATGTCCACACGATGAACCTGGCTCTCATGGACAAACAATATTGGAGAATTATCAATGATAAGACAACTACTTGTATAGACATAGTTAAAGGAAAGTACCTCCAACGATCCTCTTTTATGGATAAGCAACCTCTTACCATTAGATTCTACTTCTGGAATTCAATCACCTAAACAAGGGACATCATAAAAAAAGGTCTGAAATGATATCTATGGTGTGCTAGAGTAGTTTGGTTTTGGGAAGATTCTTGGTTGAGGTATCAACCCCTTATCAATGAACCAAGCCTTGCTATTATCAAGCCTATTACTGATCATATTTTTGGTAGCAGAATTATCAATTTTACTATCCAAATCTTCAATTGTCGGCAGTGAAAACTCCTTCCTACCAATAGTCCTAGTAACGAGATTAATGCAGTACCCAAAATTATTCAAAACCTCTTAAGAACCTATGTTATCCCAAACAATTAAAGATCAGATTCCTCCATATAGAAATCATTTGAGAAAGGTATTTTCACTGTCAAATATGCATATTATTCCCAAGATCTGCTTGTTGCATCCTAGGTATTAGCTAAATTTATTTGTACAAAACACTTGATACCTAAAATTAGCTTTTTTTTATGGCTTGCTTCCTAAAATAGAATCCTTACCATTGACAACCTAATCACCAGAATATTATACATTCATAATCAATGTTCTCTATGAATATCAAACTGGGAATCAATCATCCACCTTTTTCTAGAACGCCCCATATCACTATCAATATTGAATTCCCTATTTGAGCTTGTCAATATTGCCTAGGCCCATCCATCATAACTTACTCTCTTATTATAGCAATGGTATAAGCCCTTTATCAAACTTCAACTCAGTTTTATTTGGACCTCTTGCTTACACCACTACCTATGATAAATTTATCTAGAGTAAATCAACAATATTTTCAATAGGGATGCTAAAGACCCTCGCTCTCTCTTCCTACAAATTACCACCTTTTCTGCTAATAATTCCTAATTCATCTTATCCAATCATGCTCCTAAACCTAGTTTTGAGTCCTATTTTTTTATCCACTTGAAACTAACATTTCAACTGGTATAACTTACTCTATTGTTGAAAAGTCTAGAATCAGGTGGACTTGTCCCCTTGTAAAGTGGATCAAGTTTAATTTTGATGGGATGGATAAAGGAAATCCTAAAGCAGCGGGTGGAAGAGGTATAGTTAGAAATGACCATTGGATAATTCTATTTGCCTTTGCTGAATACATTGGCCTTGAAATGAATAATATGGCTGAATCAAGATCCCTATATTAGGGGTTGCTTATACTAGATAGTTTTAATACCAAAAATATCATTGTTGAAGGAGACTTATTATTCATTATCAATTGCCTCAAAGCCACCCAATATCCTTCATAAAATCTATGCAACATTATTGGCGAGTCCTACTTCTGGAATTCAATCATCCAAACTAGGGACATCATCAAAAAAGGTTTGAAATGGCATCTTGGGTGTGGTGAAGTAATTTGGTTTTGGGAAGATGCTTGGTTGAGGGATCAACCCCTTATCAATGAACCAATCCTCGCTATTCTCAAGCCTATTACTCATCATATTTTTGGTAGCAAAAGTATTAATTTTACTACCCAAATCTCTAATTGTCGACAGTAGAAACTCCTTCGTACCAACAGTCCTAGTAACGAGATTAATGCAGTAGCCAAAACTGTTCAAAACCTCTTAAGAAAATGTTTTATCCCAAACAATTAGAGATTGGATTAAACCATATGAAAACTATTTGAGAAAGGTGTTTTCACTGTCAAATATGCATATTATTCCCAATATCCGCTTGTTGCATCTTGGGTATTAGCTCAATTTATTTGTCTAAAACCCTTGAGACCTAAAATTAGATTTTTTCATGGCATGCTTCCCAAAATAGAATCCTAACCATTGACAACCTAATAACCATAAGGTTGTACATTCATAATTGATGTTCTCTATGCAAATAAAACTGGGAATCAACCATCCACATTTTCCTAGAATGCCCCATCTCATGATCAATCATAAATTCCCTGTTTGAGCTTGTCAATATTTTCTAGGTCCATCCATCATCACTTACTATCTTATTCTAGCAATGGCCTAAGCCATTTACCAATCTCCAACTCAATTTTATTTGTACCTCTTTCTTAAACCACTACCTATGGTAAATTTGGCTAGAGTGAATCAAAAATATTTTTAATAGGATTGCTAAAGATCCTCACTCTATCTTCCTATGAATTACCACCTTTGCTACTAAGAATGCCCAATTCATCTCATCCACTGATGCTCCAAAACCTGGTCTTGAGTCCCATTTATTTATCCACTCCAAACTAAATAATATTTTAGTTGGTATAAATAATTCTATTATTAACAAGTCTATAATTAGGTGGACTTCTCCCCTTGTAGAGTGGATCAATTTTAATTTTTATGGGATGGCTAAAGGAAATATAGGAGCAGCAGGTGGCAGAGGTATAGTTAGAAACAACCATGGGAGAATTCTATTTGTATTTTCTAAATACAATGGCCTTGAAATGAATAATATGGTTGAAGCAAGAGTGCTATATTATGGGTTTCTTATACTGGATGGCTTTAATAATAATAATATCATTATTGAAGGAGACTCATTATTCATCATCAATTGCCTCAAATCCACCCAATATCTTTCATGAAATCTTTGCAACATTATTGGTGAGTGCAAAAGACTTATAAGCAAGTATTCCAATGTCATTATCTAGCATGTATATAGAGAAGGGAATAGGGAAGTCGATTGGTTGGTCAACATAGGTGTTAGTGAAGAGAACCTCCATGTGTAGCAGAAAAAATTTCCACAACACCTCAATATGACCAATCATGTTAATGATATTTCCTTTTTGTAAATTGGGCCTTTTGATGAAAATTCCTATGATGCCAGAGATTTGGAAAAACAAAATATTTTATTTTCCCTATGTTGAACCAAGGACCCAGATCCAATTAGACCTTACCCATAATAGCCATATTGATGTCCAATTCAATTTTCATTAGGTTTTTAAAGCCAAGATCGAGGATTGATGATGTATGTAGAAAAGCCATATCTACAACCTTAATGCTTCCAATAAATATTGCATCATTACTGGTAATCATCAAATTTGAAGCTCTTCCATTGTTCGATTTCCAAAAACCCAAGCTCACATGAAGTGTCTCATTTTAAAGCTCCAAGGAAAATGTATTTGTCCTATGTACATTATTCTCACCGCATGCGTGAGAATCACTAGCCACCATCCTTCATCCACCTAGGTTTCAACTCGCGATGATCAAGTCAATGCTTTATTTCTTGATGTTTTTCCCAAGCCTATTCATGATCCTATTGACCAAAATATGAAGTATGAGTGTCATCATAACTTTGTTAGAACCATTTAGAATTATAATTTTAAGTTTACGAATCATTCGTATCCTGGGTCTGGGGGCTTTACCGAGCATATTGAGTTTATTTCTAAGGAATATCTTTTTGTGCTCATTATCATCCTCTACAATCTTTATTTTATCGTTTCACCCATTATTATTTCTACTAATTATCCATCTATCAAGATGGACCTTATTGAACCTAAAATACTCAATCTTGATCTTGATGTAGAAATCATCCTCAAGAACCATGGTTTCATAGCCTTCCTAAAGAAATTTGAGGGTTTTTATTTGGAAATCACTCAATTTAATCAATTATTGGGATAATGGATAGGTTGTTCTTAGAGGACTAAAATTTTGGGTTAGAGTGAGTGTCATTAATGAGATGATAGAGTTGCCTAATTATAGCTACAAGATTCATTGAGACAATCATTCTTTGGTGGAAGAATTGAAGCACTTCAATGATAGAGGAAATAATTTTGTTAGGGGTAAAGGGGAGATCATTAAAAGTGAGCTTCTTGAGACTTGGAAAAGTGTGCTAATTCTTGTAATACAATATTTCATAGTAGATAGGGTGGATTCACCATTGAAAAGCTTCATGTTGCCTTTCGAATCACCTAAGAGATGTAAAATATGTAAATGTGCCCAAATATTTTATGATATCATTAGAGATATCCATGGATGGGATTAGGAAAGACATGATGTCTTATGCTAAACATCAAATATTACATTGTATTATGTTCAAACATATGCTCTAGAAAGTGACCCTCAAATATTCTTTCACTCCCAGTAGCATCATGGACATCAAGAACATGGAGAAGGGTGTGGAAACGATACCTACTTGTAAGGTATCATCTTTGATCATCCGACGATGATCTCCCATAACAACGATGTCAAAGAGGAAGTATCTAGATAAAGAATATTCTAAATATTTATTTTGCCATAAAAGAGTCCTCAAATAAAGACACTAATCAACCTCGAAAGGATGCTAAGCTAATGTTTAGGGCTCAATGGGATCCTTTTGTCATTCTTTTAGAGATTCTAGAAAATGTGTATTCGTCTCACTATAAAACTAGCATGGTCATTCAATATGTGATGTGGGTGGACAAAGCTATCAACACCATCAATAATAAATCTTCAATGGCTTTCCAAACCAATCTTGAAAGTGATAATGTGATGGAAATGGTGGAGTAATTCTCCCTTTTGGGTTTGTCTTATTTTTTGATATTCGGTTTTATGGGTTTGATCTAGATAAATTGTTCCTATTTGGTGGTGTTTGTTGTTTGTTACTTTTATTTGGTCTAATTTGACCTTTGACTAATGGGTTTTCTCCCTTATTTTTTTTGTATGTTCAGGGTGAAAGCATGAGGATACGAAAGCGAAAAGGGAAGGCGAAGATGCGATGCAAACAGAACCAAACTTAGCGCTAAATCCTAGGAATTTGAAAGTGCATGTAAAGAGGGAAAAGCACGAGCGAATCAAAATGAAACAAGTGTGAATAAATGAGATAGCCCTTTTCATTGATGTGTTCCACAACTCAGTTACAATGCGCATCCTCCCCTTCCAAGGGCTAGGAGCGTTTAAGTATGCATTCTGGTTACATCCATGGGTGCCTTTCCTTCTTTCGCGTGTCCACATGTAAAATGGGCGGACCAAATGTCGCCACCACTTGTGTTGATGAGTCTCGATTCCTTGCTGCTACTTCGATGTCTAGGACCTATGCTCAAAGGAACAAGAAATGGTTAGTAGCACCTACGGATAAAACAAAGCATGCAATCCCCAAGCCTACGATAAGTGAATAAGAAAAATGAATTAAACTATGCCTAAAATGAATCCAAAATATCTAAAAATATAATAGGGGTATCAAGACACTGCCAGGAAGGCCCTGCAAAAATAATAGTCAAGAAATTCCTCGCCGATTTGAATTCCTTCGGGGTGGGACGAATTCACCTGCAACAAAATGTCGAATAGGTACTGTCCCAAATGTTCTACCTAGGAAGCTCCAAAAGACCTGCAAACTTGGGGTTAGCTAATTTTGTCTGTGAGAACCTTGAGTTCATGATTCACGAAATGCCAAGTGATTTGATCAACTTGTGATTATTGCTTGTTTGCTGCCCCAAGTAGGGGCATGATTTGTCTTTGCCAATGATTCTTTGAATGCATGCCATTTTCCATGATTGGGTGTGTATTTGTTGATTGGTCACTAAGTGTGACTACCCCCTCAAGCGACGAATCGATGAGGGAATGACCAACATGAGAAAAGCAACGAGTTGCTTGACCCAAGATGACTTGTGTAAGGGTTCCTTTAGATGTTTTAGCATTAAGCGTGTGTGCAGTTTCCAACATTTAGATCTATTTTTGGTGGGTTTGAACCCTTTTTGTGACACATTTTGGAGCTAAAATTGACAAAAATCCGTTCTCTCGTGGAGCGGTCTGGCTATGGTAGCCTTCTTAGGGAGTATGATAGTGACAATTTGTAACCCCAATGTCCTTTTTGGATGCCAAGAAGGTCAGACACAAAAAGTGTCGTCATTCGGCAATGTTATTGCTATTTTTGGGTGGGTTTTGACCCTTTTGGTGACGCCATTTGGGGATGAAATTCTCGAAGATCCGTATTCCCGTGGAGCGGTCCGGCTATGGTAGATTTCTTAGGGAGTAGGATAGTGAGGATTTGTGACCCCGACATCTGTTTTGCATGCCTAGAATGTCAAGTGCAAAAGCACTCTCATTGGACAGTTTTATTGTTGTTTTTGATGCATTTTTGTGCATATATACAGATGACTTTATTTTATTATTGTGCATGTGATGATTTGATTTTATGCATGATGAGTGATGAGTATGGATGTATGCATGTTAATTTATTTTGATGGATGCATATGTTATGATGAATGCAAATGTTTCTAAATTTGAGGATATGCAAATGTAATGGATGAATTTAAATTTGTGTTGTTTGGCGAGGGCACCATAGACTATTTAGAAATTTGTGGTTTTGGCGATTGCTGATGGCCATGCGAGGATGAAAGATAGCGCAGTTGGTTTAAAATGTAGCTAAGGTTTTTTAAGACTCAGTCGATTTTAACTAACTAGCCATGCCTGTACTTTATCTTACAAGAATTTTGGACAAGGTATGAATCAGACTTGTCTTTGACCAAGTTATTTCACATCCCTGTGTGTGCAATTGAGTTTGTTTATGTGGTATTGGTTAGGATACCGCCGAATGCTGGATAGGTCGTCAACCAAACCTGTACTGAGGATCACCTAATTAGCTCCACTAACTCTGTTGTATTTATTCAGATTAATCTGCAGTGCTATCTAGGATACCATAAGCTAGCTCATCCACATGCAAACATTGATTTGTACACGAGTTAATGTGACAGATATATCGTCATGCGGGAGGTTTACCACTAGTGACCATTAGGATATCCACCAAACCAGTACTGAGGTTTGCCTCATGACCTGTTAGAATGCTGAGAGTTCCAGGGATTCAAGTTCGACTCCCTTCTTTTCTTTTATATTGGGATACTTGCTCTTTTGTAGTGATAAAAATCACTATTTATTTATTTTATTTTTCTTTTGAGAAAGGGATTTGGATTTCGAGTGATGAGAATCACTATTGTATGTGCCTTTTGATGTATGCACTTTGGTGGTGATGTCAAATTTTTGGAGTTTTGACTTTTTGTAAGATTTTATGATGTTTGCAACTTTTTGAGAACTTGGGATTCTTGGGGAATTGGGTAAGGAGGATGCTTGTCCTTTTGCCAACTCTCCGCATTCTTGGGGTCATTCGCACAGGGGGATGAGCAAGATAACTATTTTACTTACGGTGACCTGGACTGATTTGCAGGTTTCATCTTTCATTCACACAACTCAGGAATTTTATGTGTTTTAATTTGTGCTGGTATACTATGTAACAAGGCGTAATCCAAGTAAAACTCTACCTTTGTAAAATCTGTCTGACTTGGTACAGTACATGGCTAGAAGGCTATTGACAGCTGAATGACAGAAACTCTTGATACATTAGAATACCACTGACTATAGTATGACGAACATATGTGATTGTCTAGTAGCCTTATTATAGAATGATAATATTGATTTAGAATCCATGGCATCATGGGTTGAGGGATAACTCAAAATAAAATTATTAATAACAAATTTGAAATTAGATTCGAAAGGACCATTTTTATTAATAATAAGTTATATTTGTGGCTTCTATTAGGGCCACTGCCATCAAAATGCTAAAATATTACATTTGTTAATTTACCATTAAGTTTATTAAACCATATCCAACATGTTTTTTACCAAAAAATAATTTTATTTATTTTTCTGTCATATATATTCTTCATCTATCTCACATTGATAGGTTTACACAATGATCTCCTTAACATTATTTTCATTAAGAGATAAGATCTCATTTGGCCATTTGCATTCTAAAATTTAAATTTCACCAAGAATACCAACATCATGATTGACTAAATTACTTGTTATCGTATTTTTATGCAATCCCTACTAGTTTTGTGATAACATTAATGATAATTTGTGAATCTTCCTCAATCAAGATATATTTCCATCCTTTTCCAATTGTAATTGTAATCCCTACAAGTGTCCTAGCCTTTACATATTTTATCAAATATTTCAAATAACTCGAAATTTATTCTTCATTTTCTCATTCGTATCCCATCCCATGTTATTGGATTGAAAAAAACTTAAAATTGTTTTGCATTACTTTAAAACACCATTGTAATTTAAGTAATTACACATATTTATAGAGTTTAAAAAAATATTTAAAAATAAAACTTTAGATGTATAATATATATATATTTTCACAAATTTACTTAGGTACTTAAAAGAAAGTCCAAAACTCAAACCACTACATTATCATACAAGAACATAATTTAATAGTTTAAAACTATGTATTAATAATTATATAAAATTTTTGGTAGTTAAAATGTATTATATATAGAAATATTATTCAATGTAGTCTAATTATATTTAATAATATATATATTCAAAATTTTTCATTGGGATAGTTGCTTTAAAGATAAAGCTCCTTATAATATATAAAAATAATGAAAATATAACAAATTTTGCATAAGAATCATTTGCAATACATAAGATAAATTAATTAAACACATGATCATATTGAAATTATTGTCAATTTATTTACTTATATATATATATATATGTTTTTAAATTAACCCTAGACAAAATCAATGGGATCAATGGATGTTGCCACTATAAACCTTAACCATTGTTTGAAGCTTGGACCTTCTTAAAAAATGGTCAAAGCCCTAACAAATGTGTTGTTCTTATCAATCTAACTTAATACTTTTATACCAAATATGGTTCAATGGTTGGGTGTATGGATGATGTAACTTACAATAGATTTCAAATCCTTGGAGCACGAAATAAGTTATATAACTCAATTTAATTAAGTTGATGTAAAAAAGAAAGAAAAAACAACCCTTTAAATACTTAATTGTTTAATTAATTTATGTTAATATTAATTATAATAATATTATGTAATTCTGGTCCACTATAATCCTAGCCCATTGGATGACTCAAAGACCATTCTATAGACAAATAACCCGTATATTATTAATTCCGCGTATATCATTATTTAAGGGGATACAGATGGATGTTGATAGCTGCGGGCCATCCCAGCCATGATCCCTAGTAAGGCCCAGAGCTAAATTTTTTCAATAGGCCACGCCCATATTATTCCATAGAAGATAAACACATAGTCACACATAGGTTGTGGTCCTAGCCATTAGACAATTCAAAACAACATTCCTATCCCAAATGTGACCCCTAGTAGGACTGAGAGCTAAACTTATTCAATAGGCCATGAACCCTTATATTCAATAGAAGATAAACACACAGCCATACACAAGCCTTGGTTTGAACTTTGAACCTCCACAAGAAATACCAAACAGCAATACACAAGCCTTGGTTTGAACTTTGAACCTCCACAAGAAATGCCAAACCGTACGATTGAAACTAAAAATAAACTAATATAACCAAAATGAAAAATCACCTTAAAATAAATATAAAATTGTCGTCCACTAATTCCACACAAAGTATTAATATTTACTAGAAAGAAGTTCATGTCTTACATAACCCTCTAAAATTAATATTTAGATATAAAAGAACTTTACATATAAAAAAACACAAGCTACAAAGTTGAAAAAGAAGTGCCCAAGCTAACAATAGCACGTAACAGTCATAAGTGTTTTTATGTTGTCTTGAAGAAAAAATTTAAAAACCACTCCTGGTCCACAATATACATATATAAAAGTTCTGAGAAATCCTCTTATGTGCTCATCAAGCTGAAGTTATTGTTGAGAGTGGCATACCACTCGATCATAAGATCGTAGATGGTATATCAAGGACCAAAAATCAAATGATATTCACCATCTTATTTTTGTGGTTCTGATGACTCCGTCCAGGTCAATTCTCATGCATATAAGGTGGCTTGTTCCACCCCTAAGGTACCTTCAACAATATGTTCCACGATATTGAAATAACTTATCCTTGGGTTACCTTATCTCTTTATTCTCTTGTACTCCTTCACAATCCTTTGCCATTTTCTCTTACAAGATTTTTCGGACATCTCTTTCCAGACATCTCTTTCCACAAGTTCTTAATGCTACGTTTGGTCTTGGGTGCTCTAAATTCTACATCCATTTGAATCCTATGTCTTATGAACTCTCTTGTCTCACTCGAATTCCATTTCTTATTTCGGTTGTTCCCTTACAATCAATATCCACATTATCTTGTTTAACTTTATTAAAATGGGTGGACTCCTCAGCATGACCCACCATCTCTATCCGTGCAAGCCTAGGCCATGTGTAATGATTGCAATTGTCAACCCAGTCCTCCCAATACAGATTGCAATTGTCCACCCAGTCCCAATACCACAACATGTAGGGCTCAAAGTTTATATAGAGTAACATTAGATATGGTAGCCAATTAATCCAGTTAAGACTTGATAGAATTTTGCTTTCTAGGGACGTTTAACTTGTAATCATTCCCTAAAATTGGTTTGGACCACAACCCGTTAGTGCTTGATTATTTTTAATAGATGTCTCCTTTCAAACCACTTTTTAGGTTCGAATAAATGTGGCTTCAGTATCTGAACATTAGAAATCACATATCTGATTGATGTAAAGAGAAATTCCTAGGACCTTGGTTATCTATGCTAGTTAGGAAACTCTTATCCTGGATATGGTTGAAGGAAGGAGACTGTAATACAAAATATTTCCATACATAAACACTCAGGTACATGAGCACTAACAGAATTAGGGAACTTTCAAGAAGTGATGGATCAAAAATCACTAACATCAAAGAAATCAGGTCTGAAGGCATTTCCCAATTTTTAAATATTTTAGGTCCCAACACACCATGTCTTATACAATCTAGCAATGCTCTCCTAAAAAATATTCCTCACATTGTGTCTTAGGATCTAAATTCAGGCCTCCTTAAAAAATTCTCCAATGATAAAATTAAATAGGCCATGTTTTCCAAGAACCCCAATAAAGCTCCAGGACCCAATGTTTTTCCTCCATTTTTTCCAACATTTTTGGGATATTGTTGGTCAAGATGTCAGGAAAGCTGTGCAAGAATTCTAGTAAACTAATATGTTACCAAAGGATGTCAATTCCACCTTTTTGACTCTCATATCGAAATATCAAGTATGGAAATCCACCTCTGATTATAGACCTATTAGCCTCTACAATATAATTTATAAGCTCATCACCAAGGTCATGGTTAATAGGTTTAAGGATATTATTTCATTCATAATTGACCACCATCAAGACAACTCAATTAAATGTAGATTCATAGTATATGGTGTAATCACTATTCATGAGCTTATGCATTCAATAGATAAAAGTAAAAAACCTGGCCTATTATTGAAGCTTGATATGAACAAATCATTCGATAGAATTTCCTAGGATTTTCTCTTTGCAGTTTTAGCCAAATTTGAGTTTCATGAGGAATGAATAGCTCTAATCAAAGAATGCATCTCCTTTATATGGTTCTCTATTATTAAAAATGGTTCAGCAACTAGGTATTTCAAAATTTTTAGAGGTGTTAGACAAGGTGACCCTTTATCCCATTTCATCTTCATCATCATGGTTGAAACCCTTGGTAGATCTCTTAATGAAGCCTATTCTTTGGGTCTTCTTTTAGGCATTAAACCCTCTTCTATTTCTAAGCTAGCCATTCTTTAGAAATTCATGGATAGATACAATTCTTGCCACTTTATCCTCAATTCCTGAAGCCAAAATAATAAAAACTATACTTAATTTCTATGAAGAGGCCGCAAGATAGAAAGTCAATTTTGAGAAAAGTAGAATTTTCTTTATGAACACCCTAATTCATAGGTAAATAAAAATTGCAAGGATTCTTGGTTGCACCATATCTGAATTACCCTCCACATACCTTGGCCTCCCACTTTTCCATGGGAATTCTTCTATCAACATGTGGAATATGGTCATTGAGTGTGTTACCAAGAAATTGATAGGATGGACAAAATAAATGTTGAGTCAAGAAACCAAAGCCACCTTGGTTTAGGCTTATTTGTAGAGCATACCTATGTTTTTCATGTCAATTTTCAAGGTTCCATATTCCATAGGGTAAAAATTTGAGCAAATTCAAAGAAAATTTCTTTGGTTTGGAAATGAGAACCATAATAGGTTTTCACTGGTAGTATGGGACAAAGTTTGTTACAAAAATGACCATGGTGGATTAGGCTTTAGGAATGTCCACACGATGAACCTGGCTCTCATGGACAAACAATATTGGAGAATTATCAATGATAAGACAACTACTTGGATAGACATAGTTAAAGCAAAGTACCTCCAACGATCCTCTTTTATGGATGAGCAACCCCTTACCATTAGATTCTACTTCTGGAATTCAATCATCTAAACAAGGGACATCATAAAAAAAGGTCTGAAATGATATCTATGGTGTGCTGGAGTAGTTTGGTTTTGGGAAGATTCTTGGTTGAGGTATCAACCCCTTATCAATGAACCAAGCCTTGCTATTCTCAAGCCTATTACTGATCATATTTTTGGTAGCAGAATTATCAATTTTACTATCCAAATCTTCAATTATCGGCAGTGAAAACTCCTTCCTACCAATAGTCCTAGTAACGAGATTAATGCAGTAGCCAAAATTATTCAAAACCTCTTAAGAACCTATGTTATCCCAAACAATTAAATATCATATTCCTCCATATATAAATCATTTGAGAAAGGTATTTTCACTGTCAAATATGCATATTACACCCAAGATCTGCTTGTTCCATCCTAGGTATTAGCTAAATTTATTTGTATAAAACACTTGATACCTAAAATTAGCTTTTTTTTATGGCTTGCTTCCCAAAATAGAATCCTAACCATTGACAACCTAATCACCAGAATATTATACATTCATAATCAATGTTCTCTATGAATATCAAACCGGGAATCAATCATCCACCTTTTTCTAGAACGCCCCATATCACTATCAATATTGAATTCCCTATTTGAGCTTGTCAATATTGCCTAGGCCCATCCATAATAACTTACTCTCTTATTATAGCAATGGTATAAGCCCTTTATCAATCTTCAACAAGGTTTTATTTGGACCTCTTGCTTACACCACTACCTATGATAAATTTATCTAGAGTAAATCAACAATATTTTCAATAGGATGCTTAAGACCCTCGCTCTATCTTCCTACAAATTACCACCTTTGCTGCTAATAATTCCTAATTCATCTTATCCAATCATGCTCCTAAACCTAGTTTTGAGTCCTATTTTTTTATCCACTTGAAACTAACATTTCAACTAGTATAACTTACTCTATTGTTGACAAGTCTAGAATCAGGTGGACTTGTCCCCTTGTAAAGTGGATCAAGTTTAATTTTGATGGGATGGATAAAGGAAATCCTAGAGCATCGGGTGGAAGAGGTATAGTTAGAAATGACCATTGGATAATTTTATTTTCCTTTGCTGAATACATTGGCCTTGAAATGAATAATATGGCTGAAGCAAGATCCCTATATTAGGGGTTGCTTATACTAGATAGTTTTAATACCAAAAATATCATTGCTGAAGGAGACTCATTATTCATTATCAATTGCCTTAAAGCCACACAATATCCTTCATAAAATCTATGCAACATTATTGGTGAGTCATAATTCTAGAATTCAATCATCCAAACTAGGGACATCATCAAAAAATGTTTGAAATGGCATCTTGGGTGTGGTGGAGTAATTTGGTTTTGGGAAGATGCTTGGTTGAGGGATCAACCCCTTATCAATGAACCAAGCCTCGCTATTCTCAAGCCTATTACTCATCATATTTTTGGTAGCAAAATTATTAATTTTACTACCCAAATCTCTAATTGTCGACAGTAGAAACTCCTTCCTACCAACAGTCCTAGTAACGAGATTAATGCAGTAGCAAAAACTGTTCAAAACCTCTTAAGAAAATGTTTTATCCCAAACAATTAGAGATTGGATTAAACCATATGAAAACTATTTGAGAAAGGTATTTTCACTGTCAAATATGCATATTATTCCCAATATCCGCTTGTTGCATCTTGGGTATTAGCTCAATTTATTTGTCTAAAACCCTTGATACCTAAAATTAGATTTTTTCATGGCATGCTTCCCAAAATAGAATCCTAACCATTGACAACCTAATAACCATAAGGTTGTACATTCATAATTGATGTTCTCTATGTAAATCAAACTGGGAATCAACCATCCACATTTTCCTAGAATGCCCCATCTCACGATCAATCTTAAATTCCGTATTTGAGCTTGTCAATATTTCCTAGGTCCATCCATCATCACTTACTATCTTATTCTAGCAATGGCCTAAGCTATTTACCAATCTCCAACTCAATTTTATTTGTACCTCTTTCTTAAACCACTACCTATGGTAAATTTGGCTAGAGTGAATCAACAAGATTTTTAATAGGATTGCTAAAGATCCTCACTCTATCTTCCTATGAATTACCACCTTTGCTACTAAGAATGCCCAATTCATCTCATCCACTGATGCTCCAAAACCTGGTCTTGAGTCCCATTTATTTATCCACTCCAAACTAAATAATATTTTAGTTGGTATAAATAATTCTATTATTAACAAGTCTAGAATTAGGTGGACTTTTCCTCTTGTAGAGTGGATCAATTTTAATTTTTATGGGATGGCTAAAGGAAATATAGGAGCAGCAGGTGGCAGAGGTATAGTTAGAAACAACCATGGGAGAATTCTATTTGTATTTTCTAAATACATTGGCCTTGAAATGAATAATATGGTTGAAGCAAGAGCGCTATATTATGGGTTTCTTATACTGGATGGCTTTAATAATAATAATATCATTATTGAAGGAGACTCATTATTCATCATCAATTGCCTCAAATCCACCAAATATCTTTCATGAAATATGTGCAACATTATTGGTGAGTGCAAAGGACTTATAAGCAAGTATTCCAATGTCATTATCTAGCATGTATATAGAGAAGGGAATAGGGAAGTCGATTGGTTGGTCAACATAGGTGTTAGAGAAGAGAACCTCCATGTGTAGCAGAAAAAATTTCCACAACACCTCAATATGACCAATCATGTTAATGATATTTCCTTTTTGTAAATTGGGCCTTTTGATGAAAATTCCTATGATGCTAGAGATTTGGAAAAACAAAATATTTTATTTTCCCTATGTTGAACCAAGGACCCAGATCCAATTAGACCTTACCCATAATAGCCATATTGATGTCCAATTCAATGTTCATTAGGTTTTTAAAGCCAAGATCGAGGATTGATGATGTATGTAGAAAAGCCATATCTACAACCTTAATGCTTCCAATAAATATTGCATCATTACTGGTAATCATCAAATTTGAAGCTCTTCCATTGTTAGATTTCCAAAAACCCAAGCACACATGAAGGGTCTCATTTTAAAGCTCCAAGGAAAATGTATTTGTCCTATGTACATTATTCTCACCGCATGCGTGAGAATCACTAGCCACCATCCTTCATCCACCTAGGTTTCAACTCGCGATGATCAAGTCAATGCTTTATTTTTTGATGTTTTTCCCAAGCCTATTCATGATCCTATTGACCAAAATATGAAGTATGAGTGTCATCATAACTTTGTTAGAACCATTTAGAATTATCATTTTAAGTTTACGGATCATTTGTATCCTGGGTCTGGGGGCTAACATATTCTCTAGAAAGTGACCCTCAAATATTCTTTCACTCCCAGTAGCATCATGGACATCAAGAACATGGAGAAGGGTGTGGAAACGATACCTACTTGTAAGGTATCATCTTTGATCATCCGACGATGATCTCCCAAAACAACGATGTCAAAGAGGAAGTATCTAGATAAAGAATATTCTAAATATTTATTTTTCCATAAAATAGTCCTCAAATAAAGACACTAATCAACCTCGAAAGGATGCTAAGCTAATGTTTAGGGCTCAATGGGATCCTTTTGTCATTATTTTAGAGATTCTAGAAAATGTGTATTCGTCTCACTATAAAACTAGCATGGTCATTCAATATGTGATGTGGGTGGACAAAGCTATCAACACCATCAATAATAAATCTTCAATGGCTTTCCAAACCAATCTTGAAAGTGATAATGTGATGGAAATGGTGGAGTAATTCTCCCTTTTGGGTTTGTCTTATTTGTTGATATTCGGTTTTATGGGTTTGATCTAGATAAATTGTTCCTATTTGGTGGTGTTTGTTGTTTGTTACTTTTATTTGGTCTAATTTGACCTTTGAATAATGGGTTTTCTCCCTTATTTTTTTTGTAAAAAGGTTCAGGGTGAAAGCACGAGGATACAGAAGCGAAAAGGGAAGGCGAAGATGCGATGCAAACAGAACCAAACTTAGCACTAAATCCTAGGAATTTGAAAGTGCATGAAAAGAGGGAAAAGCACAAGCGAATCAAAATGAAACAAGTGTGAATAAATGAGACAACCCTTTTTATTGATGTGTTCCACAACTCGGTTACAATACGCATCCTCCCCTTCCAAGGTCTAGGAGCATTTAAGTATGCATTCTTGTTACATCCATGGGTGCCTTTCCTTCTTTCGAGTGCCCACATGTAAAATGGGCGAACCAAATGTCGCCGTCGCTTGCGTTGATGAGTCTCGATTCCTTGCTGCTCCTTCGATGTCTAGGACCTGCACTCAAAGGAACAAGAAATGGTCAGTAGCACCTGCGGATAAAACAAAGCATGCAATCCCCAAGCCTAAGATAAGTGAATAAGGAAAATGAATTAAACTATGCCTAAAATGAATCCAAAATATCTAAAAATCTGATAGGGGTATCAAGACACTACCAGGAAGGCCCTGCAAAAAGAATAGTCATGAAATTCCTCGCCGATTTGAATTCTCTTCGGGGCAGGACGAATTCACCTGCAACAAAATGTCGAATAGGTACTATCCCAAATGTCCTACCTATGAAGCTCCAAAAGACCTGCAAACTTGGGGTTAGCTAATTGGGGGCATTTTGGGAAGACCCAGATGGTCATATTTTCCCAATTTGGCCTCCATCAATAAGAATTTGATGATGCTACCTATAGATTAGTAGAAGCGAGCAAAGATAGAAACATGATCAAAATTGTTCAAAACGAGACAGTATTTAAATGACAACCTATATAAGCATCATAGAATTGAATGCAAAAATGAAAGAAAGCAAGTCTACCATTGAATTCCCATCACTCCAAAGGGGGGCGATTAGGACTGTGGCAATGTGGGAGGGGACGCCCATGGGGCAGGTCACCCACCGTTTTAGGCCTCGATTTCGGCACCAATCCACTTGGGATGGGTCCAAAACCTCTTGTGTGGTATTGTCAGCAAATTTGGTGAGATATTGTGGCAAAATTTCAGGTTTTGGGTTCAATATTCGTCCTCTCACTAGTCACCTAATGATCTCCCCTCTAGAGGAGGTCAAGGATGTGAAAGGTGCAAATCCAAAAGTTGTGAGGTATGACAATAAAATGATAGCACTTCGTTGCTCTAAAATTGCTCCCTTTATGTATATCTGGGCTGAGAAAACTCACAAATTTATAGACCTGGAGGTCTCTTGAAATGGGCATGTAGAGGCACCACTTGGCAATCATGCATTCTTAGGGGGAAGGAGACTCCTCCCTGAATAAGGGCTTCATGACTGCCCTTGTAATTGCCTCTAATACTAAAAAACGCTCACCCATACTCCTATGCGATGAAGGAAGCGTTAAGTGGTGGATCTGAGCTACCATTTGTCAAGATTTGACTTTTTTCCCGTCAAACCTGTAATTCGCCCCACCCTGGAGCAAATCCAGAATTCGTCCCTGGGTGGGGCGAATCCTAGTTTGAATTCATTCTAGGGTGGAACGGATGTTAAGCAAAGGGCCTGAAGGTGCCAAATTGATCTCTGACCTTTCAAAACTACTATGAGAGTGGTTAGGACCACTGTTTAACCTCTGGGGGCTGCCCTTGGGGCTGTGTGTGTCAATGCGATCAGTGTTTGCGATCACATAATCGGATTGGTGCTATTTTGGTGTCTATAGATGCCCATTTTTGGGATGCGATGTGCATGGTGCAGCACCGAGTAAAAAATAGATAACCAAAGCACTAACAATTAGGGTTTCTCAGTAACCTAACCAAATTTTGATGCCCCAAGTATGGAAATGGCATGCATTCTTGAATCCTTACTTCTAACGAGCGAAGGAACTTGATTCAAGTGTTAACCTTTTTCGGTGAGGTGTTACTTGATCTTGGACATTGATCAGTCATGAATAGGCAAAGGGTGCAACATTTTGTTTGTGAGAACCTTGAGTTCATGATTCACGAAATGCCAAGTGATTTGATCAACTTGTGATTATTGCTTGTTTGCTGCCCCAAGCAGGGGCGTGATTTGTCTTTGCCAATGATTCTTTGAATGCATGCCGTTTTCCATGATTGGGTGTGTATTTGTTGATTGGTGACTAAGTGTGACTACCCCCTCAAGCGACGAATCGATGAGGGAATGACCAACATGAGAAAAGTGACGAGTAGCTTGACCCAAGATGACTTGTGTAAGGGTGCCTTTAGATGTTTTAGCATTAAGCGTGTGTGTAGTTTCCAACATTTAGACCTATTTTTGGTGGGTTTGAACCCTTTTTGTGACGCATTTTGGAGCTAAAATTAACAAAAATCCATTCTCCCGTGGAGCGGTCCGGCTATGGTAGCCTTCTTAGGGAGTAGGATAGTGACAATTTGTAACCCCAATGTCCGTTTTAGATGCAAAGAAGGTCAGGCACAAAAAGTGTCGTCGTTCGGCAATGTTATTGCTATTTTTGGGTGGGTTTTGACCCTTTTGGTGACGCCGTTTGGGGATGAAATTCTCAAAGATCCGTCTTCCCGTGGAGCAGTCCGGCTATGGTAGCCTTATTAGGGAGTAGGATAGTGAGGATTTGTGACCCCGACATCTATTTTGCATGCCTAGAATGTCAAGTGCAAAAGCACTCTCATTGGACAGTTTATTTCAAATCCCTGTGTGTGCAATTGAGTTCGTTTATGTGGTATTGGTTAGGATACCGCCAGTTCCAAATAGGCTATCAACCAAACCTGTACTGAGGATCACCTAATTAGCTCCACTAACTCCATTGTATTTAGTCAGATTAATCTGTAGTGCTATCTAGGATACCATAAGCTAGCTCATCCACATGCAAACATTGATCTGTACACGAGTTAATATGACAGATATATCGTCATGCAGGAGGTTTACCACCAGTGACCGATAGGCTATCCACAAAACCAGTACTAAGGTTTACCTCATGACCTGTTAGAATGCTAAGAGTTCCAGGGATTCAAGTTTGACTCCCTTCTTTTCTTTTATATTGGGATACTTGCTATTTTGTAGTGATAAAAATCACTGTTTATTTTTTTTATTTTTCTTTTGAGCAAGGGATTTGGATTTCGAGTGATGAGAATCACTATTGTATGTGCCTTTTGATGTATGCACTTTGGTGGTGATGTCAAATTTTTGGAGTTTTGACTTTTTGTAAGATTTTATGATGTTTGCAACTTTTGGAGAACTTGGGATTCTTGGGGAATTGGGTAGGGAGGATGCTTGTCCTTTTGCCAACTCTCCGCATTCTTGGGGTCATTCACACAGGGGGATGAGCAAGATAACCATTTTGCTTACGGTGACCTGGACTGCTTTGCAGGTTTCATCTTTCATTCACACAACTTGGGAATTTTTTATGTGTTTTAATTTGTGCTGGGATGCTATGTAACAAGGCGTAATCCAAGTAAAACTCTACCTTCGTAAAATCTGTTTGACTTGGTACAGTATGTGGCTAGAAGGCTATTGACAGCTGAATGACAGAAACTCTTGATACATTAGAATACCACTGACTATAGTATGGCGAACAGATGTGATTGTCTAGTAGCCTTATTATAGCATGATAATATTGATTTAGAATCCATGGCATCATGGGTTGAGGGATGACTCAAAATAAAATTATTAATAACAAATTTGAAATTAGATTCGAAAGGACCATTTTTATTAATAATAAGTTATATATGTGGCTTCTATTAGGGCCACTGCCATCAAAATGCTAAAATATTACATTTGCTAATTTACCATTAAGTTTATTAAACCATATCCAACATGTTTTTTACCAAAAAATAATTTTATTTATTTTTCTGTCATATATATTCTTCATCTATTTCACATTGATAGGTTTACACAATGATCTCCTTAACATTATTTTCATTAAGAGATAAGATCTCATTTGGCCATTTGCCTTCTAAAATTTAAATTTCACCAAGAATACCAACATCATGATTGACTAAATTACTTGTTATCGTATTTTTATGCAATCCCTACTAGTTTTGTGATAACATTAATGATAATTTGTGAATCTTCCTCAATCAAGATATATTTCCATCCTTTTCCAATTGTAATTGTAATCCCTACAAGTGTCCTAGCCTTTACATATTTTATCAAATATTTCAAATAACTTGAAATTTATTCTTCATTTTCTCATTCGTATCCCATCCCATGTTATTGGATTGAAAAAAACTTAAAATTGTTTTGCATTACTTTAAAACACCATTGTAATTTAAGTAATTACACATATTTATAGAGTTTAAAAAAATATTTAAAAATAAAACTTTAGATGTATAATATATATATATTTTCACAAATTTACTTAGGTACTTAAAAGAAAGTCCAAAACTCAAACCACTACATTATCATACAAGAACATAATTTAATAGTTTAAAACTATGTATTAATAATTATATAAAATTTTTGGTAGTTAAAATGTATTATATATAGAAATATTATTCAATGTAGTCTAATTATATTTAATAATATATATATTCAAAATTTTTCATTGGGATAGTTGCTTTAAAGATAAAGCTCCTTATAATATATAAAAATAATGAAAATATAACAAATTTTGCATAAGAATCATTTGCAATACATAAGATAAATTAATTAAACACATGATCATATTGAAATTATTGTCAATATATATATATATATATATATATATATATATATATATATATATATATATATATATATATGTGTGTGTATGTGTGTGTGTGTTTTTAATTTAACCCTAGACAAAATCAATGGCATCAATGGATGTTGCCACTATAAACCTTAACCATTGTTTGAAGCTTGGACCTTCTTAAAAAATGGTCAAAGCCCTAACAAATGTGTTGTTCTTATCAATCTAACTTAACACTTTTCTACCAAATATGGTTCAATGGTTGGGTGTATGGATGATGTAACTTAAAATAGATTTCAAATCCTTGGAGCACGAAATAAGTTATATAACTCAATTTAATTAAGTTGATGTAAAAAAGAAAAAAAAAACAACCCTTTCAATACTTAATTGTTTAATTAATTTATGTTAATATTAATTATAATAATATTATGTAATTCTGGTCCACTATAATCCTAGCCCATTGGATGACTCAAAGACTCAAAACTAGGGTTGAGCATTCCCATACCAGCCATGATCCCTAGTAAGGCCCAGAGCTAAATTTTTTCAATAGGCCACGCTCATCTTATTCCATAGAAGATAAACACACAGTCACACATAGGTTGTGGTCCTAGCCCATTAGACAATTCAAAACAACGTTCCTATCCCATCTGTGACCCCTAGTAGGACTGAGAGCTAAACTTATTCAATAGGCCATGACCCCTTATATTCAATAGAAGATAAACACACAGCCATACACAAGCCTTGGTTTGAACTCTGAACCTCCACAAGAAATACCAAACAGCCATACACAAGCCTTGGTTTGAACTTTGAACCTCCACAAGAAATGCCAAAACGTACGATTGAAACTAAAAATAAACTAATATAACCGAAATGAAAAATCACCTTAAAATAAAAATAAAATTGTCATCCATTAATTCCACACAAAGTATTAATATTTACTAGAAAGAAGTTCATGTCTTACATAACCCTCTAAAATTAATATTTAGATATAAAAGAACTTTACATATAAAAAATCACAAGCTACAAAGTTGAAAAAGAAGTGCCCAAGCTAACAATAGCACGTAACAGTCATAAGTGTTCTTATGTTGTCTTGAAGAAAAAATTAAAAAACCACTCCTGGTCCACAATAGACATATATAAAAGTTTTGAGAAATCCTCTTATGTGCTCATCAAGCTGAAGTTATTGTTGAGAGTGGCATACCACTCGATCATAAGATCGTAGATGGTATATCAAGGACCAAAACTCAAATGATATTCACCATCTTGTTTTTGTGGTTTTGATGACTCCATCTAGGTCAATTCTCGTGCATATAAGGTGGCTTGTTCCACCCCTAAGGTACCTTCAACAATATGTTACACGATATTGAAATAACTTATCCTTGGGTTACCTTATCTCTTTATTCTCTTGTACTCCTTCACAATCCTTTGCCATTTTCTCTTACAAGATTTTTCGGACATCTCTTTCCACAAGTTCTTAATGCTACGTTTGGTCTTGGGTGCTCTAAATTCTACATCCATTTGAAGCCTATGTCTTATGAACTCTCTTGTCTCACTCAAATTCCATTTCTTCTTTCGGTTGTTCATAATGCCTGGAAGGCCCACATCTCTTTCCTTTCCTTGCTATAACTTGAAGTTCCTAAATTTATGTCTGTGCTTCCCTTACAATCAATATCCACATTATCTCGTTTAACTTTATTAAAATGGGTGGACTCCTCAGCATGACCCACCATCTCTATCCGTGCAATCCTAGGCCGTGTGTAATGATTGCAATTGTCAACCCAGTCCTCCCTATAAAAATTGCAATTGTCGGCCCAGTCCCAATACCACAACATGTAGGGCTCACAGTTTATATAGAGTAACATTAGATATGGCAGCAAATTAATCCAGTTAAGACTTGATAGAATTTTGCTTTCTAGGGAAGTTTAACTTGTAATAATTCCCTAAAATTGGTTTGGACCACAACTCGTTAGTGCTTGATTATTTTTAATATATGTCTCCTTTCAAACCACTTTTTAGGTTCGAATAAATGTGACTTCAGTATCTGAACATTAGAAATCACATATCTGATTGATGGAAAGAGAAATTCCTAGGACCTTGGTTATCTATGCTAGTTAGGAAACTCTTATCCTGGATATGGTTAAAGGAAGGAGACTCTAATACAAAATATTTCCTTACATAAACACTCAGGTACATGAGCACTAACAAAATTAGGGAAATTTCAAGAAGTGATGGATCAAAAATCACTAACATCAAAGAAATCAGGTCTGAAGGCATTTCCCAATTTTTAAATATTTTAGGTCCCAACACACCATGTCTTAACCAATCTAGCAACACTCTCCTAAAAAATAATCCTCACATTGTGTCTTAGGATCTAAATTCAGGCCTCCTCAAAAAATTCTCCAATGATAAAATTAAATAGGCCATGTTTTCCAAGAACCCCAATAAAGCTCCAGGACCCAATGTTTTTCCTCCATTTTTTCCAACATTTTTGGGATATTGTTGGTCAAGATGTCAGGAAAGATGTGCAAGAATTCTAGTAAACTAATATGTTACCAAAGGATGTCAATTCCACCTTTTTGACACTCATCTCGAAATATCAAGTATGGAAATCCACCTCTGATTATAGACCTATTAGCCTCTACAATATAATTTATAAGCTGATCACCAAGGTCATGGTTAATAGGTTTAAGGATATTATTTCATTCATAATTGACCACCATCAAGACAACTCAATTAAAGGTAGATTCATAATATATGGTGTAATCACTATTCATGAGCTTATGCATTCAATAGATAAAATTAAAAAACCTGACCTATTATTGAAGTTTGATATGAACAAATCATTCGATAGAATTTCCTAGGATTTTCTCTTTGCAGTTTTAGCCAAATTTGAGTTTCATGAGGAATGAATAGCTCTAATCAAAGAATGCATATCCTTTATATGGTTCTCTATTATTATCAATGGTTCAGCAACTAGGTATTTCAAAATTTTTAGAGGTGTTAGACAAGGTGACCCTTTATCCCATTTCCTCTTCATCATCATGGTTGAAACCCTTGGTAGATCTCTTAATGAAGCCTATTATTTGGGTCTTCTTTTAGGCATTAAACCCTCTTCTATTTCTAAGCTAGCCATTCTTTAGAAATTCATGGATAGATACAATTCTTGCCACTTTATCCTCAATTCCTGAAGCCAAAATAATAAAAACTATACTTAATTTCTATGAAGAGGCCGCAAGATAGAAAGTCAATTTTGAGAAAAGTAGAAGTTTCTTTATGAACCCCCTAATTCACAAGAAAATAAAAATTGCAATGATTCTTGGTTGTACCATATCTTAATTACCCTCCACATACCTTGGCCTCCTACTTTTCCATGGGAATTCTTCTATCAACATGTGGAATATGGTCATTGAGTGTGTTACCAAGAAATTGATAGGATGGAAAAAATAAATGTTGAGTCAAGAAACCAAAGCCACCTTGGTTTAGGCTTATTTGTAGAGCATACCTATGTTTTTCATGTCAATTTTCAAAGTTCCATATTCCATAGGGTAAAAATTTGAGCAAATTTAAAGAAAATTTCTTTGGTTTGAAAATGAAAACCATAATAGGTTTTCACTGGTAGTATGGGACAAAGTTTGTTACAAAAATGACCATGGTGGATTAGGATTTAGGAATGTCCACACGATGAACCTGGCTCTCATGGAAAAACAATATTGGAGAATTATCAATGATAAGACAACTAATTGGATAGACATAGTTAAAGGAAAGTACCTCCAACGATCCTCTTTTATGGATGAGCAACCCCTTACCATTAGATTCTACTTCTGGAATTCAATCATCTAAACAAGGGACATCATAAAAAAAGGTCTGAAATGATATCTATGGTGTGCTGGAGTAGTTTGGTTTTGGGAAGATTCTTGGTTGAGGTATCAACCCCTTATCAATGAACCAAGCCTTGCTATTCTCAAGCCTATTACTGATCATATTTTTGGTAGCAGAATTATCAATTTTACTATCCAAATCTTCAATTGTCGGCAGTGAAAACTCCTTCCTACCAATAGTCCCAGTAACGAGATTAATGCAGTACCCTAAATTATTCAAAACCTCTTAAGAACCTATGTTATCCCAAATAATTAAAGATCAGATTCCTCCATATATAAATCATTTGAGAAAGGTATTTTCACTGTCAAATATGCATATTATTCCCAAGATTTGCTTGTTGCATCCTAGGTATTAGCTAAATTTATTTGTATAAAACACTTGATACCTAAAATTAGCCTTTTTTTATGGCTTGCTTCCCAAAATAGAATCCTAACCATTGACAACCTAATCACCAGAATATTATACATTCATAATCAATGTTCTCTATGAATATCAAACCGGGAATAAATCATCCACCTTTTTCTAGAACGCCCCATATCACTATCAATATTGAATTCCCTATTTGAGCTTGTAAATATTGCCTAGGCCCATCCATCATAACTTACTCTCTTATTATAGCAATGGTATAAGCCCTTTATCAATCTTCAACTCAGTTTTATTTGGACTTCTTGCTTACACCACTACCTATGATAAATTTATCTAGAGTAAATCAACAATATTTTCAATAGGGATGCTAAAGGCCCTCACTCTATATTCCTACAAATTACCACCTTTGCTGCTAATAATTCCTAATTCATCTTATCCAATCATGGTCCTAAACCTAGTTTTGAGTCCTATTTTTTTATCCACTTGAAACTAACATTTCAACTGGTATAACTTACTCTATTGTTGACAAGTCTAGAATCAGGTGGACTTGTCCCTTGTAAAGTGGATCAAGTTTAATTTTGATGGGATGGATAAAGGAAATCCTAGAGCCGTGGGTGGAAGAGGTATAGTTAGAAATGACCATTGGATAATTTTATTTGCCTTTGCTGAATACATTGGCTTTGAAATGAATAATATGGCTGAAGCAAGATCCTTATCTTAAGGGTTGCTTATACTAGATAGTTTTAATACCAAAAATATCATTGTTGAAGGAGACTCATTATTCTTTATCAATTGCCTCAAAGCCACCCAATATCCTTCATAAAATCTATGCAACATTATTGGTGAGTCCTACTTCTGGAATTCAATCATCCAAACTAGGGACATCATCAAAAAAGGTTTGAAATGGCATCTTGGGTGTGGTGGAGTAATTTGGTTTTGGGAAGATGCTTGGTTGAGGGATCAACCCCTTATCAATGAACCAAGCCTCGCTATTCTCAAGCCCATTACTCATCATATTTTTGGTAGCAAAAGTATTAATTTTACTACCCAAATCTCTAATTGTCGACAATAGAAACTCCTTCCTACCAACAGTCCTAGTAACGAGATTAATACAGTAGCCAAAACTGTTCAAAACCTCTTAAGAAAATGTTTTATCCCAAACAATTAGAGATTGGATTAAACCATATGAAAACTATTTGAGAAAGGTATTTTCACTGTCAAATATACATATTATTCCCAATATCCGCTTGTTGCATCTTGGGTATTAGCTCAATTTATTTGTCTAAAACCCTTGATACCTAAAATTAGATTTTTTCATGGCATGCTTCCAAAAATAGAATCCTAACCATTGACAACCTAATAACCATAAGGTTGTACATTCATAATTGATGTTCTCTATGCAAATCAAACTGGGAATCAACCATCCACATTTTCCTAGAATGCCCCATCTCACGATCAATCTTAAATTCCCTATTTGAGCTTGTCAATATTTCCTAGGTCCATCCATCATCACTTACTATCTTATTCTAGCAACGGCCTAAGCCATTTACCAATCTCCAACTCAATTTTATTTGTACCTCTTTCTTAAACCACTACCTATGGTAAATTTGGCTAGAGTGAATCAACAAGATTTTTAATAGGATTGCTAAAGATCCTCACTCTATCTTCCTATGAATTACCACCTTTGCTACTAAGAATGCCCAATTCATCTCATCCACTGATGCTCCAAAACCTGGTCTTGAGTCCCATTTATTTATCCACTCCAAACTAAATAATATTTTAGTTGGTATAAATAATTCTATTATTAACAAGTCTAGAATTAGGTGGACTTCTCCCCTTGTAGAGTGGATCAATTTTAATTTTTATGGGATGGCTAAAGGAAATATAGGAGCAGCAGGTGGCAAAGGTATAGTTAGAAACAACCATGGGATAATTCTATTTGTATTTTTTAAATACATTGGCCTTGAAATGAATAATATGGTTGAAGCAAGAGCGCTATATTATGGGTTGCTTATACTAGATGGCTTTAATAATAATAATATCATTATTGAAGGAGACTCATTATTCATCATCAATTGCCTCAAATCCACCCAATATCCATCATGGAATCTGTGCAACATTATTGGTGAGTGCAAAAGACTTATAAGCAAGTATTCCAATGTCATTATCTAGCATGTATATAGAGAAGGGAATAGGGAAGTCGATTGGTTGGTCAACATAGGTGTTAGAGAAGAGAACCTCCATGTGTAGCAGAAAAAATTTCCACAACACCTCAATATGACCAATCATGTTAATGATATTTCCTTTTTGTAAATTGGGCCTTTTGATTAAAATTCCTATGATGCCAGAGATTTGGAAAAACAAAATATTTTATTTTCCCTATGTTGAACCAAGGACCCAGATCCAATTAGACCTTACCCATAATAGCCATATTGATGTCCAATTCAATGTTCATTAGGTTTTTAAAGCCAAGATCGAGGATTGATGATGTATGTAGAAAAGCCATATCTACAACCTTAATGCTTCCAATAAATATTGCATCATTACTGGTAATCATCAAATTTGAAGCTCTTCCATTGTTTGATTTCCAAAAACCCAAGCTCACATGAAGCATCTCATTTTAAAGCTCCAAGGAAAATGTATTTGTCCTATGTACATTATTCTCACCGCATGCGTGAGAATCACTAGCCACCATCCTTCATCCACCTAGGTTTCAACTCGCGATGATCAAGTCAATGCTTTATTTCTTGATGTTTTTCCCAAGCCTATTCATGATCCTATTGACCAAAATATGAAGTATGAGTGTCATCATAACTTTGTTAGAACCATTTAGAATTATCATTTTATGTTTACGAATCATTCGTATCCTAGGTCCGGGGGATTTACCGAGCATATTGAGTTTATTTCTAAGGAATATATTTTTGTGCTCATTATCATCCTCTACAATCTCTATTTTATCGTTGCACACCTTATTATTTCTACTAATTATCCATCTATCAAGATGGACCTTATTGAACCTAAAATACTCAATCTTGATCTTGATGTAGAAATCATCCTCAAGAACCATGGTTTCATAGCCTTCCTAAAGAAATTTGAGGGTTTTTATTTGGAAATCACTCAATTTAATAAATTATTGGGATAACGGATAGGTTGTTCTTAGAGGACTAAAATTTTGGGTTAGAGTGAGTGTCCTTAATGAGATGATAGAGTTGCCTAATTATAGCTACAAGATTCATTGAGACAATAATTCTTTGGTGGAAGAATTGAAGCACTTCAATGATAGAGGAAATAATTTTGTTAGGGGTAAAGGGGAGATCATTAAAAGTGAGCTTCTTGAGACTTGGAAAAGTGTGCTAATTCTTGTAATACAATATTTCATAGTATATAGGGTGGATTCACCATTGAAAAGCTTCATGTTGCCTTTCGAATCACCTAAGAGATGTAAAATATGTAAATGTGCCCAAATATTTTATGATATCATTAGAGATATCCATGGATGGGATTAGGAAAGACATGATGTCTTATGCTAAACATCAAATATTGCATTGTATTATGTTCAAACATATGCTCTAGAAAGTGACCCTCAAATATTCTTTCACTCCCAGTAGCATCATGGAAATCAAGAACATGAAGAAGGGTGTGGAAACGATACCTACTTGTAAGGTATCATCTTTGATCATTCGACGATGATATCCCAGAACAACGATGTCAAAGAGGAAGTATCTAGATAAAGAATATTCTAAATATTTATTTTGCCATAAAAGAGTCCTCAAATAAAGACACTAATCAACCTCGAAAGGATGCTAAGCTAATGTTTAGGGCTCAATGGGATCCTTTTGTCATTATTTTAGAGATTCTAGAAAATGTGTATTTGTCTCACTATAAAACTAGCATGGTCATTCAATATGTGATGTGGGTGGACAAAGCTATCAACACCATCAATAATAAATCTTCAATGGCTTTCCAAACCAATCTTGAAAGTGATAATGTGATGGAAATGGTGGAGTAATTCTCCCTTTTGGGTTTGTCTTATTTATTGATATTCGATTTTATGTGTTTGATCTAGATAAATTGTTCCTATTTGGTGGTGTTTGTTGTTTGTTACTTTTATTTGGTCTAATTTGACCTTTGAATAATGGGTTTTATCCCTTATTTTTTTTGTAAAAAGGTTCAGGGTGAAAGCACGAGGATACGGAAGCGAAAAGGGAAGGTGAAGATGTGATGCAAACAGAACCGAACTTAGCGCTAAATCCTAGGAATTTGAAAGTGCATGAAAAGAGGGAAAAGCACGAGCGAATCGAAATGAAACAAGTGTGAATAAATGAGACAACCCTTTTTATTGATGTGTTCCAAAACTCGGTTACAATGCGCATCCTCTCCTTCCAAGGGCTAGGAGCGTTTAAGTATGCATTCTTGTTACATCCATGGGCCTTTCCTTCTTCCGCATGCCCACATGTAAAATGGGCGGACCAAATGTCACCACCGCTTGCGTTGATGAGTCTCGATTCCTTGTTGCTCCTTCGATTTCTAGGACCTGCACTCAAAGGAACAAGAAATGGTTAGTAGCACGTGCGGATAAAACAAAGCATGCAATCCCCAAGCCTACGATATGTGAATAAGAAAAATGAATTAAACTATGCCTAAAATGAATCCAAAATATCTAAAAATATTATAGGGGTATCAAGACACTGCCAGGAAGGCCCTGCAAAAAGAATAGTCACGAAATTCCTCGTCGATTTGAATTCGCTTCGGGGCGGGACGAATTCACCTGTAATAAAATGTCGAATAGGTACTGTCCCAAATGTTCTACCTAGGAAACTCCAAAAGACCTGCAAACTTGGGGTTAGCTAATTGGGGGAATTTTGGGAAGACCCAGATGGTCAGATTTTCCCAATTTGGCCTCCATCAATAGGATTTTGATGATGCTACCTGTAGATTAGTAGAAGCAAGCAAAGATAGAAACATGATCAAAATTGTTCAAAACAAGACGATATTTAAATGACAACCTATATAAGCATCATAGAATTGAATGCAAAAATGAAAGAAAGTGAGTCTACCATGAAATTTGCATCACTCCAAAGAGGGGTGATTAGGACTGTGGCAATGTGGGAGGGGACGCCCATGGGGCAGGTCGTCGGTCGTTTTAGGCCTGATTTCGGCACCAATCCACTTGGGATGGGTCCAAAACCTATTGTGTGGTATTTTCAGCAAATTTGGTGAGATATTGTGGCAAAATTTCAGGTTTTGGGTTAAAGATTCGTCCTCTCACTAGTCACCCAATGACCTCCCCTCTAGAGGAGATCAAGGATGTGAAAGCTTCAAATCCAAAAGGTGTGAGGTATGACAATAAAATGACAACACTTCATTGCTCTAAAATTGCTCCCTCTATGTATATCTGGGGTGAGAAAACTCACAAATTTATAGACCTAGAGGTCTCTTGAAATGGGCATGTAGAGGCGCCACTTGGCAATCATGCCTTCTCATGGGGAAGGAGACTCCTCCCTGAATAGGGGCTTCATGACTGCCCTTGTAATTGCCTCTAATGCTCGAAAAAGCTCACCCATACTCCCATGCAATGAAGGAAGCATTAAGTGGTGGATCTGAGCTGCCATTTGTCAAGATTTGACTTTTTTCCTGTCAAACCTGCAATTCGCCCCACCCTCGAGCAAATCCAAAATTCGTCCCTGGGTGGGGTGAATCCTAGTTTGAATTCATTCCAGGGTGGAACGAATGTTGAGCAAAGGGCTTGGAGGTGCCAAATTGATCTTTGACCTTCAAAAACTGCTGTGAGAGTGGTTAGGACCACTGTTTAACCTCTGGGGGCTGCCCTTGGGGCTATGTGTGTCAATGCGATCAATGTTTGCAATCACATAATTAGATTGGTGCTGTTTTGGTGTCTACAGATGCCCCTTTTTGGGATGCGATGTGCATGGCACAACACCGAGAAAAAAGTAGATAACCAAAGCACTAATGATTAGGGTTTCTCAGTAACCTAACCAACTTTTGATGCCCCGAGTATGGAAAGGGCATGCATTCTTGAATCCTTGCTTCTGACAAGCGAAGGAACTTGATTCAAGTGTTAACATTTTTTGGTGAGGTGTTACTTGATCTTGGACATTGATCAATCATGAATAGGCAAAGGGTGCAACATTTTGTCTGTGAGAACCTTGAGATCATGATTCACGAAATGCCAAGTGATTTGATCAACTTGTGATTATTGCTTGTTTACTTCCCCAAGCAGGGGCGTGATTTGTCTTTGCCAATGATTCTTTGAATGCATGCCGTTTTCCATGATTGGGTGTGTATTTGTTGATTGGTGACTAAGTGTGACTACCCCGTCAAGTGACGAATCGATGAGGGAATGACCAACATGAGAAAAGTTACGAGTCGCTTGACCCAATATGACTTGTGTAAGGGTGCCTTTAGATGTTTTAGCATTAAGCGTGTGTGTAGTTTCCGACATTTAGACCTGTTTTTGGTGGGTTTGAACCCTTTTTGTGACGCATTTTGGAGCTAAAATTGACAAAAATTCGTTCTCCCGTGGAGCGGTCCGGCTATGGTAGCCTTCTTAGGGAGTAGGATAGTGACAATTTGTAACCCCAATGTCTGTTTTGGATGCCAAGAAGGTCAGGTGCAAAAAGTGTCATCGTTCAGCAATGTTATTGCTATTTTTGGGTGGGTTTTGACCCTTTTGGTGACGCCGTTTGGGGATGAAATTCTTGAATATACGTATTCCCATGGAGCGGTCCGACTATGGTAGCCTTCCTAGGGAGTAGGATAGTGAGGATTTGTGACCCCGACATCTATTTTGCATGCCCGTAATGTCAAGTGCAAAAGCACTCTCATTGGACAGTTTTATTGTTGTTTTTGGTGCATTTTTGTGCATATATACATATGACTTTATTTTATTATTGTGCATGTGATGATTTGATTTTATGCATGATGAGTGATGAGTATGGATTTATGCATGTTAATTTATTTTGATGGATGCATATGTTATGATTAATGCAAACGTTTCTAAATTTGAGGATATGCAAATGTAATGGATGAATTTAAATTTGTGTTGTTTGGCGAGGGCGCCATAGACTATTTAGAACTTTGTGGTTTTGGCGATTGCTGATGGCCATGCGAGGATGAAAGATAGTGCAGTTGGTTTAAAATGTAGCTAAGGTTTTCTGAGACTCAGCCAGTTTTAACTAACTAGCCATGCCTATACTTTATCTTACAAGACTTTTGGACAAGGTATGAATCGGACTTTTCTTTGACCAAGTTATTTCACATCCCTATGTGTGCAATTGAGTTCGTTTATGTGGTATTGGTTAGGATACCGCCAGTTCCAGATAGGCTGTCAACCAAACTTGTACTGAGGATCACCTAATTAGCTCCACTAACTCCATTGTATTTAGTCAGATTAATCTGCAGTGCTATCTAGGATACCATAAGCTAGCTCATCCACATGCAAACATTGATCTGTACATGAGTTAATGTGATAGATATATCGTCATGCGAGAGGTTTACCACCAATGACCGATAGGCTATCCACCAAACCAGTACTGAGGTTTGCCTCATGACCTGTTAGAATGCTGAGAGTTCCAGGGATTCAAGTTCGACTCCCTTCTTTTCTTTTATATTGGGATACTTGCTCTTTTGTAGTGATAAAAATAACTGTTTATTTTTTTTATTTTTCTTTTGAGCAAGGGATTTGGATTTCAAGTGATGAGAATCACTATTGTATGTGCCTTTTGATGTATGCACTTTGGTGGTGATTTCAAATTTTTGGAGTTTTGAATTTTTGTAAGATTTTATGATGTTTGCAACTTTTTGAGAACTTGGGATTCTTGGGGAATTGGGTAGGGAGGGTGCTTGTCCTTTTGCCAACTCTCAGCATTCTTGGGGTCATTCGCACAGTGGGATGAGCAAGATAATCGTTTTGCTTACGGTGACCTAGACTGCTTTGCAGGTTTCATCTTTCATTTACACAAATTGGGAATTTTTTGTGTTTTAATTTGTGTTGGGATGCTATGTAACAAGGCGTAATCCAAGTAAAACTCTACCTTCGTAAAATCTATCTGACTTGGTACAGTACGTGGCTAGAAGGCTATTGACAGCTGAATGATAGAAACTCTTGATACATTAGAAGACCACTGACTATAGTATGGTGAACATATGTGATTGTCTTGTAGCCTTCTTATAGCATGATAATATTGATTTAGAATCCATGGCATCATGGGTTGAGGGATGACTCAAAATAAAATTATTAATAAGAAATTTGAAATTAGATTTGAAAGGACCATTTTTATTAATAATAAGTTATATATGTGGCTTCTATTAGGGCCACTACCATCAAAATGCTAAAATATTACATTTGCTAATTTACCATTAAGTTTATTAAACCATATCCAACATGTTTTTTACCAAAAAATAATTTTATTTATTTTTCTGTCATATATATTCTTCATCTATCTCACATTGATAGGTTTACACAATGATCTCCTTAACATTATTTTCATTAAGAGATAAGATCTCATTTGGCCATTTGCCTTCTAAAATTTAAATTTCACCAAGAATACCAACATCATGATTGACTAAATTACTTGTTATCGTATTTTTATGCAATCCCTACTAGTTTTGTGATAACATTAATGATAATTTGTGAATCTTCCTCAATCAAGATATATTTCCATCCTTTTCCAATTGTAATTGTAATCCCTACAAGTGTCCTAGCTTTTACATATTTTATCAAGTATTTCAAATAACTTGAAATTTATTCTTCATTTTCTCATTCGTATCCCATCCCATGTTATTGGATTGAAAAAAACTTAAAATTGTTTTGCATTACTTTAAAACACCATTGTAATTTAAGTAATTACACATATTTATAGAGTTTAAAAAAATATTTAAAAATAAAACTTTAGATGTATAATATATATATATTTTCACAAATTTACTTAGGTACTTAAAAGAAAGTCCAAAACTCAAACCACTACATTATCATACAAGAACATAATTTAATAGTTTAAAACTATGTATTAATAATTATATAAAATTTTTGGTAGTTAAAATGTATTATATATAGAAATATTATTCAATGTAGTCTAATTATATTTAATAATATATATATTCAAAATTTTTCATTGGGATAGTTGCTTTAAAGATAAAGCTCCTTATAATATATAAAAATAATGAAAATATAACAAATTTTGCATAAGAATCATTTGCAATACATAAGATAAATTAATTAAACACATGATCATATTGAAATTATTGTCAATTTATATATATATATGTTTTTAATTTAACCCTAGACAAAATCAATGGGATCAATGGATGTTGCCACTATAAACCTTAACCATTGTTTGAAGCTTGGACCTTCTTAAAAAATGGTCAAAGCCCTAACAAATGTGTTGTTCTTATCAATCTAACTTAACACTTTTCTACCAAATATGGTTCAATGGTTGGGTGTATGGATGATGTAACTTACAATAGATTTCAAATCCTTGGAGCACGAAATAAGTTATATAACTCAATTTAATTAAGTTGATGTAAAAAAGAAAAAAAAAACAACCCTTTCAATACTTAATTGTTTAATTAATTTATGTTAATATTAATTATAATAATATTATGTTAATATTAATTATAATAATATTATGTAATTCTGGTCCACTATAATCCTATCCCATTGGAGGACTCAAAGACTCAAAACTAGGGTTGAGCATTCCCATACCAGCCATGATCCCTAGTAAGGCCCAGAGCTAAATTTTTTCAATAGGCCACGCCCATATTATTCCATAGAAGATAAACACACAGTCACACATAGGTTGTGGTCCTAGCCCATTAGACAATTCAAAACAACATTCCTATCCCAACTATTACCCCTAGTAGGACTGAGAGCTAAACTTATTCAATAGGCCATGACCCCTTATATTCAATAGAAGATAAACACTTAGCCATTCACAAGCCTTGGTTTGAACTCTGAACCTCCACAAGAAATACCAAACTGCCATACACAAGCCTTGGTTTGAACTTTGAACCTCCATAAGAAATGCCAAACCGTACGATTGAAACTAAAAATAAACTAATATAACCAAAATGAAAAATCACCTTAAAATAAAAATAAAATTGTTGTCCACTAATTCCACACAAAGTATTAATATTTACTAGAAAGAAGTTCATGTCTTACATAACCCTCTAAACTTAATATTTAGATATAAAATAACTTTACATATAAAAAAACACAAGCTACAAATATGAAAAAGAAGTGCCCAAGCTAACAATAGCACGTAACAGTCATAAGTGTTCTTATGTTGTCTTGAAGAAAAAATTAAAAAACCACTCCTGGTCCACAATATACATATATAAAAGTTCTGAGAAATCCTCTTATGTGCTCATCAAGCTAAAGTTATTGTTGAGAGTGGCATACCACTCGATCATAAGATCATAGATGGTATATCAAGGACCAAAACTCAAACGATATTCACTATCTTGTTTTTGTGGTTCTGATGACTCCGTCCAGGTCAATTCTCGTGCATATAAGGTGGCTTGTTCCACCCCTAAGGTGACTTCAACAATATGTTCCACGATATTGAAATAACTTATCCTTGGGTTACCTTATCTCTTTATTCTCTTGTACTCCTTCACAATCCCTTGCCATTTTCTCTTACAAGATTTTTTGGACATCTCTTTCCAGACATATCTTTCTACAAGTTCTTAATGCTACGTTTGGTCTTGGGTGCTCTAAATTCTACATCCATTTGAAGCCTATTTCTTATGAACTCTATTGTCTCACTCGAATTCCATTTCTTCTTTCGGTTGTTCATAATTCCTGGAAGGCCCACATCTCTTTCCTTTCCTTGCTATAACTTGAAGTTCCTAAATTTATGTCTGTGCTTCCCTTACAATCAATATCCACATTATCTCGTTTAACTTTATTAAAATGGGTGGACTCCTCAGCATGACCCACCATCTCTATCCGTGCAAGCCTAGGCCATGTGTAATGATTGCAATTGTCAACCCAGTCCTCCCAATACAGATTGCAATTGTCGGCCCAGTCCCAATACCACAACATGTAGGGCTCAAAGTTTATATAGAGTAACATTAATCCAGTTAAGACTTGATAGAATTTTGCTTTCTAGGGAAGTTTAACTTGTAATCATTCCCTAAAATTGGTTTGGACCACAACCCGTTAGTGCTTGATTATTTTTAATAGATGTCTCCTTTCAAACCACTTTTTAGGTTCGAATAAATGTGGCTTCAATATCTGAACATTAGAAATCACATATCTGATTGATGGAAAGAGAAATTCCTAGGACCTTGGTTAACTATGCTAGTTAGGAAACTCTTATCCTGGATATGGTTGAAGGAAGGAGACTCTAATACGAAATATTTCCATACATAAACACTCAGGTACATGAGCACTAACAAAATTAGGGAACTTTCAAGAAGTGATGGATCAAAAATACTAACATCAAAGAAATCAGGTCTGAAGGCATTTCCCAATTTTTAAATATTTTAGGTCCCAACACACCATGTCTTAACCAATCTAGCAACGCTCTCCTAAAAAATATTCCTCACATTGTGTCTCAGGATCTAAATTCAGGCCTCCTCAAAAAATTCTCCAATGATAAAATTAAATAGGCCATGTTTTCCAAGAACCCCAATAAAGCTCTAGGACCCAATGTTTTTCCTCCATTTTTTCCAACATTTTTGGGATATTGTTGGTCAAGATGTCAAGAAAGCTGTGCAAGAATTCTAGTAAACTAATATGTTACCAAATGATGTCAATTCCACCTTTTTGACACTCATCTCGAAATATCAAGTATGGAAATCCACCTCTGATTATAGACCTATTAGCCTCTACAATATAATTTATAAGCTCATCACCAAGGTCATGGTTAATAGGTTTAAGGATATTATTTCATTCATAATTGACCACCATAAAGACAACTCAATTAAAGGTAGATTCATAATATATGGTGTAATCACTATTCATGAGCTTATGCATTCAATAGATAAAAGTAAAAAACTTGGCCTATTATTGAAGCTTGATATGAACAAATCATTCGATATAATTTCTTGTGATTTTCTCTTTGCAGTTTTAGCCAAATTTGACATGAGGAATGAATAGCTCTAATCAAAGAATGCATCTCCTTTATATGGTTCTCTATTATTATCAATGGTTCACCAACTGGGTATTTCAAAATTTTTAGAGGTGTTAGACAAGGTGACCCTTTATCCCATTTCCTCTTCATCATCATGGTTGAAACCCTTGGTAGATCTCTTAATGAAGCCTATTCTTTGGGTCTTCTTTTAGGCATTAAACCCTCTTCTATTTCTAGGCTAGCCATTCTTTAGAAATTCATGGATAGATACAATTCTTGCCACTTTATCCTCAATTCCTGAAGCCAAAATAATAAAAACTATACTTAATTTCTATGAAGAGGCCGCAAGATAGAAAGTCAATTTTGAGAAAAGTAGAATTTTCTTTATGAACACCCTAATTCATAGGTAAATAAAAATTGCAAGGATTCTTGGTTGTACCATATCTTAATTACCCTCCACATACCTTGGCCTCCTACTTTTCCATGCGAATTCTTCTATCAACATGTGGAATATGGTCATTGAGTGTGTTACCAAGAAATTGATAGGATGGAAAAAATATATGTTGAGTCAAGAAACCAAAGCCACCTTGGTTTAGGCTTATTTGTAGAGCATACCTATGTTTTTCATGTCAATTTTCAAAGTTCCATATTCCATAGGGTAAAAATTTGAGCAAATTTAAAGAAAATTTCTTTGGTTTGAAAATGAAAACCATAATAGGTTTTCACTGGTAGTATGGGACAAAGTTTGTTACAAAAATGACCATGGTGGATTAGGCTTTAGGAATGTCCACACGATGAACCCGGCTCTCATGGACAAACAATATTGGAGAATTATCAATGATAAGACAACTACTTGGATAGACATAGTTAAAGGAAAGTACCTCCAACGATCCTCTTTTATGGATGAGCAACCCCTTACCATTAGATTCTACTTCTGGAATTCAATCATCTAAACAAGGGACATCATAAAAAAAGGTCTGAAATGATATCTATGGTGTGCTGGAGTAGTTTGGTTTTGGGAAGATTCTTGGTTGAGGTATCAACCCCTTATCAATGAACCAAGCCTTGCTATTCTCAAGCCTATTACTGATCATATTTTTGGTAGCAAAATTATCAATTTTACTATCCAAATCTTCAATTGTCGGCAGTGAAAACTCCTTCCTACCAATAGTCCTAGTAACGAGATTAATGCAGTACCCAAAATTATTCAAAACCTCTTAAGAACCTATGTTATCCAAAACAATTAAAGATCAGATTCCTCCATATATAAATCATTTGAGAAAGGTATTTTCACTGTCAAATATGCATATTATTCCCAAGATCTGCTTGTTGCATCCTAGGTATTAGCTAAATTTATTTGTATAAAACACTTGATACCTAAAATTAGCTTTTTTTTATGGCTTGCTTCCCAAAATAGAATCCTAACCATTGACAACCTAATCACCAGAATATTATACATTCATAATCAATGTTCTCTATGAATATCAAACCGGGAATCAATCATCCACCTTTTTCTAGAATGCCCCATATCACTATCAATATTGAATTCCCTATTTGAGCTTGTCAATATTGCCTAGGCCCATCCATCATAACTTACTCTCTTATTATAGCAATGGTATAATCCCTTTATCAATCTTCAACTCAGTTTTATTTGGACCTCTTGCTTACTCCACTACCTATGATAAATTTATCTAGAGTAAATCAACAATATTTTCAATAAGGATGCTAAAGACCCTCGCTATATCTTCCTACAAATTACCACCTTTGCTGCTAATAATTTCTATTTCATCTTATCCAATCATGCTCCTAAACCTAGTTTTGAGTCCTATTTTTTTATCCACTTGAAACTAACATTTCAACTGGTATAACTTACTCTATTGTTGACAAGTCTAGAATTATGTGGACTTGTCCCCTTGTAAAGTGGATCAAGTTTAATTTTGATGGGATGGATAAAGGAAATCCTAGAGCAGCAGGTGGAAGAGGTATAGTTAGAAATGACCATTGGATAATTCTATTTGCCTTTGCTGAATACATTGGCCTTGAAATGAATAATATGGCTGAAGCAAGATCCCTATATTAAGGGTTGCTTATACTAGATAGTTTTAATACCAAAAATATCATTGCTGAAGGAGACTCATTATTCATTATCAATAGCCTCAAAGCCACCCAATATCCTTCATAAAATCTATGCAACATTATTGGTGAGTCCTACTTCTGGAATTCAATCATCCAAACTAGGGACATCATCAAAAAAGGTTTGAAATGGCATCTTGGGTGTGGTGGAGTAATTTGGTTTTGGGAAGATGCTTGGTTGAGGGATCAACCCCTTATCAATGAACCACGCCTTGCTATTCTAAAGCCTATTACTCATCATATTTTTTGTATCAAAAGTATCAATTTTACTACCCAAATCTCTAATTGTCGACAGTAGAAACTCCTTCCTACCAACAGTCCTAGTAACGAGATTAATACAATAGCCAAAACTGTTCAAAACCTCTTAAGAAAATGTTTTATCCCAAACAATTAGAGATTGGATTAAACCATATGAAAACTATTTGAGAAAGGTATTTTCAATATCAAATATACATATTATTCCCAATATCCGCTTGTTGCATCTTAGGTATTAGCTCAATTTATTTGTCTAAAACCCTTGATACCTAAAATTAGATTTTTTCATGGCATGCTTCCAAAAATAGAATCCTAACCATTGACAACCTAATAACCATAAGGTTGTACATTCATAATTGATGTTCTCTATGCAAATCAAACTGGGAATCAACCATCCACATTTTCCTAGAATGCCCCATCTCATTATCATCCTTAAATTCCCTATTTGAGCTTGTCAATATTTCCTAGGTCCATCCATCATCACTTACTATCTTATTCTAGCAATGGCCTAAGCAATTTACCAATCTCCAACTCAATTTTATTTGTACCTCTTTCTTAAACCACTACCTATGGTAAATTTGGCTAGAGTGAATCAACAAGATTTTTAATAGGATTGCTAAAGATCCTCACTCTATCTTCCTATGAATTACCACCTTTGCTACTAAGAATGCCCAATTCATCTCATCCACTGATGCTCCAAAACCTGGTCTTGAGTCCCATTTATTTATCCACTCCAAACTAAATAATATTTTAGTTGGTATAAATAATTCTATTATTAACAAGTCTAGAATTAGGTGGACTTCTCCCCTTGTAGAGTGGATCAATTTTAATTTTTATGGGATGGCTAAAGGAAATATAGGAGCAGCAGGTGGCAGAGGTATAGTTAGAAACAACCATGGGAGAATTCTATTTGTATTTTCTAAATACATTGGCCTTGAAATGAATAATATGGTTGAAGCAAGAGCGCTATATTATGGGTTTCTTATAAAGGATGGCTTTAATAATAATAATATCATTATTGAAGGAGACTCATTATTCATCATCAATTGCCTCAAATCCACCCAATATCTTTCATGAAATCTGTGCAACATTATTGGTGAGTGCAAAAGACTTATAAGCAAGTATTCCAATGTCATTATCTAGCATGTATATAGATAAGGGAATAGGGAAGTCGATTGGTTGGTCAACATAGGTGTTAGAGAAGAGAACCTCCATGTGTAGTAGAAAAAATTTCCGCAACACCTTAATATGACCAATCATGTTAATGATATTTCATTTTTGTAAATTGGGCCTTTTGATGAAAATTCCTATGATGCTAGAGATTTGGAAAAACAAAATATTTTATTTTCCCTATGTTTAACCAAGGACCCAGATCCAATTAGACCTTACCCATAATAGCCATATTGATGTCCAATTCAATGTTCATTAGGTTTTTAAAGCCAAGATCGAGGATTGATGATGTATGTAGAAAAGCCATATCTACAACCTTAATGCTTCCAATAAATATTGCATCATTACTGGTAATCATCAAATTTGAAGCTCTTCCATTGTTCGATTTCCAAAAACCCAAGCTCACATGAAGTGTCTCATTTTAAAGCTCCAAGGAAAATGTATTTGTCCTATGTACATTATTCTCACCGCATGCATGAGAATCACTAGCCACCATCCTTCATCCACCTAGGTTTCAACTCGCGATGATCAAGTCAATGCTTTATTTCTTGATGTTTTTCCCAAGCCTATTCATGATCCTATTGACCAAAATATGAAGTATGAGTGTCATCATAACTTTGTTAGAACCATTTAGAATTATCATTTTAAGTTTACGAATCATTCGTATCCTGGGTCTAGGGGCTTTACCGAGCATATTGAGTTTATTTCTAAGGAATATATTTTTGTGCTCATTATCATCCTCTACAATCTCTATTTTATCGTTGCACCCCTTATTATTTCTACTAATTATCCATCTATCAAGATGGACCTTATTGAACCTAAAATACTCAATCTTGATCTTGATGTAGAAATCATCCTCAAGAACCATGGTTTCATAGCCTTCCTAAAGAAATTTGAGGGTTTTTATTTGGAAATCACTCAATTTAATCAATTATTGGGATAATGGATAGGTTGTTCTTAGAGGACTAAAATTTTGGGTTAGAGTGAGTGTCCTTAATGAGATGATAGAGTTGCCTAATTATAGCTACAAGATTCATTGAGACAATAATTCTTTGGTGGAAGAATTGAAGCACTTCAAAGATAGAGGAAATAATTTTGTTAGGGGTAAAGGGGAGATCAGTAAAAGTGAGCTTCTTGAGACTTGGAAAAGTGTGCTAATTCTTGTAATACAATATTTGATAGTAGATAGGGTGGATTCACCATTGAAAAGCTTCATGTTGCCTTTCAAATCAACTAAGATATGTAAAATATGTAAATGTGCCCAAATATTTTATGATATCATTAGAGATATCCATGGATGGGATTAGGAAAGACATGATGTCTTATGCTAAACATAAAATATTGCATTGTATTATGTTCAAACATATGCTCTAGAAAGTGACCCTCAAATATTCTTTCACTCCCAGTAGCATCATGGACATCAAGAACATGGAGAAGGGTGTGGAAACGATACCTACTTGTAAGGTATCATCTTTGATCATCCGACGATGATCTCCCAGAACAACGATGTCAAAGAGGAAGTATCTAGATAAAGAATATTCTAAATATTTATTTTGCCATAAAAGAGTCCTCAAATAAAGACACTAATCAACCTCGAAAGGATGCTAAGCTAATGTTTAGGGCTCAATGGGATCCTTTTGTCATTCTTTTAGAGATTCTAGAAAATGTGTATTCGTCTCACTATAAAACTAGCATGGTCATTCAATATGTGATGTGGGTGGACAAAGCTATCAACACCATCAATAATAAATCTTCAATGGATTTCCAAACCAATCTTGAAAGTGATAATGTGATGGAAATTGTGGAGTAATTCTCCCTTTTGGGTTTGTCTTATTTGTTGATATTCGGTTTTATGGGTTTGATCTAGATAAATTGTTCCTATTTGGTGGTGTTTGTTGTTTGTTACTTTTATTTGGTCTAATTTGACCTTTGACTAATGGGTTTTCTTCCTTATTTTTTTTGTAAAAAGGTTCAGGGTGAAAGCACAAGGATACAGAAGCGAAAAGGGAAGGCGAAGATGCGATGCAAACCGAATTGAACTTAGAGCTAAATCCTAGGAATTTGAAAGTGCATGAAAAGAGGGAAAAGCACGAGCGAATCAAAATGAAATAAGTGTGAATAAATGAGACAACCCTTTTTATTGATGTGTTCCACAACTCGGTTACAATGTGCATCCTCCCCTTCCAAGGGCTAGGAGCGTTTAAGTATGCATTCTTGTTACATCCATGGGTGCCTTTCCTTCTTTCGCGTGCCCACATGTAAAATGGGCGGACCAAATGTCACCGTCGCTTGCGTTGATGAGTCTCGATTCCTTGCTGCTCCTTCTATGTCTAGGACCTGTGCTCAAAGGAACAAGAAATGGTCAGTAGCACCTACGGATAAAACAAAGCATGCAATCCCCAAGCCTACGATAAGTGAATAAGAAAAATGCCTAAAATGAATCCAAAATATCTAAAAATCTGATAGGGGTATCAAGACACTGCCAGGAAGGCCTTTCAAAAAGAATAGTCACGAAATTCCTCGCCGATTTGAATTCTCTTCGGGGCAGGACGAATTCACCTGCAACAAAATGTCGAATAGGTACTGTCCCAAATGTCCTACCTATGAAGCTCCAAAAGACCTGCAAACTTGGGGTTAGCTAATTGGGGGCATTTTGGGAAGACCCAGATGGTCATATTTTCCCATTTTGGCCTCCATAAATTGGAATTTGATGATGCTACCTGTAGATTAGTAGAAGCGAGCAAACATAGAAACATGATCAAAATTGTTCAAAAAGAGACAATATTTAAATGAAAACCTATATAAGCATCATAGAATTGAATGCAAAAATGAAAGAAAGCAAGTCTACCATGAAATTCCCATCACTCCAAAGGGGGGCGATTAGGACTGTGGCAATGTGGGAGGGGACGCCCATGGGGCAGGCCGCCCGTCGTTTTAGGCCTGATTTCGGTACCAATCCACTTGGGATGGGTCCAAAACCTCTTGTGTGCTATTGTCAGCAAATTTTGTGAGATATTGTGGCAAAATTTTAGGTTTTGGGTTCAATATTCGTCCTCTCACTAGTAACCTAATGATCTCCCGTCTAGAGGAGATCAAGGATGTGAAAGGCGCAAATCCAAAAGGTGTGAGGTATGACAATAAAATGACAGCACTTCATTGCTCTAAAATTTCTCCCTCTATGTATATCTGGGGTGAGAAAACTCACAAATTTATAGACCTGGAGGTCTCTTGAAATGGGCATGTAGAGGCACCACTTGGCAATCATGCCTTCTCAGGGGGAAGAAGACTCCTCCCTGAATTAGGGCTTCATGACTGCCCTTGTAATTGACTCTAACACTCGAAAACGCTCACCCATACTCCCATGCGATGAAGGAAGCATTAAGTGGTGGATCTGAGCTACCATTTGTCAAGATTTGACTTTTTTCCCGTCAAACCTGTAATTCGCCCCACCTTGGAGCAAATCCAGAATTCGTCCCTGGGTGGGGCGAATCCTAGTTTGAATTCGTTCTAGGGTGGAACGGATGTTGAGCAAAGGGCCTGAAGGTGCCAAATTGATCTTTGACCTTCCAAAACTACTGTGAGAGTGGTTAGGACCACTATTTAACCTCTGGGGGCTGCCCTTGGGGCTGTGTGTGTCAATGCGATTAGTGTTTGCAGTCACATAATCGGATTGGTGCTGTTTTGGTGTGTATAGATGCCCATTTTTGGGATGCGATGTGCATGGTGCAGCATCGAGCAAAAAATAGATAACCAAAGCACTAAGGATTAGGGTTTCTCAGTAACCTAATCAACTTTTGATGCCCCAAGTATGGAAATGGCATGCATTCTTGAATACTTGCTTCTGATGAGCAAAGGAACTTGATTCAAGTGTTAACCTTTTTCGGTGAGGTGGTACTTGATCTTGGACATTGATCAGTCATGAATAGGCAAAGGGTGCAACATTTTGTCTATGAGAACCTTGAGTTCATGATTCACGAAATGCCAAGTGATTTGATCAACTTGTGATTATTGCTTGTTTGCTACCCCAAGCAGGGGTGTGATTTGTCTTTGCCAATGATTCTTTGAATGCATGTCTTTTCCATGATTGGGTGTGTATTTGTTGATTGGTGACTAAGTGTGACTACCCCCTCAAGTGACGAATTGATAAGGGAATGAACAACATGAGAAAAGTGATGAGTCACTTGACCCAAGATGACTTGTGTAAGGGTGCCTTTAGATGTTTTAGCATTAAGCGTGTGCAGTTTCCAACATTTAGACCTGTTTTTGGTGGGTTTGAACCCTTTTTGTGACGCATTTTGGAGCTAAAATTGACAAAAATCTATTCTCCCGTGGAGCGGTCTGGCTATGGTAGCCTTCTTAGGGAGTAGGATAGTGAAAATTTGTAATCCCAATGTCCTTTTTGGATGCCAAGAAGGTCAGGCGCAAAAAGTGTCATCGTTCGGCAATGTTATTGATATTTTTTTGTGGGTTTTGACCCTTTTGGTGACGCCGTTTGGGGATGAAATTCTCGAAGATCCATATTCCCGTGGAGCAGTCCGGATATGGTAGCCTTCTTAGGGAGTAGGATAGTGAGGATTTGTGACCTCGACATTTGTTTTACATGCCCATAATGTCAAGTGCAAAAGCACTCTCATTGGACAGTTTTATTTTTGTTTTTGGTGCATTTTTGTGCATATATACAGATGACTTTATTTTATTATTGTGCATGTGATGATTTGATTTTATGCATGATGAGTGATGAGTATGGATGTATGCATGTTAATTTATTTTGATGGATGCATATGTTATGATGAATGAAAACGTTTCTAAATTTGAGGATATGCAAATGTAATGGATGAATTTAAATTTGTGTTGTTTGGCGAGGGTGCCATAGACTATTTAGAACTTTGTGGTTTTGGCGATTGCTGATGGCCATGCGAGGATGAAAGATAGTGCATTTGGTTTAATATGTAGCTAAGGTTTTCTGAGACTCATTCGGTTTTAACTAACTAGCCATGCCTGTACTTTATCTTACAAGACTTTTGGACAAGGTATGAATTAGACTTGTCTTTGACCAAGTTATTTCACATCCCTATGTGTGCAATTGAGTTCATTTATGTGGTATTGGTTAGGATACCGCCAGTGCCAGATAGGCTGTCAACCAAACCTGTACTAAGGATCACCTAATTAGCTCCACTAACTCTATTGTATTTAGTCAGATTAATCTACAGTGCTATCTAGGATACCATAAGCTAGCTCATCCACATGCAAACATTGATCTGTACATGAGTTAATGTGATAGATATATCGTCATGCAGGAGGTTTACCACCAGAGTGACCGATAGTCTATCCACCAAACCAGTACTGAGGTTTGCCTCATGACCTGTTAGAATGCTGAGAGTTCCAGGGATTCAAGTTCGACTCCCTTCTTTTATTTTATATTGGGATACTTGCTATTTTGTAGTGATAAAAATCACTGTTTATTTTTTTTATTTTTCTTTTGAGCAAGGGATTTGGATTTCGAGTGATGAGAATCACTATTGTATGTGCATTTTGATGTATGCACTTTGGTGGTGATGTCAAATTTTTGGAGTTTTGAATTTTTGTAAGATTTTATGATGTTTGCAACTTTTTGAGAACTTGGGATTCTTGGGGAATTGGGTAGGGAGGATGCTTGTCCTTTTGCCAACTCTCAGCATTATTGGGGTCATTCACACAGGGGGATGAGCAAGATAACCGTTTTGCTTACGGTGACCTGGAATGCTTTGCAGGTTTCATCTTTCATTCACACAACTCGGGAATTTTTTATGTGTTTTAATTTGTGCTGGGATACTATGTAACAAGGCGTAATCCAAGTAAAACTCTACCTTCGTAAAATCTGTCTGACTTGGTACAACACGTGGCTAGAAGGCTATTGACATCTGAATGACAAAAACTCTTGATACATTAGAAGACCATTGACTATAGTATGGCGAACAGATGTGATTGTCTAGTAGCCTTATTATAGCATGATAATATTGATTTAGAATCCATGGCATCATGGGTTGAGGGATGACTCAAAATAAAATTATTAATAACAAATTTGAAATTAGATTCAAAAGGACCATTTTTATTAATAATAAGTTATATATGTGGCTTCTATTAGGGCCACTACCATCAAAATGCTAAAATATTACATTTGCTAATTTACCATTAAGTTTATTAAACCATATCCAACATGTTTTTTACCAAAAAATAATTTTATTTATTTTTCTGTCATATATATTCTTCATCTATCTCACATTGATAGGTTTACACAATGATCTCCTTAACATTATTTTCATTAAGAGATAAGATCTCATTTGGCCATTTGCCTTCTAAAATTTAAATTTCACCAAGAATACCAACATCATGATTGACTAAATTACTTGTTATCGTATTTTTATGCAATCCCTACTAGTTTTGTGATAACATTAATGATAATTTGTGAATCTTCCTCAATCAAGATATATTTCCATCCTTTTCCAATTGTAATTGTAATCCCTACAAGTGTCCTAGCCTTTACATATTTTATCAAATATTTCAAATAACTTGAAATTTATTCTTCATTTTCTCATTCGTATCCCATCCCATGTTATTGGATTGAAAAAAACTTAAAATTGTTTTGCATTACTTTAAAACACCATTGTAATTTAAGTAATTACACATATTTATAGAGTTTAAAAAAATATTTAAAAATAAAACTTTAGATGTATAATATATATATATATATATATATATATATATATATATATATATATATATATATATTTTCACAAATTTACTTAGGTACTTAAAAGAAATTCCAAATCTCAAACCACTACACTACCCCACAAGAACATAATTTAATAGTTTAAAACTATGTACTAATAATTATATAAGTTTTTTGATAATTACAATGTATTATGTATAAAAATATTATTGAATGTAGTCTAATTATATTTAATAATATATATATTCAAAATTTTTCATTGGGATAGTTGCTTTAAAGATAAAGCTCCTTATAATATATAAAAATAATGAAAATATAACAAATTTTGCATAAGAATCATTTGCAATACATAAGATAAATTAATTAAACACATGATCATATTGAAATTATTGTCAATATATATATATATATATATATATATATATATATATATGTTTTTAATTTAACCCTAGACAAAATCAATGGGATCAATGGATGTTGCCACTATAAACCTTAACCATTGTTTGAAGCTTGGACCTTCTTAAAAAATGGTCAAAGCCCTAACAAATGTGTTGTTCTTATCAATCTAACTTATGTTGTCTTGAAGAAAAAATTAAAAAACCACTCCTGGTCCACAATATACATATATAAAAGTTCTGAGAAATCCTCTTATGTGCTCATCAAGCTGAAGTTATTGTTGAGAGTGGCATACCACTCGATCATAAGATCGTAGATGGTATATCAAGGACCAAAACTCAAACGATATTCACCATCTTGTTTTTGTGGTTCTGATGACTCCGTCTAGGTCAATTCTCATGCATATAAGGTGGCTTGTTCCACCCCTAAGGTACCTTCAACAATATGTTCCACGATATTGAAATAACTTATCCTTGGTTTACCTTATCTCTTTATTCTCTTGTACTCCTTCACAATCCTTTGCCATTTTCTCTTACAAGATTTTTTGGACATCTCTTTCCAGACATCTCTTTCCACAAGTTCTTAATGTTACATTTAGTCTTGTGTGCTCTAAATTCTACATCCATTTGAAGCCTATGTCTTATGAACTCTCTTGTCTCACTCGAATTCCATTTCTTCTTTCGGTTGTTCATAATGCCTAGAAGGCCCACATCTCTTTCATTTCCTTGCTATAACTTGAAGTTCCTAAATTTATGTTTGTGCTTCCCTTACAATCAATATCCACATTATCTCGTTTAACTTTATTAAAATGGGTGGACTCCTCAGCATGACCCACCATCTCTATCCGTGCAAGTCTAGGCCGTGTGTAATGATTGCAATTGTCAACCCAGTCCTCCCAATACAGATTGCAATTGTCGGCCCAGTCCCAATACCACAACATGTAGGGCTCAAAGTTTATATAGAGTAACATTAGATATGGCAGCCAATTAATCCAGTTAAGACTTGATAGAATTTTGCTTTCTAGGGACGTTTAACTTGTAATCATTCCCTAAAATTGGTTTGGACCACAACCCGTTAGTGCTTGATTATTTTTAATAGATGTCTCCTTTCAAACCACTTTTTAGGTTTGAATAAATGTGGCTTCAGTATCTGAACATTAGAAATCACATATCTGATTGATGGAAAGAGAAATTCCTAGGACCTTGGTTATCTATGCTAGTTAGGAAACTCTTATCCTGGATATGGTTGAAGGAAGGAGACTCTAATACAAAATATTTCCATACATAAACACTCAGGTACATGAGCACTAACAGAATTAGGGAACTTTCAAGAAGTGATGGATCAAAAATCACTAACATCAAAGAAATCAGGTCTGAAGGCATTTCCCAATTTTTAAATATTTTAGGTCCCAACACACCATGTCTTAACCAATCTAGCAACACTCTCCTAAAAAATATTCCTCACATTGTGTCTTAGGATCTAAATTCAGGCCTCCTCAAAAAATTCTCCAATGATAAAATTAAATAGGCCATGTTTTCCAAGAACCCCAATAAAGCTCTAGGACCCAATGTTTTTCCTCCATTTTTTCCAACATTTTTGGGATATTGTTGGTCAAGATGTCAAGAAAGCTGTGCAAGAATTCTAGTAAACTAATATGTTACCAAAGGATGTCAATTCCACCTTTTTGACACTCATCTCGAAATATCAAGTATGGAAATCCACCTCTGATTATAGACCTATTAGCCTCTACAATATAATTTATAAGCTCATCACCAAGGTCATGGTTAATAAGTTTAAGGATATTATTTCATTCATAATTGACCACCATCAAGACAACTCAATTAAAGGTAGATTCATAATATATGGTGTAATCACTATTCATGAGCTTATGCATTCAATAGATAAAAATAAAAAACCTGGCCTATTCTTGAAGCTTGATATGAACAAAGCCTTCGATAGAATTTCCTAGGATTTCCTCTTTGCAGTGTTAGCCAAATTTGGGTTTCATGAGGAATGGATAGCTCTAATCAAAGAATGCATTTCCTCTATATGGTTCTCTATTATTATCAATGGTTCAGCAACTAGGTATTTCAAAAATTTTAGAGGTGTTAGACAAGGTGACCCTTTATCCCATTTCCTCTTCATCATCATGGTTGAAACCCTTGGTAGATCTCTTAATGAAGTCTATTATTTGGGTCTTCTTTTAGGCATTAAACCCTCTTATATTTCTAAGCTAGCCATTCTTTAGAAATTCATGGATAGATACAATTCTTGCCACTTTATCCTCAATTCTTGAAGCCAAAATAATAAAAACTATACTTAATTTCTATGAAGAGGCCGCAAGATAGAAAGTCAATTTTGAGAAAAGTAGAATTTTCTTTATGAACACCCTAATTCACAGGAAAATAAAAATTGCAAGGATTCTTGGTTGTACCATATCTTACTTACCCTCCATTTACCTTGGCCTCCTAATTTTCCATGGGAATTCTTCTATCAACATGTGGAATATGGTCATTGAGTGTGTTACCAAGAAATTGATAGGATGGAAAAAATAAATGTTGAGTCAAGAAACCAAAGACACCTTGGCTTAGGCTTATTTGTAGAGCATACCTATGTTTTTCATGTCAATTTTCAAAGTTCCATATTCCATAGGGTAAAAATTTGAGCAAATTTAAAGAAAATTTCTTTGGTTTGGAAATGAAAACCATAATAGGTTTTTGGTGGTAGTATGGGACAAAGTTTGTTACAAAAATGACCATGGTGGATTAGGCTTTAGGAATGTCCACACGATGAACCTGGCTCTCATGGAAAAACAATATTGGAGAATTATCAATGATAAGACAAGTAATTGGATAGACATAGTTAAAGCAAAGTACCTCCAACGATCCTCTTTTATGGATGAGCAACCCCTTACCATTAGATTCTACTTCTGGAATTCAATCATCTAAACAAGGGACATAATAAAAAAAGGTCTGAAATGATATCTATGGTGTGCTGGAGTAGTTTGGTTTTGGGAAGATTCTTGGTTGAGGTATCAACCCCTTATCAATGAACCAAGCCTTGCTATTCTCAAGCCTATTACTGATCATATTTTTGGTAGAGAATTATCAATTTTACTATCCAAATCTTCAATTGTCGACAGTGAAAACTCCTTCCTACCAATAGTCCTAGTAACGAGATTAATGCAGTAGCCAAAATTATTCAAAACCTCTTAAGAACCTATGTTATCCCAAAAAATTAAAGATCAGATTCCTCCATATATAAATCGTTTGAGAAAGGTATTTTCACTGTAAAATATGCATATTATTCCCAAGATCTACTTGTTCCATCCTAGGTATTAGCTAAATTTATTTGTATAAAACACTTGATACCTAAAATTAGCTTTTTTTTATGGCTTGCTTCCCAAAATAGAATCCTAACCATTGACAACCTAATCACCAGAATATTATACATTCATAATCAATGTTCTCTATGAATATCAAACTAGGAATCAATCATCCACATTTTTCTAGAACGCCCCATATCACTATCAATATTGAATTCCCTATTTGAGCTTGTCAAAATTGCCTAGGCCCATCCATCATAACTTACTCTCTTATTATAGCAATGGTATAAGCCCTTTATCAATCTTCAACTCAGTTTTATTTGGACTTCTTGCTTACACCACTACCTATGATAAATTTATCTAGAGTAAATCAACAATATTTTCAATAGGGATGCTAAAGACCCTCGCTCTATCTTCCTACAAATTACCACCTTTGCTGCTAATAATTCCTAATTCATCTTATCCAATCATGCTCCTAAACCTAGTTTTGAGTCCTATTTTTTTATCCACTTGAAACTAACATTTCAACTGGTATAACTTACTCTATTGTTGACAAGTCTAGAATCAGGTAGACTTGTCCCTTGTAAAGTGGATCAAGTTTAATTTTGATGGGATGGATAAAGGAAATCCTAGAGCAGCGGGTGGAAGAGGTATAGTTAGAAATGACCATTGGATAATTCTATTTGCCTTTGCTAAATACATTGGCCTTGAAATGAATAATATGGCTGAAGCAAGATCCCTTTATTAGGGGTTTCTTATACTAGATAGTTTTAATGGGTTTTCTTCCTTATTTTTTTTGTAAAAAGGTTCAGGGTGAAAGCACAAGGATACATAAGTGAAAAGGGAAGGCGAAGATGCGATGCAAACCGAATCAAACTTAGAGCTAAATCCTAGGAATTTGAAAGTGCATGAAAAGAGGGAAAAGCACGAGTGAATCAAAATGAAATAAGTGTGAATAAATGAGACAACCATTTTTATTGATGTGTTCCACAACTCGTTTAAAATGCGCATCCTCCCCTTCCAAGGGCTAGGAGCGTTTAAGTATGCATTCTTGTTACATCCATGGGTGCCTTTCCTTCTTCCGCATACCCACATGTAAAATGGGTGGACCAAATGTCATCGCCGCTTGCATTGATGAGTCTCGATTCCTTGTTGCTCCTTCGATGTCTAGGACCTGCGCTCAAAGGAACAAGAAATGGTTAGTAGCACCTACGGATAAAACAAAGCATGCAATCCCCAAGCTTACGATAAGTGAATAAGAAAAATGAATTAAAATATGCCTAAAATGAATCCAAAATATCTAAAAATCTGATAGGGGTATCAAGACACTTCTAGGAAGGCCTTGCAAAAATAATAGTCATGAAATTCCTCGCCGATTTGAATTCGCTTTGGGGCGGGATGAATTCACCTGCAACAAAATGTCGAATAGGTACTATCCCAAATGTTCTACCTAGGAAGCTCCAAAAGACCTGCAAACTTGGGGTTAGCTAATTGGGGGCATTTTGGGAAGACCCAGATGGTCAGATTTTCCCAATTTGGCCTCCATAAATAGGAATTTGATGATGCTACCTGTAGATTAGTAGAAGCGAGCAAAGATAGAAACATGATCAAAATTGTTCAAAACGAGACGATATTTAAATGACAACCTATATAAGCATCATAGAATTGAATGCAAAAATGAAAGAAAGCAAGTCTACCATGGAATTCCCATCACTCCAAATGGGGGCGATTAGGACTGTGGCAATGTGGGAGGGGACGCCCATGGGGCAGGCCGCCCGTCGTTTTAGGCCTGATTTCGGAACCAATCCACTTGGGATGGGTCCAAAACCTCTTGTGTGGTATTGTCAGCAAATTTGGTGAGATATTGTGGCAAAATTTCAGGTTTTGGATTCAAGATTCGTCCTCTCACTAGTCACCCAATGACCTCCCCTCTAGAGGAGATCAAGGATGTGAAAGGCGCAAATCCAAAAGGTGTGAGGTATGACAATAAAATGACAGCACTTCGTTGCTCTAAAATTACTCCCTCTATGTATATCTGGGGTGATAAAACTCACAAATTTATAGACCTAGATGTATCTTGAAATGGGCATGTAGAGGCGCCACTTGGCAATCATGCCTTCTCATGGGGAAGGAGACTCCTCCCTGAATAGGGGCTTCATGACTGCCCTTGTAATTGCCTCTAATGCTCGAAAATGCTCACCCATACTCCCATGCGATGAAGGAAGTGTTAAGTGGTGGATCTGAGCTGCCATTTGTCAAGATTTGACTTTTTTCCCGTCAAACCTGCAATTCACCCCACCTTGGAGCAAATCCAAAATTCATCCCTTGATGGGGCGAATCCTAGTTTGAATTCATTCCAGGGTGGAACGGATGTTGAGCAAAGGGCCTGAAGGTGTCAAATTGATCTCTGACCTTCCAAAACTATTGTGAGAGTGGTTAGGACCACTGTTTAACCTCTAGGGGCTGCCCTTGGGGCTGTGTGTGTTAATGCGATCAGTGTTTGCAGTCACATAATTGGATTGGTGAAGTTTTGGTGTCTACAGATGCCCCTTTTTGGGATACGATGTGCATGGCACAGCACCGAGCAAAAAATAGATAACCAAAGCACTAACGATTAGGGTTTCTCAGTAACCTAACCAACTTTTGATGCCCCAAGTATGGAAAGGGCATGCATTCTTGAATCCTTGCTTCTGACGAGCGAAGGAACTGGATTCAAATGTTAACCTTTTTTGGTGAGGTGTTACTTGATCTTGGACATTGATCAGTCATGAACAGGCAAAGGGTGCAACATTTTGTCTGTGAGAAACTTGAGATCATGATTCATGAAATGCCAAGTGATTTGATCAACTTGTGATTATTGCTTGTTTGCTGCCTCAAGCAGGGGCGTGATTTGTCTTTGCCAATGATTCTTTGAATGCATGCCATTTTCCATGATTGGGTCTGTATTTGTTGATTGGTGACTAAGTGTGACTACCCCCTCAAGCGACGAATCGAAGAGGGAATGGCCAACATGAGAAAAGTGACGAGTCGCTTGACCCAAGATGACTTGTGTAAGGGTGCCTTTAGATGTTTTAGCATTAAGCGTGTGTGCAGTTTCTGACATTTAGACCTGTTTTTGGTGGGTTTGAACCCTTTTTGTGACGCATTTTGGAGGTGATATTGACAAAAATTTGTTCTCCCATGGAGTGGTCTGGATATGGTAGCCTTATTATGGAGTAGGATAGTGACAATTTGTAACCCCAATGTCCATTTTGGATGCCAAGAACGTCAGGCGCAAAAAGTGTCGTCGTTCGACAATGTTATTGCTATTTTTGGGTGGGTTTTGACCCTTTTGGTGACACCGTTTGGGGATGAAATTCTCGAATATCTGTATTCCCGTGGAGCGGTCTGGATATGGTAGCCTTCTTAGGGAGTAGGATAGTGAGGATTTATGACCCCAACATCTGTTTTGCATGCCCAAAATGTCAAGTGCAAAAGCACTCTCATTGGACAGTTTTATTGTTGTTTTTGGTGCATTTTTGTGCATATATACAGATGACTTTATTTTATTATTGTGCATGTGATGATTTGATTTTATGCATGATGAGTGATGAGTATGGATGTATGCATGTTAATTTATTTTGATGGATGCATATGTTATGATGAATGCAAACATTTCTAAATTTGAGGATATGCAAATGTAATGGATGAATTTAAATTTGTGTTGTTTGGCGAGGGCGCCATAGACTATTTAGAACTTTGTGGTTTTGGCGATTGTTGATGGCCATGCGAGGATGAAAGATAGTGCAGTTGGTTTAAAATGTAGCTAAGGTTTTCTAAGACTCAGCCGGTTTTAAATAACTAGCCATGCCTATACTTTATCTTACAAGACTTTTGGACAAGGTATGAATCAGACTCATCTTTGACCAAGTTATTTCACATCCCTATGTGTGCAATTGAGTTCGTTTATGTGGTATTGGTTAGGATACCGCCAATTCCAGATAGGCTGTCAACCAAACCTGTACTGAGGATCACCTAATTAGCTCCACTAACTCCGTTGTATTTAGTCAGATTAATCTGCAGTGCTATCTAGGATACCATAAGCTAGCTCATCCACATGCAAACATTGATCCGTACACGAGTTAATGTGACGGATATATCGTCATGCAGGAGGTTTACCACCAGTTACCGATGGGCTATCCACCAAACCAGTACTGAGGTTTGCCTAATGACCTGTTAGAATGCTGAGAGTTCCAGGGATTCAAGTTCGACTCCCTTCTTTTCTTTTATATTGGGATACTTGCTCTTTTGTAGTGATAAAAATCACTGTTTTTTTTTTTTTAATATTTTGAGCAAGGGATTTGGATTTCGAGTGATGAGAATCACTATTGTATGTGCCTTTTGACGTATGCACTTTGGTGGTGATGTCAAATTTTTGGATTTTTGACTTTTTGTAAGATTTTATGATGTTTGCAACTTTTTGAGAACTTGGGATTATTGGGGAATTGGGTAGGGAGGATGCTTGTCCTTTTTCCAACTCTCAGCATTCTTGGGGTCATTCGCACAGGGGGATGAGCAATCCCTACTAGTTTTGTGATAACATTAATGATAATTTGTGAATCTTCCTCAATCAAGATATATTTCCATCCTTTTCCAATTGTAATTGTAATCCCTACAAGTGTCCTAGCTTTTACATATTTTATCAAGTATTTCAAATAACTTGAAATTTATTCTTCATTTTCTCATTCGTATCCCATCCCATGTTATTGGATTGAAAAAAACTTAAAATTGTTTTGCATTACTTTAAAACACCATTGTAATTTAAGTAATTACACATATTTATAGAGTTTAAAAAAATATTTAAAAATAAAACTTTAGATGTATAATATATATATATTTTCACAAATTTACTTAGGTACTTAAAAGAAAGTCCAAAACTCAAACCACTACATTATCATACAAGAACATAATTTAATAGTTTAAAACTATGTATTAATAATTATATAAAATTTTTGGTAGTTAAAATGTATTATATATAGAAATATTATTCAATGTAGTCTAATTATATTTAATAATATATATATTCAAAATTTTTCATTGGGATAGTTGCTTTAAAGATAAAGCTCCTTATAATATATAAAAATAATGAAAATATAACAAATTTTGCATAAGAATCATTTGCAATACATAAGATAAATTAATTAAAGACATGATCATATTGAAATTATTGTCAATTTATATATATATATATATGTTTTTAATTTAACCCTAGACAAAATCAATGGGATCAATGGATGTTGCCACTATAAACCTTAACCATTGTTTGAAGCTTGGACCTTCTTTAAAAATGGTCAAAGCCCTAACAAATGTGTTGTTCTTATCAATCTAACTTAACACTTTTCTACCAAATATGGTTCAATGGTTGGGTGTATGGATGATGTAACTTACAATAGATTTCAAATCCTTGGAGCACGAAATAAGTTATATAACTCAATTTAATTAAGTTGATGTAAAAAAGAAAGAAAAAACAACCCTTTCGATACTTAATTGTTTAATTAATTTATGTTAATATTAATTATAATAATATTATGTAATTTTGGTCCACTATAATCCTAGCCCATTGGATGACTCAAAGACTCAAAACTAGGGTTGAGCATTCCCATCCCAGCCATGATCCCTAGTAAGGCCCAGAGCTAAATTTTTTCAATAGGCCACGCCCATCTTATTCCATAGAAGATAAACACACAGTCACACATAGGTTGTGGTCCTAGCCCATTAGACAATTCAAAACAACGTTCCTATCCCAACTGTGACCCCTAGTAGGACTGAGAGCTAAACTTATTCAATAGGCCATGACCCCTTATATTCAATAGAAGATAAAAACACAGCCATACACAAGCCTTGGTTTGAACTCTTAACCTCCACAAGAAATACCAAACAGCCATACACAAGCCTTGGTTTGAACTTTGAACCTCCACAAGAAATGCCAAACCGTACGATTGAAACTAAAAATAAACTAATATAACCAAAATGAAAAATCACCTTAAAATAAAAATAAAATTGTCGTCCACTATTTCCACACAAAGTATTAATATTTACTAGAAAGAAGTTCATGTCTTACATAACCCTCTAAAATTAATATTTAGATATAAAAGAACTTTACATATAAAAAAACACAACCTACAAAGTTGAAAAAGAAGTGCCCAAGCTAACAATAGCACGTAACAGTCATAAGTGTTCTTATGTTGTCTTGAAGAAAAAATTAAAAAACCACTCCTGGTCCACAATATACATATATAAAAGTTCTGAGAAATCCTCTTATGTCCTCATAGAGCTGAAGTTATTGTTGAGAGTGGCATACCACTCAATCATAAGATCGTAGATGGTATATCAAGGACCAAAACTCAAATGATATTCACCATCTTGTTTTTGTGGTTCTGATGACTCCGTCCAGGTCAATTCTCATGCATATAAGGTGGCTTGTTCCAACCCTAAGGTACCTTCAACAATATGTTCCACGATATTGAAATAACTTATCCTTGGGTTACCTTATCTCTTTATTCTCTTGTACTCCTTCACAATCCTTTGCCATTTTCTCTTACAAGATTTTTCGGAAATCTCTTTCCAGACATCTCTTTCCACAAGTTCTTAATGCTATGTTTGGTCTTGGGTGCTCTAAATTCTACATCCGTTTGAAGCCTATGTCTTATGAACTCTATTGTCTCACTCGAATTCCATTTCTTCTTTCGGTTGTTCATAATGCCTGGAAGGCCCACATCTCTTTCCTTTCCTTGCTATAACTTGAAGTTCCTAAATTTATGTCTGTGCTTCCCTTACAATCAATATCCACATTATCTCGTTTAACTTTATTAAAATGGGTGGACTCCTTAGCATGACTCACCATCTCTATCCGTGCAAGCCTAGGCCGTGTGTAATGATTGCAATTGTCAACCCAGTCCTCCCAATACAGATTGCAATTGTCGGCCCAGTCCCAATACCACAACATGTAGGGCTCAAAGTTTATATAGAGTAACATTAGATATGGCAGCCAATTAATCCAGTTAAGACTTGATAGAATTTTGCTTTCTAGGGAAGTTTAACTTGTAATCATTCCCTAAAATTGGTTTGGACCACAACCCGTTAGTGCTTGATTATTTTTAATAGATGTCTCCTTTCAAACCACTTTTTAGGTTCGAATAAATGTGGCTTCAGTATCTGAACATTAGAAATCACATATTTGATTGATGGAAAGAGAAATTCCTAGGACCTTGGTTATCTATGCTAGTTAGGAAACTCTTATCCTGAATATGGTTGAAGGAAGGAGACTCTAATACGAAATATTTTCATACATAAACACTCAGGTACATGAGCACTAACAGAATTAGGGAACCTTCAAGAAGTGATGGATCAAAAATCACTAACATTAAAGAAATCAGGTCTGAAGGCATTTCCCAATTTTTAAATATTTTAGGTCCCAAAACACCATGTCTTAATCAATCTAGCAACGCTCTCCTAAAAAATATTCCTCACATTGTGTCTTAGGATCTAAATTTAGGCCTCCTCAAAAAATTCTCCAATGATAAAATTAAATAGGCCATGTTTTCCAAGAACCCCAATAAAGTTCCCGGACACAATGTTTTTCCTCCATTTTTTCCAACATTTTTGGGATATTGTTGGTCAAGATGTTAGGAAAGCTGTGCAAGAATTCTAGTAAACTAATATGTTACCAAAGGATGTCAATTCCACATTTTTGACACTCATCTCGAAATATCAAGTATGGAAATCCACCTCTAATTATAGACCTATTAGCCTCTACAATATAATTTATAAGCTCATCACCAAGGTCATGGTTTATAGGTTTAAGGATATTATTTCATTCATAATTGACCACCATCAAGACAACTCAATTAAAGGTAGATTCATAATATATGGTGTAATCACTATTCATGAGCTTATGCATTCAATAGATAAAAGTAAAAAACCTAGCCTATTATTGAAGCTTGATATGAACAAATCATTCGATAGAATTTCCTAGGATTTTATCTTTGCAGTTTTAGCCAAATTTGAGTTTCATGAGGAATGAATAGCTGTAATCAAAGAATGCATCTCCTTTATATGGTTCTCTATTATTATCAATGGTTCACCAACTAGGTATTTCAAAATTTTTAGAGGTGTTAGACAAGGTGACCCTTTATCCCATTTCCTCTTCATCATCATGGTTGAAACCCTTGGTAGATCTCTTAATGAAGCCTATTATTTGGGTCTTCTTTTAGGCATTAAACCCTCTTCTATTTCTAGGCTAGCCATTCTTTAGAAATTCATGGATAGATACAATTCTTGCCACTTTATCCTCAATTCTTGAAGCCAAAATAATAAAAACTATACTTAATTTCTATGAAGAGGCCGCAAGATAGAAAGTCAATTTTGAGAAAAGTAGAAGTTTCTTTATGAACACCCTAATTCACAGGAAAATAAAAATTGCAATGATTCTTGGTTGTACCATATCTTAATTACCCTCCACATACCTTGGCCTCCTACTTTTCCATGGGAATTCTTCTATCAACATGTGGAATATGGTCATTGAGTGTGTTACCAAGAAATTGATAGGATGGAAAAAATAAATGTTGAGTCAAGAAACCAAAGCCACCTTGGTTTAGGCTTATTTGTAGAGCATACCTATGTTTTTCATGTCAATTTTCAAAGTTCCATATTCCATAGGGTAAAAATTTGAGCAAATTTAAAGAAAATTTCTTTGGTTTGGAAATGAAAACCATAATAGGTTTTTGCTGGTAGTATGGGACAAAGTTTGTTACAAAAATGACCATGGTGGATTAGGCTTTAGGAATGTCCACACGATGAACCTGGCTCTCATGGACAAACAATATTGGAGAATTATCAATGATAATACAACTACTTGGATAGACATAGTTAAAGGAAAGTACCTCCAATGATCCTATTTTATGGATGAGCAACCCCTTACCATTAGATTCTACTTCTGGAATTCAATCATCTAAACACGGGACATAATAAAAAAAGGTCTGAAATGATATCTATGGTGTGCTGGAGTAGTTTGGTTTTGGGAAGATTCTTGGTTGAGGTATCAACCCCTTATCAATGAACCAAGCCTTGCTATTCTCAAGCCTATTACTGATCATATTTTTGGTTGTAGAATTATCAATTTTACTATCCAAATCTTCAATTGTCGACAGTGAAAACTCCTTCCTACCAATAGTCCTAGTAACGAGATTAATGCAGTAGCCAAAATTATTCAAAACCTCTTAAGAACCTATGTTATCCCAAACAATTAAAGATCAGATTCCTCCATATATAAATCGTTTGAGAAAGGTATTTTCACTGTCAAATATGCATGTTATTCCCTAGATCTGCTTGTTGCATCCTAGGTATTAGCTAAATTTATTTGTATAAAACACTTGATACCTAAAATTAGCTTTTGTTTATGGCTTGCTTCCCAAAATAAAATCCTAACCATTGACAACATATTCACTAGAATATTATACATTCATAATCAATGTTCTCTATGAATATCAAACCGGGAATCAATCATCCACCTTTTTCTAGAACGCCCCATATCACTATCAATATTGAATTCCCTATTTGAGCTTGTCAAAATTGCCTAGGCCCATCCATCATAACTTACTCTCTTATTATAGCAATGGTATAAGCCCTTTATCAATCTTCAACTCAGTTTTATTTGGACCTCTTGCTTACACCACTACCTATGATAAATTTATCTAGAGTAAATCAACAATATTTTCAATAGGGATGCTAAAGACCCTCGCTCTATCTTCCTACAAATTACCACCTTTGCTGCTAATAATTCCTAATTCATATTATCCAATCATGCTCCTAAACCTAGTTTTGAGTCCTATTTTTTTATCCACTTGAAACTAACATTTCAACTAGTATAAATTACTCTATTGTTGACAAGTCTAGAATCAGGTGGACTTGTCCCCTTGTAAAGTGGATCAAGTTTAATTTTCATGGGATGGATAAAGGAAATCCTAGAGCAGCGGGTGGAAGAGGTATAGTTAGAAATGACCATTGGATAATTCTATTTGCCTTTGTTGAATACATTGGCCTTGAAATGAATAATATGGCTGAAGCAAGATCCCTATATTAGGGGTTGCTTATACTAGATAGTTTTAATACCAAAAATATCATTGCTGAAGGAGACTCATTATTCATTATCAATTGCCTCAAAGCCACCCAATATCCTTCATAAAATCTATGCAACATTATTGGTGAGTCCTACTTCTGGAATTCAATCATCCAAACTAGGGACATCATCAAAAAAGGTTTGAAATGGCATCTTGGGTGTGGTGGAGTAATTTGGTTTTGGGAAGATGCTTGGCTGAGGGATCAACCCCTTATCAATGAACCAAGCCTCGCTATTCTCAAGCCTATTACTCATCATATTTTTGGTAGCAAAAGAATTAATTTTACTACCCAAATCTCTAATTGTCGACAGTAGAAACTCCTTCCTACCAACAGTCCTAGTAACGAGATTAATGCAGTAGCCAAAACTGTTCAAAACCTCTTAAGAAAATGTTTTATCCCAAAAAATTAGAGATTGGATTAAAACATATGAAAACTATTTGAGAAAGGTATTTTCACTATCAAATATACATATTATTCCCAATATCCGCTTGTTGCATCTTGGGTATTAGCTCAATTTATTTGTCTAAAACCCTTGATACCTAAAATTAGATTTTTTCATGGCATGCTTCCAAAAATAGAATCCTAACCATTGACAACCTAATAACCATAAGGTTGTACATTCATAATTGATGTTCTCTATGCAAATCAAACTGGGAATCAACCATCCACATTTTTCTAGAATGCCCGATCTCACGATCAATCTTAAATTCCCTATTTGAGCTTGTCAATATTTCCTAGGTCCATCCATCATCACTTACTATCTTATTCTAGCAATGGCCTAAGCCATTTACCAATCTCCAACTCAATTTTATTTGTACCTCTTTCTTAAACCACTACCTATGGTAAATTTGGCTAGAATGAATCAACAAGATTTTTAATAGGATTGCTAAAGATCCTCACTCTATCTTCCTATGAATTACCACCTTTGCTACTAAGAATGCCCAATTCATCTCATCCACTGATGCTCCAAAACCTGGTATTGAGTCTCATTTATTTATCCACTCCAAACTAAATAATATTTTAGTTGGTATAAATAATTCTATTATTAACAAGTCTAGAATTAGGTGGACTTCTCCCCTTGTAGAGTGGATCAATTTTAATTTTTATGGGATGGCTAAAGGAAATATAGGAGCAGCAGGTGGCAGAGGTATAGTTAGAAACAACCATGGGAGAATTCTATTTGTATTTTCTAAATACATTGGCCTTGAAATGAATAATATGGTTGAAGCAAGAGCACTATATTATGGGTTTCTTATACTGGATGGCTTTAATAATAATAATATCATTATTGAAGGAGACTCATTATTCATCATCAATTGCCTCAAATCCACCCAATATCTTTCATGAAATCTGTGCAACATTATTGGTGAGTGCAAAATATTTATAAGCAAGTATTCCAATGTCATTATCTAGCATGTATATAGAGAAGGGAATAGGGAAGTCGATTGGTTGGTCAACATAGGTGTTAGAGAAGATAACCTCCATGTGTAGCAGAAAAAATTTCCACAACACCTCAATATGACCAATCATGTTAATGATATTTCCTTTTTGTAAATTGGGCCTTTTGATGAAAATTCCTATGATGACAGAGATTTGGAAAAACAAAATATTTTATTTTCCCTATGTTGAACCAAGGACCCAGATCCAATTAGACCTTACCCATAATAGCCATATTGATGTCCAATTCAATGTTCATTAGGTTTTTAAAGCCAAGATCGAGGATTGATGATGTATGTAGAAAAGCCATATCTACAACCTTAATGCTTCCAATAAATATTGCATCATTACTGGTAATCATCAAATTTGAAGCTCTTCCATTGTTCGATTTCCAAAAACCCAAGCTCACATGAAGTGTCTCATTTTAAAGATCCAAGGAAAATGTATTTGTCCTATGTACATTATTCTCACTGCATGCGTGAGAATCACTAGCCACCATCCTTCATCCACCTAGGTTTCAACTCGCGATGATCAAGTCAATGCTTTATTTCTTGATGTTTTTCCCAAGCCTATTCATGATCCTATTGACCAAAATATAAAGTATGAGTGTCATCATAACTTTGTTAGAACCATTTAGAATTATCATTTTAAGTTTACGAATCATTCGTATCTTGGGTCTGGGGGCTTTATCGAGCATATTGAGTTTATTTCTAAGGAATATCTTTTTGTGCTCATTATCATCCTCTACAATCTCTATTTTATCGTTGCACCCCTTATTATTTCTACTAATTATCCATCTATCAAGATGGACCTTATTGAACCTAAAATACTCAATCTTGATCTTGATGTAGAAATCATCCTCAAGAACCATGGTTTCATAGCCTTCCTAAAGAAATTTGAGGGTTTTTATTTGGAAATCACTCAATTTAATCAATTATTGGGATAATGGATAGGTTGTTCTTAGAGGACTAAAATTTTGGGTTAGAGTGAGTGTCCTTAATGAGATGATAGAGTTGCCTAATTATAGCTACAAGATTCATTGAGACAATCATTCTTTGGTGGAAGAATTGAAGCACTTCAATGATAGAGGAAATAATTTTGTTAGGGGTAAAGGGGAGATCATTAAAAGTGAGCTTCTTGAGACTTGGAAAAGTGTGCTAATTCTTGTAATACAATATTTCATAGTAGATAGGGTGGATTCACCATTGAAAAGCTTCATGTTGCCTTTCAAATCACCTAAGAGATGTAAAATATGTAAATGTGCCCAAATATTTTATGATATCATTAGAGATATCCATGGATGGGATTAGGAAAGACATGATGTCTTATGCTAAACATCAAATATTGCATTGTATTATGTTCAAACATATGCTCTAGAAAGTGACCCTCAAATATTCTTTCACTCCCAGTAGCATCATGGACATCAAGAACATGGAGAAGGGTGTCGAAACGATACCTACTTGTAAGGTATCATCTTTGATCATCCGACGATGATCTCCCAAAACAACGATGTCAAAGAGGAAGTATCTAGATAAAGAATATTCTAAATATTTATTTTGCCATAAAAGAGTCCTCAAAGAAAGACACTAATCAACCTCGAAAGGATGCTAAGCTAATGTTTAGGGCTCAATGGGATCCTTTTGTCATTCTTTTAGAGATTCTAGAAAATGTGTATTCGTCTCACTATAAAACTAGCATGGTCATTCAATATGTGATGTGGGTGGACAAAGCTATCAACACCATAAATAATAAATCTTCAATGGCTTTCCAAACCAATATTGAAAGTGATAATGTGATGGAAATGGTGGAGAAATTCTTCCTTTTGGGTTTGTCTTATTTGTTGATATTCGGTTTTATGGGTTTGATCTAGATAAATTGTTCTTATTTGGTGGTGTTTGTTGTTTGTTACTTTTATTTGGTCTAATTTGACCTTTGACTAATGGGTTTTCTGCATTATTTTTTTTGTAAAAAGGTTCAGGGTGAAAGCACGAGGATACGGAAGCAAAAATGGAAAGCGAAGATGCGATGCAAACAGAACCGAACTTAGCGCTAAATCCTAGGAATTTGAAAGTGCATGAAAATAGGGAAAAGCATGAGCGAATCAAAATGAAACAAGTGTGAATAAAGGAGACAACCCTTTTTATTGATGTGTTTCACAACTCGGTTACAATGCGCATCCTCCCCTTCCAAGGGCTAGGAGCGTTTAAGTATGCGTTCTTGTTACATCCATGGGTGCCTTTCCTTCTTCCGCGTGCCCACATGTAAAATGGGTGGACCAAATGTCACCGTCGCTTGCGTTGATGAGTCTCGATTCCTTGCTGCTCCTTCTATGTCTAGGACCTGTGCTCAAAGGAACAAGAAATGGTCAGTAGCACCTACGGATAAAACAAAGCATGCAATCCCCAAGCCTACGATAAGTGAATAAGAAAAATGAATTAAACTATGCCTAAAATGAATCCAAAAGCTCTAAAAATTTGATAGGGGCATCAAGACACCGCCAAGAAGGCCCTGCAAAAATAATAGTCAGGAAATTCCTCGCCGATTTGAATTCTCTTCGAGGCGGGACGAATTCACCTGCAACAAAACGTCGAATAGGTACTGTCCCAAATGTCCTACCTAGGAAGCTCCAAAAGACCTGCAAACTTGGGGTTAGCTAATTGGGGGCATTTTGGGAAGACCCAGATGGTCAGATTTTCCCAATTTGGCCTCCATCAATAGGAATTTGATGATGCTACTTGTAGATTAGTAGAAGCGAGCAAAGATAGAAACATGATCAAAATTGTTCAAAACGAGACGAGATTTAAATGACAACCTATCTAAGCATCATAGAATTGAATGCAAAAATGAAAGAAAGCAAGTCTACCATGGAATTCCCATCACTCCAAAGGGGGCGATTAGGACTGTGGCAATGTGGGAGGGGGCGCCCATGGGGCAGGCCGCCCGTCGTTTGAGGCCTGATTTCGGCACCAATCCACTTGGGATGGGTCCAAAACCTCTTGTGTGGTATTGTCGGCAAATTTGGTGGGATATTGTGGCCAAATGTCGGGTTTTGGGTTCAAGATTCATCCTCTCACTAGTCACCCAATGACCTCCCCTCTAAAGGAGATCAAGGATGTGAAAGGCGCAAATCCAAAAGGTGTGAGGTATGACAATAAAATGATAGCACTTCGTTGCTCTAAAATTGCTCCCTCTCTCTATTTTTTGGGGTGAGAAAACTCACCAATTTATAGACCTAGAGGTCTCTTGAAATGGGCATGCAGAGGCGCCACTTGGCAATCATGCCTTCTCAGGGGGAAGGAGACTCCTCCCTGAATAGGGGCTTCATGACTGCCCTTGTAATTGCCTCTAACGCTCGAAAACGCTCACCCATACTCCCATGCGATGAAGGAAGCGTTAAGTGGTGGATCTGAGCTGCCATTTGTCAAGATTTGACTTTTTTCCCATCAAACCTGCAATTCGCCCCACCCTGGAGCGAATCCAGAATTCGTCCCTGGGTGGGGCGAATCCCAGTTTGAATTCGTTCCAGGGTGGAACGGATGTTGAGCAAAGGGCCTGAAGGTGCCAAATTGATCTCTGACCTTCCAAAACTATTGTGAGAGTGGTTAGGACCACTGTTTAACCTCTAGGGGCTGCCCTTGGGGCTGTGTGTGTCAATGCGATCAGTGTTTGCAGTCACATAATCGGATTGGTGCTATTTTGGTGTCTATAGATGCCCCTTTTTGGGATGCGCTATGCATGGCGCAGCGTCGAGCAAAAATAGATAACCAAAGCACTAATGATTAGGGTTTCTTAGTAACCTAACCAAATTTTGATGCCCCAAGTATGGAAAGGGCATGCATTCTTGAATCCTTGCTTCTGACGAGCGAAGGAACTTGATTCAAGTGTTAACCTTTTTCGGTGAGGTGTTACTTGATCTTGGACATTGATCAGTCATGAATAGGCAAAGGGCGCAACCTTTTGTCTGTGAGAACCTTGAGTTCATGATTCATGAAATGCCAAGTGATTTGATCAGCTTGTGATTATTGCTTGTTTACTGCCCCAAGCAGGGGCGTGATTGTCTTTGTCAATGATTCTTTGAATGCATGCCATTTTCCTTAATTGGGTGTGTATTTGTTGATTGGTGACTAAGTGTGACTACCCCCTCAAGCGACGAATCGATGAGGGAATGACCTTCATGAGAAAAGCGACGAGTCGCTTGACCCAAGATGACTTGTGTGAGGGTGCCTTTAGATGTTTTAGCATTAAGCGTGTGTGCAGTTTCTCGACATTTAGACCTATTTTTGGTGGGTTTGAACCCTTTTTGTGACGCATTTTGGAGCTAAAATTGACAAAAATCCGTTCTCCCGTGGAGCGGTCTGGCTATGGTAGCCTTCTTAGGGAGTAGGATAGTGACAATTTGTAACCCCAACATCTATTTTGGATGCCAAGAAGGTCAGGCACAAAAAGCGCCTTCGTTCGGCAATGTTATTGCTATTTTTGGGTGGGTTTTGACCCTTTTGGTGACGCCGTTTGGGGATGAAATTCTCGAAGATCCGTCTTCCCGTGGAGCGGTCCGGCTATGGTAGCCTTCTTAGGGAGTAGGATAGTGAGGATTTGTGACCCCGACGTCTGTTTTGCATGCCCGGGATGTCAAGTGCAAAAGCACTTTCATTGGACAGTTTTATTGTTGTTTTTGGTGCATTTTTGATGATATATATAGATGACTTTATTTTATTTATGTGCATGTGATGATTTGATTTTATGCATGATGAGTGATGAGTATGGATGTATGCATGTTAATTTATTTTTATGGATGCATATGTTATGATGAATGCAAATGTTTCTAAATTTTAGGATATGCAAATGTAATGGATGAATTAAATTTGTGTTGTTTGGTGAGGGCACCATAGACTATTTAGAACTTTGTGGTTTTGGTGATTGTTGATGGCAATGCGAGGATGAAAGATAGCGCAGTTGGTTTAGAATGTAGCTAAGGTTTTCTGAGACTCAGATGGTTTTAACTAACTAGCCATGCTTGTACTTTATCTTACAAGACTTTTGGACAAGGTATGAATCGGACTTGTCTTTGACCAAGTTATTTCACATCCTTGTGTGTGCAATTGAGTTCGTTTATGTGGTATTTGTCAGGATACCACCAGTGCCAGATAGGCTGTCAACCAAACCTGTACTGAGGATCACCTAATTAGCTCCACTAACTCCTTTGTTGTATTTAGTTAGATTAATCTATGGTGCTATCTAGGATACCATAAGCTAGCTCATCCACATGCAAACATTGATCTGTACACGAGTTAATGTGATAGATATATCGTCATGCGGGAGGTTTACCACCAGTGATCGATAGGCTATCCACCAAACCAAGATGCGAGGTTTGCCTCATGACCTCGTTAGAATCTTTGAGAGTTCCAGGGATTCAAGTTCGACTCCCTTCTTTTCTTCAATTATATTGGGATACTTGCTCTTTTGTAGTGATAAAAATCACTGTTTATTTTTTTTATTTTTCTTTTGAGCAAGGGATTTGGATTTCGAGTGATGAGAATCACTATTGTATGTGCCTTTTGATGTATGCACTTTGGTGGTGATGTCAAATTTTTGGAGTTTTGACTTTTTGCAAGATTTTATGATGTTTGCAACTTTTTGAGAACTTGGGATTCTTGGGGAATTGGGTAGGGAGGATGCTTGTCCTTTTGCCAACTCTCAGCATTCTTGGGGTCATTCGCACAGGGGGATGAGCAAGATAACCGTTTCGCTTATGGTGACCTGGATTGCTGTGCAGGTTTCATCTTTCATTCACACAACTTGGGAATTTTTTATGTGTTTTAATTTGTGTTGGGATGCTATGTAACAAGGTGTAATCCAAGTAGAACTCTACCTTCGTAAAATCTGTCTGACTTGGTACAGTATGTGGCTAGAAAGCTAATGACGATTGAATGATAGAAAATCTTGATACATTAGAAGACCACTGACTATAGTATGGTAAAAATATGTGATTAGCATTTATTTTTGATGGACTGTTTATAGAGCGGAGAAATGTGGAAAATGAGGGTTTTGCCAAGTAATTACAGTCTATGGTGCCTTGACCTTTATGACCACAAATATGCAATGTATGGATGTGATGCTTAATGCAGCTATATATTTTTGTGTTTTTGATGGATTGATTTTTGTGAATATGAAGATGAGATGCAAAAAAGAGCTCTTTATTGTTGTGATGAGTTGGAGTATGCTTGGAAATGAGATGCAAATTTTTGTTATTTTTGATGATTTTATTATTTTTGAATTTTCTTATGTTTGACCAAGCGATTGTGGGAATCCTTGGAGCATTTTGGGATTGACCAAGCGATTGGAGGAAATCCTTGGAGCATTTTGGGATTGACCAAGCGATTGTAGGAATCCTTGGAGCATTTTGGGATTGACCAAGCGATTGTAGGAATCCTTGGAGCATTTTGGGATTGACCAAGCGATTGTGGGAATCCTTGGAGCATTTTGGGATTGACCAAGCGATTGTAGGAATCCTTGGAGCATTTTGGGATTGAAAGTGATTGTAGGAATCTTGGAGCATTTTGGGATTGACATTGTGATTTGGAGCATTTTGTGCGTTGTTTGGGTTTTATTAGTTTTTTTTTTGGAATCCTTGGAGCATTTTGTTTGGGGTACGACTCTTCTAGATATGGAATGGCCGCAAATGACTGATGTTCAAGGGTTCTAGTTCCTTGATTCCATCAAGAGAGGCTAGCCGGTATGTTCCAGGTCCTATTTTACTATCAATTACATAGGGACCTAACCAATTTGCCGTGAACTTGTCTCTTAGATGGGATGACAAACTAGAATTCTGTTGGTTCTCTTTTAAGACCAAGTCACCAACCTGAAAGTCCCTCGGGTGAACTTTCATGTTGTATGCTTTCTTAAGTCGCTCTTGATAGATACGTAAATGCTCGAGAGCATTAACGCGTCATTCATCAAGCAACGTAAGCTGGTCTAACCGGGCCTGCCATGCAGTGTCATCATCGATGAACTCTTGCATTGATATGCGCAGGGAAGGAATTTCCAACTCGAGAGGCATGACTACCTCGGAGCCATACACGAGCGAAAACAGAGTTGCCCCAGTGGGCGTCCGAATGCTAGTGCGATAAGCCCACAGGGCAAGTGGGATTTGAATGTGCCAATCCTTATGACTGTCTGTGACTGTATTTTTGAGGATGGCAACTAGCATTTTGTTTGACGCCTCTGCTTGCCCATTTGCCTACGGATAATAGGGTGTCAAAAAATTATGCTGAATTTTGTACTTTGTGGTCAAAGCACGCACGTCTTTGTTCTTGAATGACGTCCCATTATCCGAGATTATTTTGGATGGAATACCAAAATGACATATGATGTTATGCAAAATGAACTCCACAATGCGGGGTCCTGTCGTAGAGGTAAGCGGAACTGCTTCCACCCACTTGGTGAAATACTCTGTGGCCGTTATGATAAACGTGTGATGACCTGACGACGCAGGGGAGATCTTTTCGATTAGATCTAAGCCCCACTGCAAAAATGGCCAAGCCGACTGGATCGGTTGCAAGGCCTGGGAAGGTACGTGTGTCAAATTAGCATGATGTTGACACTTCACGCACTTCCTTACATATGCGCAACAATCTCGCTCTAAAGATGGCCAATAATAGCCCATGCAAAGAATGCGCTTTGCGATGGCCATACCACTGAAGTGGCCACCACACGTACCATCGTGCGCTTGGGCGATTGCCCAAGTGGACTCTTGTTGGTCCAAGCAACGAAGGAGGATTCCTTCATAGCTGCGATGGTACAAAATGTCTCCTAACAAGACATACTTGGCCGCTTTCTGCTTGAATGCTCATTTTGCGGCATGCGTCAATCCAAGTGGGAGGTTACCTAACTTGAGGTAGTCCCTTATGGGTGAATACCAATCCTGTTGATCAGAAGCCTCGATGGTATGAACAACCAATCCCTCTTGAAGTTCATCCCTAGCAAATGCTGAGCGGGAGAGAACTTGTAAGAATAGCGTTGTGTTGCTATTGATGGGAGTAGGGGAGAACAAGGACCCCCAGTTGGCATGTTTCAGATGATCATGGATTCGAGAGAACCTATCCCGAGGTGGTTCAATCTGGATCATGTGGATTCCTGGCGTCAAGTTAGAACTTGCACGGTCCATCATGGATTGTGATAGTGTTTTGACTTGAATGGTTGTCATATCACCAGAAAGGTCTTGCGGGATTAGTGACCCCAAGGAGGCCATAGTGTCCGCAAAATGATTCGATGACCGAGGGAGTGCCTCGATGTCGTACCATTCAAGCTTTGCCAGGAATTTGTCCACAAGGGCTTTGTAGGCCTCGTAGAACTGGGCATTTGCATTGGAATACCCCTTTGACTTGGTTGACGATTAACAGCGAATCACCAAAGATGTTCAATCATTTGATGTTCATGGTGATTGTTGTCTGAAGACCTATGAGCAAGGCTTCATACTCTGCATTATTTTTGGTGCATGGGAAGTCTAATTTAAAGGACAGAGGCATTGGAGCCCCTTGCGGTGTGAAGAATACTATTCCCATGCCACCACCTTGCTCACATTTAGAACCATCAAAAAATAGGGTTATGTCGGCCTGTGACTCAGGCTCATCAGAATCTGGTGATTCTGAGACATGGAAGACCCCATCATCGGGTAGTTCTATGACCAGAGGCTGATCGTCTTCGAGAGGAGCCTCTACTAGTTGATCGGCTATGACCTGTCCTTTGATGGATTTTTGTCCAATAAACTCTATGTCAAATTCCGTCAACAACATGATCCATTTCACCGTGCGGCTACTATGATAAGTACGACTCATCATGTATCGCAATGGATTCTCCTTAGACACAACATACGTAGTGTTGCTCAACATGTAGTGGCATAGCTTTTTGGTAGCAAACACCACTGCCAAGCAGAGTTTCTCGACGTATGCATAGTTAAGTTCATAACTGACCGGGGTGCGGCTAAGATAGTAAGTAGCCTGTTCTTTGTGAAGTTCATTCTTCTGGGCTAGCATGGCGCCCAGTGCCACCTCATTAGCTGAGATGTATAAGTAGAATGACACTCCTGGTCTAGGTGGTTCCAATATTGGTGGCGAAGCCAAGTATCGTTTAATGTCGTCAAAGGTCGATCGGCACTCGTCATCCCAGTGAAATGCTACCCCCTTGTGCAATAGTTTGTTCATGGGTCGGCACTTGTCAGACAACTGCGCTATGAAGCGCTTGATTGACGTGACCTTTCCCTGTAGACTTTTGAGCTGCTTAATGGTAGTTGGGGGAAGCATTTCAAGGATTGCCTTGACTTTGTTTGGGTCCACCTCGATGCCTCGCTTTGAGACTATGAAACCCAAGAGTTTTCCAGATGTGACGCCAAATACGCACTTCTTGGGATTAAGTCTGACTTTATGTTCCATGAGGCGATCGAGGATCTTGCTTAAGTCATCGAGATGATCTGGGCGCAAAAGAGATTTGGCCAACAAATCATCCATGTAATCTTCCAAAGTTTTATGCATGTAATCATGGAAGATGTACGTCATGGCACGTTGGTAGGTGGCACCAACATTTTTAAGGCCAAAAGGCATAACCTTATAACAAAATGTCCCCCAAGGCATTGTGAACGCCATTTTTAGTTGGTCTTCGGGATTGATACGAATCTGATTGTATCCCGAGAAACCATCCATGAGGGATAGCATTTCGTGGCCCATTGTAGCATCTACCAATGCGTCGATGCTCGACAAGGGGAAATCATCCTTAGGACTCGCTTTGTTTAGATCTCAAAAATTAGTGCATATGCGAATCCTCCCATCGGGATTTTTGATGGGCACCATGTTGGACAGCCATGGTGGATAATCCACGCAGATGACAAACTATGCATCCAACAGCTTTTGCAATTCATCTTTGACCATCAAGGCCACTGTTGGGTGCATCTTACGTAGTTTTTGCTTAACTGGCTTGACTGTCGGATCAAGCGTTAGATTATGCATGACTAGCTGTGGATCTAGCCCCGACATGTCTCTGTATGACCATGCAAAAACCTCCTTCTTCTCTTTGAGAAGGGCAATGTAGTCGGCTTGCTCTTCAGGGGATAAGCTTACCCCCAACTTGATGATCTATGGATTCATTGGATCCAAGCCGATGTCTACGTCAGTCGTCTCCTCGATCGACATGTGGGATCCATCCTCCAGCTGGTGTGGAGTCGGGATCAAATGGATATCATTTGCTGAGTTTAAATCTACGTTGGGAACCTCGGGTTCCTCTTCGGCATGAAAGATATCCTGAGTTGTCCCTGGGGTAAAATGAAGCATTTTACCGAAAGGCCAGTACTATGATGGGGATGGAGGTGAATTGACGTGATCCCAGTCTATGGCATCTATGTCTAGATGCAAGGACCATGCTGGATCTATCGGATTGTGGATGGGGGCGGTTAAGTCAATGGAGATCATGTTGATGAAATGATTTTGGTCTCCATTACCATGGGTGTGATGACTCGAACACTCTGGATGTTCTCTGTGCTCTGGATCTGGCTCTAGAGGTATTGGCACGAATGGATCGGCCCTATGTGCTGATAGGAGGATAGGGTCTACCCTCGACACTGATATCACCCTAGGGTCTCGGAGTGGAAGGTGCTCTTCGTATACCTAGAGTGGCGGATCCAACACTTGGTCCCACCCCGCTGGGTCTACATACCACTCATGCCCTGGCACTATGCCCATCTATTCAAATATGTCATTAATCTCCAAGGGGTATGGTTGCGGCACCTGCCGCATGTGATTAAGATATGTCATTTCTGTTTCATCTTCGTAATCACTATCGGAGATCCAAAAGCCCTCATTGGCTCCGACAACTGTTTGAGGCATTACAGGCTCATCCTGCTCGAGCAAATTAATCTGGCCCCATTGTGGTTGTTCCACTCTCTATGGGGGGACCTGATTCTCTTGACGCGGCACTGGCTCGATTGGAGCTTCTAGAGGGAACATTGTCAAGAGGCTCTCTTGATAGTCATTCATGGGGATCACTTGTGAGTGATCACTATCGGATTCGAAGGGATCATATGATGTTGGTTCATATTCTGATTCATCCTCCGAAGATCCCTCTTGACACTGTTTATACCTTCCTTGAAAGTGAGTCCCCAAACTTTCGCCTCTCTCTAGCAAAGGAGAAGGGTTATTGAGGTTAACAAGGGTGGTTGTTGACCATGGGAGGTAATCTCCCAATGTATACGTTGTGTTTGGGTTGGCATAAGGATCTGATGCCAATCCACCCTTGTTGCCTATCCCTAGGCCTTGCATGTTCTCCACCAAGATGTCCAAGGGCAGGGGTGGTTGAACCCCACGCCCGACTTGTCATAAGGCATTTGGTATCTTGGCTGGCAAAGGACACGCACTCCTTGCTCATACCTGCCTAGCCCATATCCATGCCAATTGCATTGGCCAAGATATCTCAGAGCGAAGTTTGGGTTAGACAGATAGTTGACATCTTCTGCAAAAGGCTCTTCATCTTCGTCCTCTTGCATGCATGGCTCAGTACCATGATCAAGGCCCCCATACACAAAGTTTGTCTAGTTTGGCGGGTAACCTAAAGGAACAATTGTACCGATGGGGAGGCGAGGTCTCCCCATGTCTTGCATGGACTCTAGCATGGTCGTTGCTACAACATTCCACACTAGATACTCCCCCAGGCCCGTATTGGCCATTTCAATAGTGATTGTTGGCGATTGAGGGGGAGGGAACGGAAGCTCTTCCTGAGTCCACTCCATGTTGGGTGAACTAGGAGCCTCAACTTCCATTGTGCTAGGCATCTCTTCGGTAGAGATGGTTGATACTGTTGGCAGAGCCTCTTCTAGGGGTTGAGCCTCTTCCAGGGTTTGCTTCCCTTTGTCCTTCTGTTTAGCCATGATAGGTGGCATTGTTGGTGAAGGACCGGATGATGAAGATGTACCTGGCTAGGGTTTTGATGGATTTATCACCAGTGGTGCTTGCGGAATCGGACCCTGTCTAGATGGATTTAACTGAAAATCCAAGTGCATCGATGGAAGGGTCGATTGCGGCATCAGCTGCACCGCATTGCAATATTTGAAGGGTTCTAAGTCCGTCGGGACTACATGTACTTCCCCTTCAAATGTATACTTCAAACACTGATGAGCTATCGAAGGGACACACTTCATGTCCCTGATCCATGGCCGCCCTAGCAAGATGTTATAAGCCATCTCGCCTTCCAAAATATGGCACAATGTAGGTATCATCTTTTGTCCTACTTGAATGGGTAGGACAATTGTGCCAACTATCGAGCATATCGCATCATTGAATGCTCACAGTGTATAGGTGGAAGCCATGATGTGAGAGGCTGGCAACTTCAGATGTTTCAATGCCACTGTGGTAATGATGTTATTGGATGAGCCAGTGTCTACCAACACTCTCTTATACGGGATCCCGTTGACCCATACGATAACGTGCAGGGGTGGATCTGCCATGTCATCAGACATTGATTTAACTTCATCCTCTCGAAAGGTGATGACTGGCTCCATGCATCATTTGACATGTCCCACGAAGTTGTTGAAGGAATTCGCTTCATGGGGCTGCAACTCGATGGCTTTCAATATCTCCATTAGAGCCTCCCGATGGGGTGTTGATTGTTGTATAAGCTCGTATATGGAGAGCCTAGCCGACGTGGTCCTCAAGCTCTGCGTGAGTTTGGTCCGAATCGTGGCCATGGGTCTAGGCAGAGGTAGCTGCATAGGGTGTTGTTGAGGTTGTGACGTCGATGGAACCTCTCTTGTGGCTACCTCGGGGGCAACTCTTGGGTATCTCTTGTTCCTAGTCACTATGCTTATCATTCCTACATACCCTTGCATGGGGCAATTCTGTTGCACCTCATTGACTTGAAGGGGTTTTTCTTGTGCCTCATGGGCAGGCAAGGGGTCTTTGAAAACTCCCATCTGCTGGTTGTTTGGTGCTACGGGGTTGTCCACTGCCAACGTCTTATTGTCAATCAGGTCTTGTATCAAACCTTTGAACTTCCAACATGCATTCAGGTCATGTCCCCTCCGCCTGTGGAACCTACAATACAAGTCCTCCCGGTATCCCTTAGGCTTCGGAGCATTGGGGTCTATGGTTTGGATCTCTGGAAGGTTGATCAAGTTTGTCACTGACAAGCGGTCAAATAGGGAGTCCCTAGACTCCGTATAAGGTGTGTACTGTCACCTAGGGCGACGCTGCTAATTTTGTTCTTGCTTCTGGTTTTCTCTTTCATAATTATTAGGAGGCACTGCCTGATAGTTAGCCTTTTGAGGCTGTATTTCTTGTGCAGGCTTAGGGACATTTATAGCAACTTGATTGACCGCAATGGGTTTCTATTGCGTAGTCCCTATTTTTGTGTTCTTGTTCCATTCTTTCTTCTTAGGTTTGGCGATCTCGCCATCCTGTATCTTGATCTCTTCGATGATTCTGGCTTGCGCCAGAGCTTCCTCTAAGGTGGCATATTGTTGCAGCTACAATAGCATAGAGATCGATCTCAAACAACTTCGTGAGAACATTTGTGTAAGGTCGGACATAGGAGGGAGGTAGGGTAGCTTGGAAAGTAGAGTCCTCCACCGATTCCCGTAGGCCACCATGGTTTCTTCCTCATACTACCTGAGGCTGGCCAGGTCACTTAGTGACGCCTTCTTCTTGGTGTTAAAGGTGAAGCATTCGAGGAACGCATCCACTAACTGATCCAAGTTACTGATGTTGTGCTTCGACAATTGGGTGAACCAATCCGAGGCAGGGCCCATGAATGTGGTTATAAATGTCCTTAGCAACAACGCATCATTGTCTTGAATGCCAAAACATTGGCTCAGGAATCTGGTCACATGCTCTTGGGCATCCTCCTCACCCTTAAAGATTGCCAACTGAGGTAGCTTAAAGTGTTTGGGGTAAGGGGGTGCAGGCACTGACGGATGCACAGGATGACTATGGAGTTGGCGTAACGTGGGCTTTTGGGGCCCAGAAGCTTTGGTTTCCATAGACTCCAAACGCTCTAGCAGCGCTTTGTATGCATCGAAAGATTTAATCTCTTCCTCTTTAGTTTGCTCCCATTGTGGATTGTGGGAGACTTGAGGCCTATGGGGGGTGGCCGGATAGCAACCCCTCCGCCTTGGTAGGGCATTTCGGCCCACTCTTCTTCTTGTTCATACTCCTCGTAAGCTTCTTGAGGAGTCTCTAGGTGAGACCTATGACCTTGGGTGGGTCCCCGCGGAGGGTACCCATCGTTGTTCCAGGGAGTGGCCTCTCGCTCAGGTCTAGGGGGTCTCGGAGGCAACACTTGATAAGGTCACGGGGACCTATCTCGCACCAAGGGATTATGCCTCTCATATGGTTCTGCTCTTTGGGTGCGAGGGGTTGGAACCCTCTCAGGCACTGGGTTATGGAGCAGCTCATCTATTTGGCACTGAATGCGCTCCTTGCTAAGGTGGTATAGACGCTCTAGCTGCTGTTGGTCTTGCTCAAGCCGCATGATCTACGCTTGGCGGGTGGCATGTCTGGCGACTGCCAGGTCAATTTGTTCCACCATCTTGAGCCTAGGAGGCCTGGATGCCTCTCCTATGCATTTACCTCGATCGTGATGATCCGAGATCTCAATAGGTCGCTTCCCTCTGTCGAGGTTGGCGGCATTTACCCGAGGCTCTGGCCTCCATGGGTGATCATGGTACATAGCGGGTGTGGAAGCGCATGGCTCCCGCACTGTACATTGCTCTCGAGGAATGTAATGGTCTTCCTCGTGCTCCCTTTCGTATGTGTGAAAGGGGTGGGCAGAGTTGGCTCGCCCCGCTTGAAGAGCCCTGTGCTCTGGGGTTTGTCTATTGGTTCTAACAGTGATGGGGGGCAAAGGAGGGATGCCATAATCATGTGGCCTCTCCTCATGGACACTATGCCGCTCTAGCACTTCATCATGCTGTGGCCACTCATATCGAGCTTCTAAGGGAGCTTTCTTGTCTATGTTGAGCGCCACGTGTAAGGACTCCTCCTGAAAGGGGCTATGATGAATGGGCGTGTCCCCCAAAGGGGTGTCCCTATAGTTCCATATTGACATGGAATGATGCGGACTCTCTTGTGGGTCAGGCCACCAAGGCGGTATGACCAAGTCCTTAGGGCTATAGCGGAGGCGACTTGTCCCCCCTTGTACACTTTTCGTAGCTTCTGCCCTTGATTGGGCTTGGCTACGGGTGTACACCATGGTGTTGTTTTTCTACAAGCTAAATAGATTTTTATCTCTTTTTATGATTTTTTATGCTACACTAAACAGAAAAGAGCACACACACACACAAAGCAGTGATTATCTCATTTAAAGATTAAAAGTGTGTCCTAAACCTGGTTTAGTGTGTTTTGTTTTTGTTTTTGTTTGTTTTTGAAGGTTTTTGTAAAGAACGTTTAAATGCAAAATGAGGGCTCTTATGACTCCCAAAATTGGTCGCCCCTTCGATATACCATTTCCAGGCCGATATACCAACCTCTCTATATACCCGCCCTTACGTGAGGGAAACTATAGGTACGTGAGAGCAGATGGTACGTGGAACATAGGCGGTACGAAAGGGGAATCACCCTGTTTATGACACCTACCATAGAAGACTTATCCTCGTGTGCTGGGAATCACCCCAGCTACACTCGGTCAGCTTTCATCAGGATTTACGTCTAGCAACAGTAGCGATCGGGGTTTATGAATGCAAAATTCAAGCCAAGGTGGTGATGAAATCCACCGTTGGTCTTGATCAAGGGCTGGGGTTTTACGACCAGCTCCTTGGTGTTTAATTTGCCACGTGGTGTGTGGGGTTCTTTTTATTTTGCATGAAATAAAATAAACATGCAGCAAAACCTTTCCTAAGCACGCAAAAAGAAACCAGAAAAACAGAAAAACTGAAGACAAAAAATGACAGGAAAAGTTCAGAACTCTTACCTCTTCTCTACCCGAATCTGTCGGTTCTGAGTTTCTGCCCGAAAACTTCATAGACTGGAATTCATCCTAGGGGGAATGAATTACAGGACTGTATTCATCATAGGGTGGGGCGAATTCCCATTCGTCCCTGGGTGAGATGAATTACAGCTCTGTATTCGCCCTCTGATGGAACGAACAACAGTCAACGTATGAAAACACGGTGCCTGCAAGCAAAAAAAAACAACCAAGTTTGGATCAGATATCTGATCTTAAAAATAGAGGACAAGGTCCCACCATGATCACCACTGAAAGCATGAGGATACGGAAGCAAAAATGGAAAGCGAAGATGCGATGCAAACAGAACCGAACTTAGCGCTAAATCCTAGGAATTTGAAAGTGCATGAAAAGAGGGAAAAGCATGAGCGAATCAAAATGAAACAAGTGTGAATAAAGGAGACAACCCTTTTTATTGATATGTTTCACAACTCGGTTACAATGCGCATCCTCCCCTTCCAAGGGCTAGGAGCGTTTAAGTATGCGTTCTTGTTACATCCATGGGTGCCTTTCCTTCTTCCGCGTGCCCACATGTAAAATGGGTGGACCAAATGTCACCGCCACTTGCGTTGATGAGTCTTGATTCCTTGCTGCTCCTCCGATGTCCAGGCCCTATGCTCAAAGGAACAAGAAATGGTCAGTAGCACCTGCGGATAAAACAAAGCATGCAATCCCCAAGCCTACGATAAGTGAATAAGAAAAATGAATTAAACTATGCCTAAAATGAATCCAAAAGCTCTAAAAATTTGATAGGGGCATCAAGACACCACCAGGAAGGCCCTACAAAAATAATAGTCAAGAAATTCCTCACCGATTTGAATTCGCTCCGGGCGGGACGAATTCACCTGCAACAAAATGCCGAAAAGGTACTGTCCCAAATGTCCTACCTAGGAAGCTCCAAAAGACCTACAAACTTGGGGTTAGCTAATTGGGGGAATTTTGGGAAGACCCAGATGGTCATATTTTCCCAATTTGGCCTCCATCAATGGGAATTTGATGATGCTACCTGTAGATTAGTAGAAGCGAGCAAAGATAGAAACATGATCAAAATTGTTCAAAACGAGACAAGATTTAAATGACAACCTATCTAAGCATCATAGAATTGAATGCAAAAATTAAAGAAAGCAAGTCTACCATGGAATTCCCATCGCTCCAAAGGGGGGCGATTAGGACTATGGCAATGTGGGAGGGGGCGCCCATGGGGTAGGCCGCCCGCCGTTTGAGGCCTGATTTCGGCACCAATCCACTTGGGATGGGTCCAAAACCTCTTGTGTGGTATTGTCGGAAAATTTGGTGGGATATTGTGGCCAAATGTTAGGTTTTGGGTTCAATATTCGTCCTCCCAATAGTCACCCAATGACCTCCCCTCTAAAGGAGATCAAGGATGTGAAAGGCACAAATCCAAAAGGTGTGAGGTATGACAATAAAATGATAGCACTTCGTTGCTCTAAAATTCTCCTTCTCTCTATATTTTGGGGTGAGGAAACTCACCAATTTATAGACCTGGAGGTCTCTTGAAATGGGCATGCAGAGGCGCCACTTGGCAATCATGCCTTCTCAGGGGGAAGGAGACTCCTCCCTGAATAGGGGCTTCATGACTGCCCTTGTAATTGCCTCTAACGCTCGAAAATGCTCACCCATACTCCCATGCGATGAAGGAAGCGTTAAGTGGTGGATCTGAGCTGCCATTTGTCAAGATTTGACTTTTTTCCCGTCAAACCTGCAATTCGCCCCACCCTGGAGCGAATCTAGAATTCATCCCTGGGTGGGGCGAATCCCAGTTTGAATTCATTCCAGGGTGGAACGGATATTGAGAAAAGTGCCTGAAGGTGCCAAATTGATCTCTGACCTTCCAAAACTATTGTGAGAGTGGTTAGGACCACTGTTTAACCTCTGGGGGCTGCCCTTGGGGCTGTGTGTGTCAATGCGATCAGTGTTTGCAGTCACATAATCGGATTGGTGCTGTTTTGGTGTCTACACAGGGACCCTTTCAAAACCCTTTCTACCAATCAAAAATATATATTTATCAATTATACGTGGAAAATTGTGAAAAAAAATTGAAATTACTCTTATCATATATAAATTACTTATGGGATGATAATATGTATATCATATCTTTGACATAGAACAAAATAATAAAAAAATATTGCTTTCATTTATAAATATTGTCTATTGTGCTTTATCCATCTAGAATTATTTAACATATTTATAATATTTTTTATGCATTTCACTAGTAAGAATACCATTTTGAAAGTCGTTTGAGGGATACCATAGTAGTATATCTTTGGGTTTTCATTCAAGAGATCCAACTTCAAACCCAACTCTGAAGGGACTAGGACCCCTCATAAAAACCTATGTTTTTAACTCAAAATTTTGGTCTCAAGAGAGCTACTATAGTGATATATCTTTGAGATTTCATTTAGGAGATCTAAGTTCAAACTTTGATATGAGGGGATTTGTATCCCTCATCAAAATACATATTTTAAACTCAAAATTTTAGTCTCATGAAGGATACCATAGTGGTATGTATTTGGGTTTTTATTTAGGAGATCCAATTTCAAACCTGGGTATGAGGGGACCAAGAGCACTCATAAAAATCTATGTTTTTAACTCAATTTTATCTTATAAAGGATACCATAGTGGTATGTATTTGAATTTCAATTCAGGAGGCCCAAGTTCAAACCTAGATACAAGGGGACCAAGACGTCTCATAAATACTTGTATTTTTCATTCAATATTTTTTGCCAATGGGGCCATGGTTCAATGGTTGACACATGGGTGATGTAACTCAAACCAAGGTTCAAGTCAAGGGCCAAAATAAACTATATATCTTTATGTGACCAAGTTTACATAAAAGAAAAAGGGAAACCCTTTCATAACCCTATGTTTTTTAAAGAAAAAATAAGAATATAAGTTTAAAAAAATAATTGTTGTTTACTTTCTCTATTCTAACTTACTCTCTAGAATTTATATTTTTGACTCTTATAATAATATTGCTTTTAATAGCTAACAAAATGAATCTTGAGGCCTTAGGGAGAGTGTCTAGTGATAAAATATTATTCCAAGAAAAATATTTGAGAGTAAGAAATTTTGATTATTCTAAATTCCCAAGTCTCAAATTGACTGAATATAGAGCATCTTTTGATAGATTCCAAACCAAATCATCCTTTTGTGTAAAAATCAGAAAATAAATATTTTTAAAGCATAATATGAATTTTATGTGCAATGTATTTGAATTCATCTCCTTCAACCAAGTTACTAATATAAATCCATGATCTTGAGTTGTTTCTCATAATAATATAGTTTTTAATCTTTCAAACTTTACAAGCTAGGCACACTTGACCCAATAGTTTGCATTTTGAGTCATACATAAGAAAATAAGATTTCAACCAAGCATCAAACCAAATGTTTTCATATATCCCCTCAACTAACCATATAATATGTTTTTTTATGAATTGAAGACTATCTAATATGAAGTTCCATATGGACAATCCTTTAGGTAGGGTTCTTTTCCTAAATAATTTCATTGAATCAAGAGAGCCTATATACTTGAAGTAATATTTTTGCCCAATTATTTTTTTGATCTCTAAATAATCCCCACCCAAGTTTTGTCCCTAAGGCCAAACTCATAACTTTTCAGTTTTGCAAGCTTTCTATAATATTATTTCTTTTGCAAACATTATCCCACTTTCAAAGAGAAAACCTATTTTTTCCTTACATCCTTTCCAAAGAAAATATCTTTGAACTGCATCAATTTTTTGTGCTATACCTACTAGAAATCTTGAAAGTACATCGTATTAGTAGGGATGGATTGCAATGCTGTATTTATGAGTTGTAGTCTTCCTTCCATGGTTAAGAATGTACCTTTCCATATTGTCAAATAATCTTTTATTCTATCTAAACAAGAGATACATAGCTCCTTTTTATTTCCTTTATTGGAAAAAGGAATACCCACATAGATTGATGAAATTTTTTCAATTTTAAACTCTAAAATATCCATAGTAATGTGTTATAAATCTAGTATAGTGTTAATAAAATAATACTAGATTTTATTGTACTAACCATATAGTAGTCTTCTCATAGCATGATAATATGGATTTTCACTCCATGGGCTCACTAACTAAGGGATGGCCCAAAAGAAAAGTATCATCAATAAATTGGAGATGAGATTTGAAGGGACCGTTAAATTAAAAAATATTGCTATGATTCATAAAATGGTTCTAAAATAATATTAAATTTACTCCCTTACAATTATTTTCCATACAAATATTTTTTTATGTTCTACATGGCTCCAAATTTTATGAATTTTAAAATGCAATTAAAATTCAGACTTATTTAATATTTTATTGCATTTGTATTATTTTTAGATAAATGGGTCCAACCTTCAAGGTGCTTTCTATTAATGATTGGGAACTTGTTTTGTAATATTGGTATTACGGTAAGACCAATATTACAAAATAAGTTCCCAATCATTAATTTATGTTGTAACTAACTTATTCTAAAGTTTTAAATTAAAAGATAGGTATTCAAATTAGATAGAAAATTTTATGTTATAGGTTATTAAATAATAAATAATAAACATTTGATTTCCTTATCAAACTAAAATTACAAATATTTTTTTTTATATTTTTTAATTAATAGCTAAATAATTAACTACCAACCAACTATAGAGTAGCTGTACACAAAATTTATGAGTAGGTGTCAGCAAAAATCACAACTCTAGAAGGACTATCAAAGCATTTTGGGAGTGATATCCCAGTGAAATAGGGTTGTCCATTGTCACCAACATTATTTAGCTTTTATATTGATAAATTGGAAGAATAGTTTGAAAGGATGAGATGAGAGAGAATACAACTAATTAACTATGTAGTGATTCTTATCCTCTATGCTCATGACGTCTTCTTAATTGAAAAACACTTAAAGTTTAAAAGAGCATCTAAAAGCTTTAGAACTTTTTTTATAAAGAAATTGAGATGGAAGTAAACAATAGGAAGATTAAAATTGTGGTATTATCTACCTAAATAAAGCAAGAGTAGCCATTTTTTTTATTTGAAGGAACTCCTTTAGAGGTACTAATAGAATACAAATATCTTGGGTTATATTTTAAAAGTAAACTAAATTGGAAAATATGAAGGATAATATAAATAGAAGCAAGATGGAGGGAATTATACTCATTATAAAATCACACCAAGAAAATAAAGTTATAGGATTGAAATACCTTTAGTGTCCTTTCTGAGTTATAAGTTATTCCAATGTTAGTATATGGGTGTGAGGCGTGGTAGGATTCACTATATAAACAAAAGGGGATTCTTGAAGCAAACAACTTAATTAGTAATACCAGAAATAATTAACCATAACAAAATAAGAACATAAACATGCAATACAAGATAAAACACAACATATAACGTGGTTCACCCAACACCAGTTCTTTGTTTTAACACCAATAAATTCTTTGAAGGGAGTAATACTGCAACACAACCAACTGCAAATTCCTCTTCAAAACACCAACATCTCCACACAATTACTCTAACAGTAATTTAACATGCAAACACCCTTGCATCAAGCTCTATACCAAGCTTCCTACTCTCTCTACAAGAGATGCACAATCCTATGCACTTCTCATAAACAAGATACTCAAATATATAGAATTATTACAATAGTTTTTTTAACCATAGACCATGTTTTTTTATCTTTAAATCTATCTTTTTTATCCTTTTTGCTTTCTTGGATTTTTTTTTTTTTTGGGCTTTTTGCTTTTATTTTTTCTTTATACAATTAGAAAAAACTTAATTTTAGCCAAGATCAGACTCCACAACCTAACAATATCCCACTTGGAGACTGATCCACAACAACTCTACCACTTTTGCATCTGCCAAAGAACATATTTAATCCAAACAAGGAATGTCAACTCCTCCAAATTGTTGTAACCAAGCTCTGAACCATCACACTGGATTAGTGTCATCCATGCACTTTTATCCTGTGATCAATAAGCAACACACAATATCTCTACCACAAATCAGTGATAATAACATCATCCTCAAAATTAATTTGTCTCATGGTGAATCAAACATCACCACCATCGTAAGATCTACATACTATGGATGACCCATAGCATGCACACAGTGAAGATAACGGAGGAGCACATACATCAAGATTGTTCCTCTAAGTGCACCATTTGTAGTGGGAGCTGGGAGATATGTCTAAGAAGATGGACATGGCTTAGGATTTATTGTATGATTTTTTCAAGATGGAACATATAATATGATTATAGCTTTGGATCATTGCGACCCCAAGTCCCTAAGTTGGAATGTAATTCCACACTCGAGGAGTGTGCTTTCAAAGCTAGTGGCAAAGCCATATTGTGTGTGTGCATGTTTTTCTAATATTGTTTATTCTCATACTATTTTAAAACTATGATATATTTTTGCAAGAAGATTAGATTATTATTTAATCCATAAACCCCAAAAAATGGTATCAGAGCTAATTGTTGGGTGTACTAAAAAAACCTAAGAGTTTTCAGCTTGAGTAGGAGCTATGGTAGAAGAAAGAAAGTTTAGATTTTGAGTTTGGGATAGATGACCCCCGAATGATGGAGTTGTTGGGAACTGGGTAGCTGATGCATTTGCAACTGATCAGTATGGATACGCTGATCGATGTGGGTGTGCTTCTTTTGGTGGGTTTTTTCCATAGAAGAGAATCACCATCCAGGGAGCAGAATCTAGATGATTGGTAGAGGACGATGGTGGAGTGGCCTCTGACGATGATGCATGTCATTCAATCCCTCGCGGGGCTCCATGTCAGCAACGAGATTGATACTCAAAGGTTTGAGACAAAAAATAGTGGCATTCTGGTGGTAAATCCCATGGGGTTCTCGCTCCTCATGCTCCAAGCGATAGTAGGGACTAACGGGGTGGAGTTTTTGCATGTTTTGAGGACCCTCAGGGACTACTTCATAGGGCCAAGGTTGGAGGAGCTTATCCAGAGGCTTTCTAAGAACGATCCCAATCGCTTGGGGTCCCCTCATTCCTTGAAAGGAGTCGTTAAGGTCATGCCCACAGTGAAGATAATGCAGGAGCACATACGTCAGGATTGTTCCTTTGAGTGCGCTATTTTCAAGGAGGATTTGATCCTTTCAACAGTAGGAGCTGGGAGACATGTCCAAGAATATGGACATGGCTCAAGATTTATTGTATAATTTTTTCAGGATGGGACACATAATATGACTATATATTTGTATCATTGCGACCTCAAGTCCCTAAGTTGGAAGGTAATTTCACACTCGAGGAGTGTGCTTTCAAAGCTAGTGGCAAATCCATATTGTGTGTGTTGTTTTTTTATATTTTTTATTCTACTGCTATTTTGAATATATGATATATTGCTGCAAGAAGATTAGATTTTTATTTAATCCATAAACCCCAAAAATGTGTGGGCTAGAATAGATAAGAATAGAAATAATCCAAAGGTAAATCATTACAATTAATTTCATATTTAAAGCATTAGCCCCATATGATATTTTACTTGATGAAATTGAGACTTTTGTACTAGAAGTAGAATCTATGATAAGACTATTGGGGTACCTAAAGAAAATAGAAAAATATAAACTTACCAAAACATGTATTTAAACAAACATTGAATAGAAAAATTACACACGAATGAAACAAAACAACAAATGGATACAAAAAGTAGAACATTAAATTAAAATTAAAAAAAGAAATTAAATGGTATGTGAGATAAAAATTCACACTTGTCATGTAGACTAAAAATTTAGAAAGAAAAAATAGATAGACATCAATGAGTTCAACCCAAATTTTGGTCATAACGAAAAGAAATATTGAGATGAAAAGATAAAATGGAAGGAAGAAATACTTATAGATGAACTAAGATCTAGTTCATACCATGTTATATGAGATATTTGGGAGATGGATAATACCTCAAGAGGCATTATCAAAATAGATATTTGTCTTTTGTGTAGCAAGAATAGTGGAAATCAAAATGTATTTTGTAATGAAATATGAAGCCTAAAGGATATTGGAATGCATATAAGGACACTTTAAAATCAAACTCTCTAATGGAGATTTATGAAGAATTGAGAATGGAAAAAATAAGGACACCTCTCATAAAAAACAACAACAAAAGAAACACACATCAAAAGATGATAATAATATATTGAACTTTTTGGCTTTGTTGAATGATTTTTTTATTATAAATTGTAAACAATTATAGTATTCTTTTGACTTTGATGATTTTTTTTCTTGAATGTTATTAATACTTTGAAATTTTGAAGAAGTCTACGATTTGAATTAAAAATAAGTAGGGTTGTACACCATACACCATCTTTTATTAAAACTCCTATTATCATATACTATTTTGGTCTTGTAGATGTAATTAAAATAATTTCATTTCATTTCAATAATAAATTTAAATACATAATTTTAAGATTATTGTTGCCATGTATTTTGATTTTATTAGCTCAAAGTAGTTTAAATTAAATTAAATTAATATAATTACAACTATATTTAGTTGGTTTTTGTGTAATAAATTTTATTAAATATTATATAGTATTATTTTATTAATGCTAACAAGTGCACCTTGAATAATGTTAGTTCAATAACATTGAACTACGTTGCATGCATGTAGTTTACAAAAAAGAACACCACTTGTATTATTGGTGATGAGACCCGAGTTCAACCCTCACAACAGATGTGTGTAAGTATTATTAAAAAAAGCATTGAACTAATAAATATGTTTACTTATTTTTTTGATACACAAGTTCACTCACACACCACATCCCCTCATGGTTTGAAACCGAGTCTCCTAAAAGAGATCCCAAAATCCTAACCACTAGGGTGTGACAAAAACTTATGTAATTTTTAAAAATTAAATAATTTAATTATAAATTTATAAATCAATATTGGTTGGAATGAATTTAATTTTTAAAAAATATTTTCACATATTAATTAAATTTTTGTCTTTTAAATTGAAAAATATATTCAAATAGAATTATGAATGGTATGTGTGAGAATTGATGGTGGAAAAAGTCCAGAGGAAGCTAGCAAGGTGGAAAGGGGTGCTCTTGAGCCAAGCTGGTAAGGCCCTTCTAGTTAAAACTAATTTACAAAGCATATCTATTTAATTCCTTTATTGGTTCAAGGTGTTAGGAATAGTTCTTAGAAAATGGGAGTAGATTCAATGCTCCTTTCTTTGGTTCAGATCTCATGACAAAAAGATGTTTTCCTTAGTATCTTGGGATCAAGTTTGTATATGTAAGGATATGAGAGGACTTTCTCTAAGGAAAATGAGTTTAATGAATAGTTGCATTATAGCTAAGTAAGGTTAGAAGTTGATCCAAAATTCTAATACAAACTTGGTAAATTTTTTAAATCCCAAATACTTGGGGAACAGGGATTTTATTTATTTTATCCTAACACGCACCAAGGATCTACATTCTGGAAAAGCATAGTTAAAATTCGAGCAAATTTTTTGAAGGGTAGCTTTTTACTTTTGGGTAATGGTTAGAGGATCAATTTTTGGAGAGATAGATTGAGAGTAAATATACCTTTAAAATCGATTTCTATCTTCTCTCAGGTTGAATTTATCACAATACAGGATTTTGGATCAAGGGTTTATGATTACTTTGAGATGGTGAATGATAAAAAATATTGGAAACCTCTTTCCTTCCCCGACTAGTCTTAAGATGAGGAATACACTTGTAAAGCCCTTTCATAATTACTACAATACATTATTATAGTATCTAAAGATAAACACAATAAGCTAGTTTGGGGAGATAAAAATAATGAATTTTTCTCGATCAAATTGGCATATGCACTCCTTGATTATAATGAAGAGCCTTGGTTCCAAAAAGAGAAAATTTTGCGCAAAGGTCTCACACCCAAATTGAATATATTTATTTGGTTGGCTGTGTAGGGAAGGTAATTAATGCTGGATAAAATATAGAAGAGAGGTCTTAGTTTACCTAATAGATGGTATTTGTGTAGGTTGGCAGAAGAATATCCCAAGCATCTATTCTCCTTGTGTTCCTATTCTAAAGAATTTTTTTGGCGCTAAATGCCCATGTGGAGCAATGAAGCACCACTTATTTGTCATCTTAGATTTGATCATTCACATCCTTTGTCCTCCCTCATATGTGGTGGAAGATATGGAAGGAAAGAAATTCTAGAGATTTTAAGAACACTTCTCATCACCCAAAGTTAGTTTTCGTTAAGACTATCCTTGTCATGGTGGAGAATGTTGATCTCCTATCCTTGGATGTGAGGAACATTGGTACAGAAGCTAGGATAGAAAATAATTTAGGTTTTAAATATTCTCTTACTTCAATCCTAAGAATCCATCGCCCAGTAACAACATATACTATTTGGGAATCTCCCCTTCCTAGGTGGATAAAATTAAACTTTGATGGTGCATATAAGGGTAATCTAGGACGAGCTGGAGTAGGTGGTGTCATCAAGAATGTGGAGTGAATTTTGTTGGCTTTTTATGAAAAAATTGGAAACCAAACTACCCATGCAACTGAGGCTAGAGATTTTTTTCAAGGAGTTTTACAGTTAAAATATTTTGGCTTTAGAAAAGTCATAATCGAAGGTGACTCACTCAATATCATTAATATTGTTAGAGGTATGCAGACTTCAACTTGAAAAATATCAAAACTATTGGAGACAGTGCATAAATTGACCCAAACACTTGAAATTGTCTAGTACCAACATGTGTTTATGGAGGGTAACAATTTGGCCAATTTCTTGGCTAAATAGAAACCTCTCAAAATGAAATCATTGTTTGGAACAAGAAGTTTTAAAAATGCTTAATCCAACTAGCTAATGATGTCAGAAGAAGGTAATTTCCTTGTTTCTTATTTGGTGGTTAGATTTTGGCTCTTTTAAAGGGGATTTTGTGGTACATTTTAAATTTTAGGGACCATATTTTTTAATTCAAACAAGAGGATATTGTGGCCCTGATGGGGTGGGAAGAGTGGGAACCGAAGGATGAAGAGTTGTGGAAGGAAGCTGGACCCAAAAAAACCAAGAACTAAATTTTTATTCTTGATGGTTTTTTGGTAATGTTTGTTGTCATATTCATTTTGTTTTGTTAGTCTAGTTATCTTGACCAAGGGCATTTTTTGTCCCCTGCATGGGATTGAGCTGCCTTAGGTTGTCTTAAAATTTTAATAGTATGTATGAAATTATTTTGGTAGCATTATTTGGGTTCAATCCTGTTTGATCTTTGTATCCTGGTTTCTCTTTTGGTAGCCTATGACCCTCCCTTAGTATCTCAAATTTGTTTGGGTCCATTTTTTTAAAAGGTTTGGGGTTCCTTTCAAAACCCCTTCTTCTAAGAAATAAAAAAAAAATATGAATAGTATATTGTTGGACCATTATCTAGGTTTTCCAAGTTCAAATCATGGGGAGGGAGGCCCTCATTGTGCCCTGGGAAGTGTGGCCTCAGTTGTGTCACCATTGTACTTAACCTTCCTTCAACATAAAAAAAATAAATTAAATGAAAATAAAATTTAGTTTATATTTCCAAAGATTAAATGCTTTGGTTTTTGTTTTATTTGAGTGATGTTGGTTACTTGTACACTAAAAATTGTACTTATAACTATTTTCTTTTATTCGTACAAATTTAATATTACTAGTACAATCATCATTATTTGGATTTTTTTAAAGTAACACCAATTATAATGGATTGAGGCATAGTAATAGAGGTCTACTTCCTCATAAGATTATATGTTTTAAAAAAAAAAAAAAAAAAAAGTAAAAGTAAAATAAAATAATAAACAATTTTAAACCTTAAACTATCTATAATAATTTATTGTAAATCTGGGATAATGTTAATGAAAATCCTAGTTTTTGTTAGAATAAGAGAATATTCTCTTAAGTTCCACTAGGATAGACACACTTGAGTCTCCACTCCTCCATGTGTCAGGAGAACTCTCAGTGGTGTCTTCATCAGGTCTGATGAGTTGTTGTAATCCAATGGCTCTCAATGATCAACTTTGCTATTTATACAAAGTTGATCCTTGGAATAAATCAATCAGTTCCACTCTTCTCTTCATCTTTTGTGTAATGCTTTGCATGTCTATTATTGTGAAATTCTAACATGGTACCAGAGCAGGATAGATTTTTCTAGCATTCTCTCTTGAAGGTTCTAGGATCTGGTTCATTTGCTTTGGATATTTTTTTTGACTAACTTGCTTGATATAATGCAGTAGTCAGTTTTATCCATAATTTTTTTTCAGCAAAATATTTATTGTTGGAAATATATGTATTGCATTTTTTTAAAAAAGGTTGATATTGTTTCATGCTCGAGGGTAATTTTTTTTGATATTTTTGCGCTCTTCCTTTTTTTCATTTCGGGGTTTACAATCTGTATGCCTACAACTGTTATATTCTAAAAGGAAGAGCCCTCTTTTTTTCAAAATCTCATCCCTCATTTCGATTCAATATAGCGCTCATCTCTAGCAATGCTTAGATAGCATCTTTAAGCTATTAAAGATGCTCTCTTATTCTTATCTAAGAGTAGCATCTTTAAAGCCTTTATAGCGCTCATTTTTGCATATTTTTTATTTTTGTGGCCCCAAATATTTTATTGGTGCTGCGTCTTATTTATTTTCATGGCCCCAAATATTTTATTGGTATTGCATCTTATTTTTGTGTCCCCAAATATTTTATTTGGTGCTTCCTCTTAGTTTGTGGCTCCATATTTTTTGGCCCACTAAGATTCGAAACATGTTTTAAAATTTAGCTAACATATACCATGAATCTCTATTGTCTCTAACTAGATCCGAATGTTATAGAATAGCTACGAGTGTGAGTTTTTTTAATCACGTTGAGGCTTGGCATGCCACCCATGACATGGCTCTCGATGTCCTCCATGTCACCCTTGGTGCCATTGACAATGTATCTCCATCTCTTCAACACTGGGTGATACCTGGATCCGATGCTCTTTATCAATGATGCTCCATATATACTCCTCACCTGGTAGAAGAATAACATAAATACTCTGTTGTTCTCAAGGTCTCTGGTTCGTAGCTATCATTGCTTGATTCATCATAAGTTTAGAAATTTTTTCTTTAACTTGTTCTGTAGGGAATATTGTTTAGAGGACTCAACATATTTAATTCTGGTAGAGCGCTCACCTCTGTGGCCTCTTTCGAGCTCACGTCTCGGAAGAAAAACTAGAGAACTTAAGGTATAATTTTTTATTTATTTTATAAAATACTCTGGATCCTTTAATCTTCTCTGCGTAGGTAGCATCTTAGATTTCTCGACATCCTCGGATCCTCCTGTCTGCTTTGTTTGACTCTACCTGGTTCGAACCAGTGACGCATCTTAAGGAAGGAAGGACACAATTTTTTTTTTTTTGCTTGCAGACTGTTCCATGAGCGTCTTCTTCTTCCTGAGCATCTCCTCTACTCCGATCAACCTGTTCCTTTTTTTGAGCACATCTCTTTTCTCAGAAGCCATAAGGCATTGTTTAAGAAAAGTTTAAATTCCTCCTTGCTATTTTTTTGTAAAGGTTATTAGAAACTTTGATTTCAAAGTATATAATTTGACTCCTTTTCAAAGAGCCTTTTAATTTTTTCAAAAGAGCCTTTGAAAAGTCGTAGTCATATTGTAACCATTATAATATAATTTTTTGGGGGAGGGTTTATGTGCAATTTATTGCACATTTGTGTCTCTTTAGGGGGGTTGTATAATTTTTTCTATCTTCTTCTAAAGTTTTTTTTCTTCCTTTTAGGTAATTTTTTAAAAGGTGTAATTGTTGAAATATTAGATAATATATTTCATATAGAATACACTCTCTAATTAAAAATTACACTCCTTTTATGTTTATAAATTTTTAATAATTAATATTTAAGGAAGAGCTATATAACTTTTTATCTATCTTCTTCTAACTTCATTTGGTTCTACTTAAGTAACTAAGATATGTTATTGTTGAAATATTAAAATATTTCAAAAGAAGATTCTCTATTTTTTAAATCAACTTCAAAATTCATATTTGTTAATTTAATTCTTAACCTTAACAAATATATTTTTTTAGAAATGTGTTACTATTTTATCTCTTAAATTTTCTACATATTTCTATAAGATATCAAAAATATTTAAAAACTTATAATTTTTTCCTCAAAATATATTTGCCTACGTTCCATGTATCTTTACCACTAAAAACTTATAGTTTCCCTCACGTAAGGGCGGGTTTTTGGAGGCAATTGGTATAAAGGCCTGGCATATATTTTTCATTCAACATTTTTTTGGATATCTCTCTCACTTATAGTTTCCCTCTCGTAAGGGCAAGTATTGAGAAAATCCAAATTAAGATCTGGTTGAAATCACTGCATTTCAAGCCTACAACCCTTGACAAATTCTTCTCTATACTTACAGTTTCCCTCAAGTAAGGGTGGGTATTGAGAGGAACTAAGAGGATTTGGCATTTCAAAAGTGAACAATATTACAAACCTCATTATACTTATAGTTTCCCTCTTGTTAGGGTGGGTATATTGAGTTTTAAATATTGAAGAGCTTCATTTTTTCCCTTATAACAATTGCATTAATCAAAAAATTGAAGTTCTAAGGGGGGATATATTGGTTAATTAAAACTTCAACTTTTATTTTGTGTTAAAATGATGAATTCAATTGAACCTCTCACCCCTCATAACTTTCACACTTGGAAACCTAAAATTTTAAATCTTATCTCTCAAAAAGGTCTTACTCATTTGCTAGAAGAAAAGCAACTAGAATTTGAGAAAGAATATGAAATTTTTGTTCATAAAGGAAAGATGCATGAAACAATGGGTATTATTAGCTCTAATGTTCATGAAAGTTTATGGTTTCACATTACATATTGCAAAACTCCTCATGAAAGTTGGGAGAAACTAAAGACCTTGTTTGGGAAAGTAGATCAGATGAGATCAATGCAACTAGAAGCAGAACTAACATCTTTGTCTCCTGAATATTTTAGTAGTATTGTTGACTTCCTCACCAAGTTCAAAGAAGTCCTCACTCAATACAAAGGTAGTGGGAAGACTAAGACTGAAGAAGAATACATTTATCTAATCCTTTCTAAGCTAAATGGTGTTTTTCAAATTTTTGCTACCACCTTTATATCTACCAAATATGCTCTTGGTGCAACCTTTAAAATGCCTTCTTTAGAAGAATTTTGTGATAGATTAACTAGGGAAGAAACAAAACTTGCTAGATATGAAATCTCTTCTTCTTCCTCTTCCTCAAAAGCCTTAGTAGCCTCCACCTCTTCTAAAGAAAAATTCAAAAATAAGGAAAAGACCCCCATAACTTGTACTCACTACAAAAATAATGGTCACTCTGCAAACAAATGTTGGAAAATATTACAACAACTAGAGGCAGCTATGAAGGATCAAAATATAGACAATAAAAAGCAAATAGGAAAAGCCCTTAATGTTCAAGGAAAAACCTCCAATTCTTCCTCTAATTACTGGGTCCTAGATTCTGGAGCTACTCATCACATGACTACTTCAGATAAGTCTTTTTCTTCTATCTCCTCTAGCTCTACTTGTAGCATAGAAGTGGGTGACTCTTCCTTTATCCCTGTCAAAGGAAAAGGGGACATAACCATTGATGGTGGCTCTATAAATAATGTTCTCTATGTTCCAAACATTGCCACAAATCTCCTCTCCATCTATCAGATTTGTACTTTTGGAAAGGGGAAAATTGTTCTCTTCTCTCCAATAGGAGTTGAGATAAGAGACTTTCAAGATCCCCATTCTCTTATAGCCAAAGGAAATATTGATCATAACTCTCACCTATTTCACTTCAAAGGTTTCCAAAATCTAGAAGGAGCCTCCTATTTTGTGGCTCATGGAGATCTTGAAAGCCAAATTTGGCATGAAAGGTTTGGTCATCTTAGTTACAACTACCTAAAGGATTTGAGCACCCATGATATGGTAACAGGTTTACCCCAAGTCTCTTCTATTGATGGAGTTTGTCCTAGATGTGCTCTTGGAAAGCAACATCAAGATCCTTTCCACCCAAGTAGTTCTCTAAAAGCCTCATCCCCTCTAGATTTAATCCATAGTGACTTAATGTCCTTTCCAGAACCTTCTTTCAAAGGAGCAAAGTATGCTCTAACCTTTATTGATGATTTTTCTAGAAGATCCTGGGTCTACTTCCTAAAATATAAAAGTGATGTTCTATCCCACTTTAAAGTTTTTAAAGCCTTAGTTGAAAATCAGGCATCTTGCAAAATCAAGAAGATTCACACAGATAATGGGGGGAATATTGTAGTAATGAGTTCTCCATATTTCTATCAAGTCATGGTATCATTCATCAACATTCTGTCTCCCATAATCCTCAACAAAATGGCATTGTAGAAAGGAAAAACTGGACATTAAAAGAAATGGCAAATTGTATGCTCCATTCAAGAGATCTTCCAAAATTTTTTGGGTAGAAGCTATTAACTATGCCAATTATATTCAAAATCGCACACCTCATAAAGCTCTTGACCATTTAACTCCTGAAGAAGCATGGTCTGGCTCAAAACTAGATGTTTCCTACTTCAATATTTTTGGGTGTACTTCTTGGGCTCACATCCCAAAGAAGAAAAGGAAGGCTCTAGATAAGAAAAGCAAAAAGCTCATCTTTGTTGGTTATTGTGAAGAATTGAAAGCTTATAGGCTTCTTGATCCCTCAACTCATGAGGTCTTCTTTCATAGGAATGTCCAATTTGATGAAACATTCCCTCAAAAATATCCTCAAACACCCTCTTCCTCCATTGAGCCTTCTCCTATAGTAGAACCTCAATATTATGAAGAGCCAACTCTTGAAGTTAACTTGGTAATTGATAATCAATATGAGGAACCTGTAACTCCAACTCAATGTCTTTCAACTCCTTCCACTCCTTCCACTATGCCAAAATGGGCCCACACCATTGTTAAAGAAGCTACTCCTTACATCCAAAATCTTCCATCAACCAGATCATCCAACCCCATAGGCACTGGTCTTGTCTGTCAGTCTATTTCCTCTGATCCTCAATCCTTCAAAGAAGCCTCAGGTATTAAATAATGGGATGATGCCATGGAGAATGAATTCTCTTCCTTAATCAAAAACAAAACTTGGGATTTAGTTCCCTTGCCTAAAGGAAGGAAGTTAGTTCATTGTAAATGGATCTTCAAAACTAAATATGGGCCTAATGGAGAAATAGACAAACACAAAGCTCGTCTAGTAGCCAAAGGTTTTTCTCAAATTGAAGGTATTGATTATGCAGAAACCTTTGCTCCAGTTGCTAAAATGGATTCTGTTAGACTGGTTCTTGCTCTGGCTGCTTCCCATAAGTGGCCTGTCTATCAAATGGATGTAAAAAGTGCTTTCTTACATGGGGATTTAAAAGAAGAAATATTCATGGAACAACCTGCTGGTTTCACTCAAGACTCCTCTCTTGTTTGTAGGCTAAAAAGTCTCTCTATGGCCTCAAACAAGCCCCTAGAGCTTGGTATGAAAATATGGACTCCTTCCTTCTTTTCATAGGTTTTTCTCATTGTGAGTCTGATAACACAGTATACATTTGGATAAATGAAGGCAAAATCACCATTCTTGTTCTATATGTTGATGATCTTCTTCTCACTGGTAGTAACTTGACTCACATTCAGACTATAAAAGACTCCCTCTCTAAAAAATTTGAAATGGTTGATCTAGGTAAAGCTCATTACTTCCTTGGGATCCAAATAAGTCAAATAGATGCAGGAATTTCATTGTGTCAACAAAAGTACACTCTAGATCTTCTTCAAATATTTAAAATGATAGATTGTAAACCTTCTCCTACCCCCTTCCAATATGGAATTAATCTTAGTACTTCCTGCTCATCCCCTCTATGTGATGCAACTCTATACCGTCAACTTGTAGGAAGTCTATTATACCTTACTCATACTCACCCAGATATCTCATATGTTGTTGGCCTCATATCTAGATTCTCTCATCAACCTCATTTCAGTCATTGGCAAGCAGCAAAAAAATCCTCCGTTACTTGCAAGGCACTACGCACTTTGGGCTCTTCTATAAGGGAAATTCCATGGATATCATTGGCTACATAGATTCAGATTGGGCAGGTTCAATAGAAGATAGATGTTCAACCTCAGGCTATGTATTTTGCCTTGGTTCTTCACCAATATCCTGGTTATGCAAGAAACAACAAGCAATAGCCTTATCTTCTATAGAGGTAGAATACAGGGCAATAGTTTTAGCTAGTCAGGAAGCTCTTTGGCTTCATCAAATTTTGAGAGAATTTGGTTTCACCCATGAAAAGCCTATAACTCTTTGGTGTGACAATCAGAGCATAATTCATATTGCATGCAATCCAGTTGAGCATCAGTGCACCAAGCACATTGAGATACACATGCACTTCATACGACAACATATTTAGAATGGGGATATATACTTGGAATATATTCCAACTAAGAATCAAATTGTAGATATCTTCACCAAGTCATTTCCTTCTTCGTGTTACCTTCAGTTGTGAGATAAGCTTGGAGTAATACAACTGCATTGATTGGTTTTATGAGGATAATATTCACCATACGAAGACAAGCCTCTCTTCTTTTCATAGTTGGTTTTTCCCACAAGGGTTTTTTCACCAACTATATGTTGTATATGAGTACCTAATCAGGCCAAGTTGTCGGACTCATCTTTATTTTTGTATAAAGAGGACAATATTCGCCATATGAAGACAAGCCTCTCTTCTTCTCATAGTTGGTTTTTCCCCATAGGGTTTTTTCACCAACTATAAAATGTAAATGAGTACCTAATCAGGCCAAGTTGTCGGGACTCATCCTTTTTTTGTATAAAGAGGACAATCTTCGCCATACGAAGACAAGCCTCTCTTCTTCTCATAGTTGGTTTTTCCCCATAGGGGTTTTTTCACCAACTATAAATGAGTACCTCCTCAGGCCATGCTACCGGGACTCATCTTTCTTATTGTATTAAGAGGACAATCTTCGCCATACGAAGACAAGCCTCTTACTTCCTTTTGATTGATGGTTTTTTCCCATTGGGTTTTTACCATCTCTTCAAAAAGAAGTCATTGTACATGAGTACCTCATCAGGCCTTGTTGTCGGGACTCATTTGTATGAATCTCCCCTAGTATCACTTAAGGGGGGTGTTAGAATAAGAGAATATTCTCTTAAGTTCCACTAGGATAGACACACTTGAGTCTCCACTCCTCCATGTGTCAGGAGAACTCTCAGTGGTGTCTTCATCAGGTCTGATGAGTTGTTGTAATCCAACGGCTCTCAATGATCAACTTTGCTATTTATACAAAGTTGATCCTTGGAATAAATCAATCAGTTCCACTCTTCTCTTCATATTTTGTGTAATGCTTTGCATGTCTATTATTGTGAAATTCTAACAGTTTTTGTAGTATTACTTAATTGTCTAGTAGCCTTCTTATAACATGGTAATATTGATTTAAACTCCATGGCATCATTAGTTGAGGGATGGCTAAAAAAAAAAAGTATTATTAATAAAATTTGAAATTAGATTTGAAAGGACCATTTTTCTTAATAATAAGTTATATATGTGGCTTTTATTGGGGTCATTGCCATCAAAATGCTAAAAGATTACATTTGCTAATTTACCATCAAATTTGTTAAACCATATCAAACATGCTTACCAAAAATATTTTTCATTTAATTTTCTATCATATATATTCTTCATATCTTCATATATCTCACATTGATATGTTTCCACAATGATCTCCTTAACATTATTTTCACTAAGAGATAAGATCTCACTTGACCATTTACCTTCTAATATTTTCATTTCATCAAGATGAAGACTAACACCATGATTGGCTAAATTACTTGTTATCATATTTGTAATTGTAATCCATATAAGAGGTATCCTAGCCTCTGCATAGTTCATCATTTTTTTCAAATAACATGAAATTTATTCTTTGTTTTGTCATTTATATCCCATGTTATTGAATTGAAATAAAATTAAAATTGTTTTGCATTACTTTAAAACACCATTATCATTTAAGTAATTACACATATTTATTAAATTTTAAAAAATACTTAAAGATAAAAATTTAGATGTATAGATTTAATATATATATATATATATATATATATATATATATATATATATATAAACAAATGTACTTAGGCACTTAAAATAAAGTCCAAAGCCCAAACCACTGCAATATCCTACAAGAACATAATTTAATAGTTTAAAACTATGCATTAATAATTATATAATGTTTTTGGTAGTTACAATGATTTATATAAAAATATTATTCAATGTAATCTATTATTTGTAATAATATTAATTCAAAATTTGTCATTGGGAAGTTACTTATAATATATAAAAAATAATGAAAATATAACATATTAAAATTATTATCAATTTATATATATATATATATATAATATTTAAACACATGATCATATTTGAAATTATTATCAAATTTATATATACCTCTAATTCTTAATTGTACAAATTGTTTCATATTTAACCAACAATTTTTTTTTAATGGTGATCCTCTAATTCTTAATTGTTAAAATTGTTCCTTCCTCTAATTCTTAATTGTTAAAATTGTTCCTTCCTATGTAAAAACTTTCCTATATTACTTATATGGAACAGAACATAAATAAAATTACCTGTAATCTTATTTTCTCGTGGCTTTTCCTTTGTTTCACCTCAATTGCTCCGAGGCATGTGCTCCGCGATTGAATGTCTTTAAGCTTCCTTTGGCCTTTACAATAGATAAAAAGTTGCATATATTCATAACAAATTAGCAATGCCGAATCTGTCTGGCCATATATTGTGATTCTCCCCCAAAAATATTTCAATTTTGGTGGCTCAAAGTGGCTCAAATTAAATGAAATTTACAAATGATATCTTTGTAAATAAATAAATATATTTAAAGCATATAATTCTAACCAGATTTACCAGGCTCATCCAATAACACGTTTCTTTTTATTGTTCCAATGAAAATATTTTTGCACATAAACCCAAAATTAATTTAGGCTATACATTAGTTAGTTAATGCTAAATAACCCCAAACGAATAAATATATGTGTTTTTTAAATTAATTTAATTTTTTTGAATAATACTTCATGATGGAGATTGAACCCGGGTCATATTACCGATAATACAAGTGGCGTCCTGGCCTATAAACCACACTCACGGGGATTATGTTTACCAAATGTTTACCAATAAAATTATGAATCAATAATTAATTTTAAAATATGTAATTTCTTTTTATAATTACACGCAGGTTTTGTTTTAATTTTTTTTATTGAGTAAATACTTCTTATACACATCCACCATGGGGATTGAACCTGGGTGACATCGCCGATAATGCAAGTGGCCTCCTTGCTAGAAAACCACACTTGGGGTTTGTTTTAATTTTAATATTTTTAAACACACAGAAATATAATATTAAAGGATCAAATTATCATTTTTTTTTTTAAGAATAGCATAACTAGGGTCACGTTCTTGGAGGACATAACATACCTCATTTGAATTTAGCTAGGTTATATAAACATACCACTAAGGTGTCTTTATGTGACTTATTTGTTTTTCAAGATGATGCTTGATAAGATTTTTAAATTAGTGTTATAGAAGCAATAAATATTTTTAGACAATCATCAATTATTATTGCTTGTAATTATGACAATGAATAGAAAAGTGAAAATTGATAAGATCTTGTTTTTATGGGAACACTTTATAACACTCCAATAGTATGTAATTGATGTTTCATCTTAGTGAGCTAAGTTCAAATCATGGAGAGAGAAGCTCCTTGTTGTTATGTCCTCAAGAAGTGTGTTGGTTGTGCCACCTATTGTACTTTGAATTTTTTGCTTGTAATTATAATAATGAATAGAAAAATAAAAATTGATAGAATATTGTTCTTATGCAGAGACACTCGAACAATATATATATATATATATATATATATATATATATATATTAAAGTCCAATATCTTTTGCCACCGTGGTGGTGTCCCCGTTGGTCATAGGTTTCTCACACTAACCAAAAAAAAAAAAAAATTATATATATATATATATATTTTGAAAAAGTTAACTATTAAATTAAATGTAGTTTCATTAAGTTATTTATAAATAATTATTGAATTATTTTTACCATACAAATAGAACAATATTATTTATATTTTATATGTTCAATTTAAAGTAATATAATTTAAGAACTTGTTTTGGACTTCACTTGTTTAGAAGATTAGAAGGATCAACAAAAATATTTATTTAGAAATAAATTATATATATAATTTAATTATGGTATATTGTATTATTATCAATTCTAAATTCTTTGTATTTAACACAAGTTATTTGATATATGCTATATAAAATATTAAATAAATTTACAATTCATTGTTAATTAAGTTAAAGCTAGGATAAAATTAAATACTTTAAGGTTTATCTTTAACGTGTAAGTCTTACATCATGTAAACTTGTTATTTTTAAAAATTTATTAAATATAAATTAGTTGATTATTTACATTTTCTATTGAATATTGAGAAAAAGGCTCTTAAGATTTAATTTTCTTCTCATTTGAGAAAATTATTGGCTAAATTTTGTGTATTATTGATAGATATTTGAACATTATTGACTTGATTAAATCTAACTAGTATTGGTATGTATGCATAGTTATTAATTGCATTGACCATTTTTTTGTTATATTAGTTGTTTGTTTTTATCTATATTTAAATAATAAATATTAATTTAAATTCATATTAATATTTTTTTATTGTTTACTTAAACAATTATTAACTTAATTAAATCTAACTACAATTAGTAGGTACATAGTCTTAATTGTATTGAACAATTTTTTGTTTAGAATCAACTACTCTTTTCTAGAATCCTAAGGCTGAGAATGTGTGAAAAACCTATATGAGTAGTATTGAAGACTTAAATGATCACAACACATAAAATATTTTAGCTTTACCATTAGAACCCAATATTTGGTGTGTATATAGAGAGATATAATTAGTAAATCTTTGAACATTGGATATTAATTTCATTTTTTTTAATTTCATTTGTTTCATATTCAAAAATATTATAACTTAATTAAATCTAACTATTATTATTAAAGGTATATAAAAATTAATTTCATTGAACTTTCAAGATATATGAATTTATTATATAAATTATTTTAAATTATTAAATTAGGTATATGATATTGAAATGGGTCTTATCCATATTAAGTCATTTAGAAAAAAACATTATTATTATTTACACAGGGGAATAACCTCTACCCCTCTAACCTACCTCTTTAAATGTTTACTTTGAGTGAGGGGAACGCCAAGGGATTTTAAAATTTTATTTTTTTGCTATTTAAAATTATATCATCGCTGATGAGGCTAGGAATTGCCTCATCCATAAACACTTTTTGATACATTCTACTGTTTTGAATCACCCTTTTTATTATGTTTTTATGCTAATTTTGGGTAAAATGCATTATGTAATGATATTTGCATATTCTAAAATGTTAAGTGCATATATTCTGTTTTTACTGTTTATTTCTACAGTTTTCAGCTAATTTATTAATAGGAATTCAGAATCAATAATCATTATTGAATGTTTGGTGCTTAGTAATAATGTTCCTCTATTTTGAACTAATTCAAATGCAAATGGCGCCAAGGAATTTGTCCCCTGTAGCTGATTGTGCAGGAAAATAGGGTAAGACTATGACAGTTCCAGCCAGCTATACATTTACAGCAGGGCTTGGAAATAATCACTCCCGCACATGTCACCTATGCAATAGGATAAGGGAATACCATCCAGGTGGTCTAAAACTTCCTCCTTATGCATTTGAAGCACAAAAAAACAACTAAAACTCGCCTCCCTGATATTCCGGAGCAGTGCAGAAATAATAGCGCAGGAATAAGGAATAGCACAGGAACAACAAAAGACAGTCAAAAAGTGACAAATCGATAAAAGAAATTAATGGCAATTGACCAGAAAGTTGTCCCAGCTCATGTTAACTGATTTTCTCAACGAATGCAGTTTAATAGGGTTGAATGGATCAAGTTTTGACAAAGCAAGCTCATGCATTTTAGGAAGCAGTTGTGCAATAGTTGTAAATCCCTGCAAATCAACAACCAAGCATATCAACACTGCATTATAAATAATAAATCTCCTAGCACGGTTGAGCATATAGTGATATAGGCATTTAGGCATATAGGAGAGGAATAGGCAATAGAGTGCAATCATTTCTGTAGCAGAACAGTAATCTACAGGTTTTCCCTGCATTACTGTAATGCATTTCCAGATTTAATAACAAGTACAATTTTTCCAGTTATCAAATTAGCATGATTAAGTTTATGGTTGGCATTTAAGTTTCCTTAGCATAAATTCTACACCTTCATCTGGTTCTGGAAGCAAGGGCCACTTGCAGGACTAGAAGAAGGCAACTTTTGACAGAATATCTTGCTGATTTTTTACTGTAGCAGATTAACAGAATTCTGTCAGTCTTTTCATTTCTTTAGCAGCTTTAAATTCAGATTTCAGCATTTGACATTATTTTTCATATTTCCATGCAATTTTAGTATTTCTGTTTCAGCTTTGCAGCAATTTCAGGTTTCTTGTCATTTTACAGATTTGCAGCAATTCCCAGTTTTCTGTAATTTACTACAATTTTCAGATTTGTGGCATTTCCAGTTTGCAAATAGGTGTTAATTTGATTTTATGGATTTATAACATGCTCAGAGAAATTGTAGTTAGTTTATCCTTCAACAACTGTGTGTGGTTTTCTGTAATTTGCTTTCTATCAATTCTGCAGCAACATTTCATTTCCTGCTCTTTCAAATTTTGCAATTTCCATTTACTGCAGTTTTAGTTTAGTTTTATCTTCTGCAATTTGATTTTCAATACTAGGAGTTAGAAAACACACAAAACCCCCAAAAACACTAACTATTCCACCAATAAAAACCCTGTTCTTAAATGAATTGAACCTGCAGCTGTGACACCTTCTATCGTATACAGCCTTTGGACATTGCCCTGGACTGACACATATAATGATTAAATGATGAATGAACAACGACACTCATCAATCGCATGATACACTATCCTAATAGTATCCATCATAATACAAGGCTTGAATTTGTGTTGTAATCATGCAATTACATACTAATTATCCTTCCTTTGGTAGTCATCTATTATTATTGCTTGCAATTATGGCAATGAATAGAAAAGTGATAATTGATAAGAACTTATTTTTACAAGAACACTCCAAAGCACTCCAATAGTATGCAATTGATGTTTTATCTTAGTGACCTATGTTCAAATTGAAGGGAAATAAAATCCTTATTGTTGTCCTTGGGAAGTGTGTTAGTTATATCAGTTATTGTACTTTGAATTACATGCTTGTAATTATGACAATGAATCCACGTGATGTGGTTTACCGACAAGGATGCCACTTGCATTATCGATGATGTGACCCAGGTTCAATCGCCATGGCATATGTGTATAAGAAGTATTTTTGAATAAAAAAAATTATGACAATGAATAGAAAAATAAAAATTGATAAGATTTTATCCGTGTAGGGACACTTCAACAGTATGCGAATTAAAGCCCAATGCCTTTTACTATTGTGGTGTCCCAGTTGGGACTAGTTTTCTCATTCTTTAAAATTAAGAAATAAGAGTAAAAAACATATTTTATATTTTTAAAAAGTTATCTATTAAATGTAGTTTCAAAAATAAATATTGAATTATTATTATAATTATTTTGATAAAATTAAGGAAATAAGGTTTTGAAAGGGCCCCCAAACCTTTTACAATCGCAAGAAGACAACAAACCAAAATAGTGCACTTCATCACTTAAACAAAAGAGTACAAAAATTGTACTATAGCACTAACTAAAACAAAAAAGTAACTACATAAACCGATAGCACAAACCACAAGATCCAAAAGGCTGGGAGATCTAAGAAGAACTGTGAGAAAGTCGAGGTAGTTCTACAACACCACGTCTAACTCTGATATAATCCCACCAGATATTTGAGCCGCATCCCAACATTCCCTAGTACATAACCACTTCCCAAGGTAGGTAGACGAACCAAGGCATAAACATATTCTTGATTCCCTCTCTCCATTTTCGAAGTAATTCCTGCTCCTCATTTTCAAAATAATTCCCGCTTCTCATATTCGAAATAATTCCTGCTTCTTTTTTTAAAATTAATTGTGTATTTAAAAATACCTTCATTAATGACATTCATTAATGAATTAAATGGGGTGTTAAAAATACCTTCATTAAAGACCAATAATTAATAAATTTATTGGGTATTTAAAAATACCTTAATTAATGAATTAAATGGGATATTTAAAATACCTTAATTAATGAATTAAATGGGGTATTTAAAATACCTTCATTAATTACTCATAATTAATAAATTGTTTGGGTATTTAAAAATACCTTTACATATGAGGGGACCATGACCCCTCATAAAAACATGTGTAAACTCATTGAAAAAATATATATTTTTGATTCCTAGTCGAGGAATATGAATAGTTTTATGTTGATAAAATTGGCATTCATTTAGAATGTTATCAAATTTTGTAGAATGTGGTTAAGAGTTTAGGGTTTTGAGATGACGGTGGGCGGGAAGGCTTCTGCGGGAGAGCACGGGAGCGCCAGCAGATCGAACCATGGGCACAACAGGGTGGAAGGAGAGCAACCAGAGTCCGGGGGCACTGAGGAGTCCTTGCCATCCGAAGATGGTGTCAGCCATGGCAAGGATCCGCCAGACAAATGGGGAGGTGGACCTCGGAAGTCGTATGCTCAGGCAGCGGCTTCAGAAACCCTAAGCGGCATCTTCACCTAGGAGTTATTTTCGGTCGGGGACGAGTTGGACATCCCGATGGAAATTCTCTCAAGCTTCGTGGAATTTGAAAAATTTACCCTCATTGGTAAGTTCATTGGTGGTCGGCCAGATATGGAGACCATTCGCAAATGGGCGTCTGGCAAATGGAGAACCTCTGGTCACATGGAGTTGGCGGCCTTAACCCGAGGTTTTTTTGTGATTAGACTGAACAACAAGGAGGACTACTACAAAATCTTGGCTGGAGGTCCTTGGTTCCTGGGCCATAGGAGTCTCTTTCTAAGGAAGTGGGGTATGGACTTCAACCCTGATACCCAGAACATCAACATTGCTCCAATATGGGTCAGGCTCCCGAGTCTCCCTCTTTTTTGTTGGCATGAAAATGTAATTAGAGGAATTGCCCGCTCCATTGGGGAGTTGGTCACCATTGACCCTCCCACCAGAGCTCGAACAAGATTTGTCCAAGCCCGTTTCTATGTCTTGGCGGACTTGGAGGCAGTCCTCCCCTCCTCCATAACTCTTCGGTCTAGAGGTTCCATTCTCCATAAGCAAGCCATTGCATATGAGAATAGACCAGCTTTCTGCCCCCAGTGCAGTTCTCAAGGGCACCTCCAGCATAATTGTCCTCTTCAAAATCTAGGGAAGAAGAAGTGGGATTCCTGTAACACCTTGGAACATGGTGCTGGTCAGGAGAAGCCCCTAGTTATGAAATACCATAAGTCTCCAGGCCCATCCAGGGAACTTCATGAATCCTCCCACCCAGAAGAAGGAATCCCCCTCCAATCGGACTCTAAGCTGTGTGTTGCTAGCACCCTTCTAGGACCTCAGGTGGAGAAGGATCAGTCCCTCCCCCAACACACCTCATAGGCAGATTTACCCATACTTCAATACCAGAACCCTTTCGAGTCCCAAATTATGCTGGAAGATTACCTACTGGGAAGGAGGGGTGGCCCCCCCCAAAACACCACTCAGTCAAGTCCACCCAGGCTCCAGGACCTGGGCCCTTTCGATTTTAGCCAGTCCCAAACCTTGCTAGAAGATTACCTCCTGGGAAGGAGGGTCATCAACCAGATCGGACATATGAGCCCTCGAATTACTAGGAGCCGAAAGCAAAATGTGGATTATGGAAGTGTGAGGAAGCAAGGCCGACCTCCCAACAAAGATAGAAGAGACAAAGAGACGACGGTAGACGTCGCGAATGGCACCCAATGTCTGTTGTTTTTAGATGACTCTGATACTCAGACGGGCGATGCGCATGTGCCTAAACCTCCCTTCCAACAAGGAAAGGGAGGCAAGAAAAACCTCAAACTATCTAGATGAATTTGAAGCAGAACTAGGAGCATCAAAACTCGAAGGATTTGGAGGATTTGGACTAGCTATGTTATGTCTGAACTCGGAGGATCCGGAATAACTGTTTTCCTCATCTAGTGTTTAGCTGGTTTTGTTTCTACTCTCCAATGTTTCCTTTTCTTCGGCTGTTACTTTTTGTTATCCTATTTAAATTTCATTTTGCTTCCTGGTTAATCAGGTATAAATGCCTTTTCTGTAGCCTCTAGGCAATTATTTTAGGGGTTATGTTTCATTTTCTTCGGCTGTTACTTTTTGTTATCTTGTTTAAATTTCGTTTTGTTTCTTGGTTAATCAGGCATAAATGCATTTTTTGTTGCCTTCGGGAAATTAGTTTAGGGGTTACGATTTCTGTAATAGGCTTATACATAAAGCTAGGAGGCATGATGCAAGGCTAATTTTGTACATAAGGTTTTGGGATCCTCTATAAAAACCCTTTGTTAACCTACTATAATAATTACCAAAAAAAAAACCTTTACTAATGAATTAAATAGGGTATTTAAAAATACCTTCATTAATGACCATTAATTAATAAATTGATTGGGTATTTAAAAATACCTTTATAAATGAATAAACTTGGTATTTAAAATACCGTTCTCGTCCAGGAATACAAGTAAGAAAAAGACAAGCCACATAACTGGAAAAGAGATACAGTTGTCCCACCTCTTTAAAACTACACCAAATCTTATAACCAAACGAACTACCACCACTTGAGACCAATTAACCAACATCAAAATGAGTACAGTTGATGTGGTCCTATGGAAAGTCCCCTTGCCATACCATATATCAATGAAGATTCACTCCAATATTCACCATCACGTCAACAACAACATTTCCCACCCTGAGTGTGTGATAAATTTGAACATCTTCCAACTCCCAATACAACTTTACTCCTTCATCAATTAGATTGGCGACCTTCAAACTAACATGGCACGCTCCAATAAGCATATTAATAATGTTACGGGAATCACCCTCAATAATAGCCTTCTTAAAATTGAATTCGTTAAGCAAAGCAATCTCGAGGTAAGCCACCCTTGCCTCTGCCACCTACAAAGAATTCACACCCAAATAATTAGCATACACCAGAAAAATATTTCCATAATGGTCCCGAATAACGCCACCCGAGCCTACCTTCCCCATTCTTCCCTTTGTTGCCCCATAAAAATTTAATTTCACCCACCCGATAGGGGGGCACACCATTTAATAGAATTTCTTATGTTAGGTGCCAATGGTGGTCAATCTGTATTTCCAAAGCCCAAAAATTGTTCCAACCTAATTTCGCACTGCTTCGATACCTCCGGTAAGTCCATAGACACCGTGATGCTTTCCACATTCTCCACCGTTTTACCAATAGAACAAATATAACAATATTATTTATATTTTATATGTTTAATTTAAAGCAAATGCAATTAATCTCAGTAAAGGGTTATCACAACTATAATTTAAGAACTTGTTTTAGACTTGACTTGTCTAGAAGACTACAAGGATCAACAAAAGGATTTATTCATAAGTAAAATTTATATATAAATTAATTATAGTTTATTGTATTATTATAATTTCTAAAATATTTGTATTTAACATAATTTATTTGATATATGTTGTATATAAAATATTAATTATTTAAATTTTACAATTCATTGTTAATTAGGTTAAAGCTAGGATAAAATTAAACACTTCAAGGTTTATCTTTAACATGTAAGTCTTATTACATGTAAACTTATGATTTTTAAAAATTTATTAAACATAAATTATTTGAGTATTTACATTTTCTATTGAATATTGAGAAAAAGGTTCTTAAGATTTATTTATTTTTCTTATTCGAGAAATTTATTGACATAATATTATTTATTATTGATAGATATTTGGAAATTAAATATAATTTAAAGTCTTTGTTGAGATTATGTTTATTATTTATTCAATACTTATTGAATTGATTAAATCTTGATATGTATGCATAGTTATTAATTGCATTGAACATCTATTCATTCCTTCTAGGAGATCCTTAGACCAATTTTTTTGGAAAGCCTCTAAATCAGGCGTATTCACTATCAAAACTGCTTATAATTTCTTATTACCTGCCGAAGCCCCTCTACTACCTTTTAGTTTGGTTTAGCTCAAGTAACTAATTCCTAAAATTACTTCCTTTTTTTGGTTTACCATTTAATAAAATATTCTAACTATTGATAACTTGATGAAACGGGGACTACCCATACCCAATAGATGTTATCTCTATTCTTCTAATTGGGAATACCCTTATCATATTTTTCTTGGGTGTTCCTATGCTGTTCCTATTCTGTATAAAATATTTGAGAATTTTCATATTTATTGGGTTGTCCCTTTTTCTATCGCTGAAATTTTCATCCAATGGCCCAACCCTTTCAAAAACTTGCACCTCAAGACCCTATGGCAATTATGTCTTCATAACTATGTGTGACAAATTTGGTTAGAGAGAAATCAATGAGTTTTCTCAAATATATTCCAAATTTTTGAGATCATATTTAACAAAATTCTCGTTGTGCTAGAGGGAAGACATCCCTATGCCCTTTACCTTCCTTACCTCCTTCTTCTTTCGAAGAATCTATAGGGAAGTCTCTTAACTTTTCCATTGTTAATTCTTGTGTTCATTCGATGTCCAACATAACTCTTTCAACTTGGATTCGTCCTCCTCCTAGTTGGCTCAAACTGAATTTTGATGGTTCTACCAAGGGTAATCCTGGTTGCTTAGGTACATGTGGATTTATTAGAGACAATCAAGGTAAAGTGATCATTACCTTCATAGAATTTCTTAGGATCCATTCTAACAAGGTTGTTGAGGCTCGTGCTCTTTGGCATGAACTATCTTTAGCACTTGGGGTGCCCAATCAAATTCTTGTGGAAGGTCTCTATGACCACCATCAACTATTTCAAAAGTAAGAAAATTCCTTCGTGGAAAGTTTGCAATTGCATTGATGAAGCTAAATTTCTCAGAAGGAAGTTTCAAGACATCTTCTTTCAACACAACTTTCATGAAAACAACAAAGCTATCAATGCTCTTGCCAATTTTGGCACATCCATAAGTGAATTGATGACATGGACTTCTGACCCACCTCAATTCTTAATTCACATAAATAGAAAATATAAAGTGTCTTCAAGACCTATTCCTCCTCCGACTGACATGGAGCAAGTCAACATAGTTCAAAGTGATCTTAATCACATGTTGCTAGCTAAAATAAAAATAAATATGGGGGATCTAACCTGAAGCATAGACATATTTTCTAGTTATGCCTTTAGGCTATCCAAGGGAGATCATCCCATCAAAGACTAATGAAATTAATTATAATATGCTTGAGAGGAAGGAAAATGTTCAACTGACAACCTCAAGCCTTAATACACTAGAAGGGCGTTTTGAAGTACCTAAGAGAAATAAAAAAATAAGAAGAAGGCAATGCAATCAAACCAGACAAAATAAAGAAACCTAACTAGGTATGGAATTATTAATAACCTAATGGACATGGAAAATGATATAACTATAATGGGGGAACCACATAACTCAACTAGTGTTGGAGACCAATATCCAATTCATGCTAAACCATATTTCCAAAATAACTTTAGTGAACCTCAATATTGCTATGGTCTTGGTTGATAGGTATGTCTCAATGAAATATAGAGATAAAGATAAAGAAAGTTTGCTTTTATAATTTAACAAGTAGAGAAATGATTAAAAAACTCTCAAGCTAAGAGTGTGAGACGGAAATCAAATCAAGAGCAATTGACAATAAAGGGTGACCAACTAGTAAACTAAGTAAGAGTAAAGTAGATTGATACTTACTAGGTTCTAGATTCCTAATGATTGTACAATCATAGAATATTAGAGGCTTGTAAAGTAGGTTTTATCAAATTTTTCTTCATAGTTTAATTTAAATTCATAATTCAAATTTTATTCTCCTTCAAGAGATGAAATATTTAATTTTGATGATGGATAGAATAGAAAAGAAAATATGGAGATAGACAAAGTATACTGTTGTAGCATCCTAGGGTGATTAAGGAGGTATAGTTACTTTATAGAATCTTCTAAACTAGACATCAATTGATCAGTTTGTAGGAAGGGGTATTTTCACATATCTATTTAAGAGTAAAAGTTTAGGATAACTTTTATTGATTTCAAATTTCTATGGTTCAAAAAATATTGGGGAGCAATTCCTCCAATGGGCTATTTTACAAGTAGGTAGGCTAGGAAAGGAAGAGGTAAACTAGGGAGTGGCTAGAAAATTCAATGCTAAGATTTCAGCTAGGGATAAGGAAGGGGACATCCCATATTTGGATTAAGGGGATATATTCATGATCTCTAAAGTGAAAAAACTCATTTTTATTGATGTATAGTGTGCAAGGCTTTCTCATATGTGGATAAACAAACAAATAGGATTGAAAATTAATAAGATAAAGCTATGTCTCAATCGTATAGAATTAGACCACTTTTAAATTTTCTTGGAATGTGATATGTGATGCACTATTAATATTTATAGAAGGAATTTAATCTACTAATATAATTTAAACAACTAGTTCAAAGTACACAACAACAACAAAAATAACACACTTAAACTAAACTTCAACTACAAGATCAGAATGTGCAACAATAGCCAAATAATACAGTTTACACAAAAAAATGAAACACTATTTTTTTTAATATATTTTTCTTATTTTACATTAAACCTCAAATTGTATTACAATATACAACTACCACAAATAATACAATAGCCACAACTTCACAAATTTCTCAATTTGTTTCCACAAGTCTATAGTATTGCTCTTCAAGCTCCACTCTACCCATCTCATTTCTTATGTGTGTATAACCAACCATGTGCACAAACCATTTGTAGAAAAAAATATACACAAAATCACATGCACCAAACCATATGAACCAAAACATATGCACAAAAACTAACCATGTGCACAAAAAAAATACAAAAAACCATGACCTGAATTGGATGCTCCTTCATTAGTCAACACAAGTGCAAAAAAATAGTGAGCCCTTGCTCATAGATGTCAATCCAAAATTGGAGTTTTTTTTAAGTGACCTAGCTCTACCTCACTTATCTAGGAATCTTCCTCTGTTATTTTTTCCCTTCCACCACACAAGGAACTTCTTATACTACTTGTGATTGGTTTTCTTACCCATTCTTTCACCAATAATTTTTTCAATCAAATTAGGTCTCTTCTCATGTAGTTGATTCCTCCAACATGTACGTATTCCAATCAATTTAGGAGATTTAGTAGTAGTATTATCTCCAACATATGAGTGCAAGTTCGATACATTAAAATAGGTGAGATATTTATCCCCTCATAGAGCTCAATCTCACACGCATTATTAGGAAAATTTCTAATTATCTTGCATGGTATAATTTAAGCGCCTTTATAAAATATTTCCCTTATCAAGAACACCATAACCAGATCTCCAACATGATATGAATTCACCTTCCTTTTTTTAATCTACTTTTTACTTATATCATTAATTGCTTTGATTGATCCTCCTCTTAATATTATCATGAAACTCCTTGAAGTTCTTTGTGAGGTCCTCTATCATAGCATTTTTCTTCTCTACTATAACCTTGACTACATAAATCACTCCTTTAAGTGACCTTCCATAGACTATTTGGAAATATGATTTTTCTATGGACCTATTGATGGAATCATTGTATATAAAATTAGCTTGTGTAAGTAAAATATATCAGTACTTTGGCTTATCACAAACTAAAATTATCATTGAATTACCAATGTTTCTATTAACCACTTTAGTTTGTCATCATTTTGTGGATGATAAGCAAAACTAAAATCCAATCTGGTTCCTAGCCTTTGCCATAGCATTTTCCAAAAGTGTCCCATGAATTTGACATCCTTGTTAGTAGTAATGGTCCTTGGAAATACATGTAATCTAACAATTTCTTGGAAGAATAGCTTCGACACATTATTGGCATAAATGGTCTTTTTGCATGCGATAAAATGAGTTATTTTTTAAAAATTTTCTACAACCACAAATATGCTATCATGGCATTTTTGGGTTTTTGGTAAACCTAATACAAAACCTATGCTTATATCCTCCCAAGATCCATTGAGAATAGGTAATGAAGCATATAACATAGTATTCTAACTAGTGCCCTTTGCAAGTTAGTATGTTCTAAACTTGACCACAAGATTTTTTACATCCTTAGATAAACTAGGCTAAAAGTATTTCTCTTAGTTGAGCAATGGTTTTATCTCTCCTAAAATGACCTCTTAGATGTCCACCATGGTTATTTCTAATAAATTTCTCCCTCACAGATCCTTGAGGAACGTATAATAACCTCTCCTTGAACAAGAATCCATCATAAAGAAAGAAGTCATTCTTTAACTTGTGCTCAAATTCACTGTATTTTTGTCATACCTTTCCAAAATTTGAATTGTCCTTGTATTGGTTCTTCATATCATCTAGTCCTATGCATTCAACGTGCATTATATTAAGCACAAACACCCTTCTAATTAAAACATCTACAACTTGGTTGTTATTTCCTAACTTGTGCTTTAAAATGAAGGTATAGCTTGCCAAGAATTCTACCTACTTGGTCTGCCTAATTATCAACTTGATTTGATTGTTCAAATATTACATAGCTTGATGATCAATATATAAGACAAATTCTCTAGGCAGTAAATAATACCTCCAATATTTTAGAGCTTGTACTATAGCATAAATTTCATGATCATAGATAGAATACGTTTTATAAGCCTCATTTAGTTTTTGACAATAATATGCAAAAGTCCTATCTTCTTGGCTTAACACTACATTAATAGCCTTTCCCCTAGCATTACAATCTATATGCAAAATATTTTTAAAATTAGGACTCCTTATATGGGCTACTTTATCATCATATTCTTCAACAATTGGAAGCAAAGATTTCTTTATTTATGCATGAGGTCAATGGTGCACAAATTGCACTAAAATACTTGATGAATTTCTTGTAGAAACTTGTCAAACCATAAAATATCCTTATGTCAGTTACACTCTTTGGGCTTAGCCAATCCTTAATAGTAGCAATTTTGGCCAGATCCATGTTAAGAACCTTCCTGGACACTATCAATCCAAGATAGATCAACTCTAAATTTAGGAATGAATACTTCTTCAAGTTTATTAAGAGCTTCTCTTGCTATAACTTTTCCAAGATTTCTCTTACATGCTTGAGATGCTCTTTTGTGTTCTTGTTGTAGATCAAAATATCATCTAGGTAAACTACAACAAAAATTCCCAAGAAATATTTTAGCACTTATGTCACCAATCTCAAGAAAGTTTTGGGTGCATGGGTAAGCCCAAATGGCATAACCAACCACTCATATAGACCATACTTCATTTGAAATTATGTTTTCCACTCATCCCCTTCTCATGTTCTAATTTGGTGTTAACGACTCTTCAATTCAATTTTAAAAAAGAATATATATCCACACAAATAATATAGTAAATCATCTATTCTTGGGATGGGAAATCTGTACTTGATAGTGATCTTGTTAATGGCTCATGAAGTAGTACACATATTCAATTCATTATATTTATTTGGTTTCAAAACAATAGCTATTGCACATGGGTTTGATATTTCTCTAATCAAGCCCCTCTCGAACAACTCCTTGACTTGCTTGTTTAAATCTATAATTCTCATAGGATCCATACTATGAGGTGTCTTATTGGGAAGACTAGCACTAGGAATAAGATCCATCCATTGGGATATCTTCCTCATGGGTGGTAAACCAGGTGGCATGTCATTATCAACCATAATGTTAGGATAATCCTTTAAGACTACTACAAATTTGACAAACACTATCTCATCCCTTTGTTCCTCTATAATAAATAATGTATAACACATTGTTCGCCCTTTCATCTCCTCTAGGAACTCCTTTTATCCAAGAAATATAAGAGCACAACTATATTTATTCTTTAGACCCTTATGTATCTTATATAAGTGATTTTTGATAATATTTTATTATCTTGCTTAAAGGTTTATTTTTTAACATTAAGTTATTATTATTATCATTATTATTATTGTTATTTTGTGGTAACACACAATGCATACCATTACACACATGTAGTGGTTTGAACCTTGGACCTCTCTAAGGAAAAAATGCTTGAATAATTACATTGTCCCCATAGGGACATTTAAGTTATTATTTAGGCTAAAATATTTATTTGTCATCCTTTACCTAAATATCACTTGTAATTAAGTATAATTACCCATGATACTAACAATTTTATTATCATTTATAAGGTATTCTTTATGACTTGTAGCCTTCCCACCATGGTAAGAACATACCTTTTCAACCTGCAAATAAGATTTACTTCTATCCAAATAAGCAACTTAAATATCTATTTTATTTTCTTTATGAGACAAAGGAATATCTATTTTTTGTCGAGGGGGACATCGCATTAGTTTGGGCTTTGGCTCTTATTTGAGAGTTCCAAGATTCAAATTGTGACATGGGTGAGTGTGTGTGAGAAGGGCGGGTGTGTGTATATGGATGTGTGTTAATTACCTATTGATAAGTTTAGATCTCAATCTTACAAGGGGTCATAGTTGGGATGGGAATAAAAATCCTTAAGCATTAGTCATGGGGATTTATTACACTACCCAAACAAAAACAAGTAAAAATAAAATAAAATAAAAAACAATTTTAAACCTTAAAATATCCACAATAATTTATTGTAAATCTAGGACAATGTTAATAAAAATCCTAGTTTTTTCAATGTGTGGTGGCTTTGTGTTAAATTCTCTATTTGATAATTATAGATCTCATATTTATGAGGGGTCATGGTTGGGAGGAGATTGCTCAACTTTGTACCTCGATCATAGAGGATTCTCACAATACCCAAATTAAAAAAAGAAAAAAAGAATAATCCTAGTTTTTGTAGTATTAATTAATTGTCACAATACCCAAATTAAAAAAAGAAGAAGACAAATCTTAGTTTTTGTAGTATTAATTAATTGTCGAGTAGCCTTCTTATAGCATGATAATATTGATTTAGAATCCATGGCATCATTGGTTGAGGGGAAATAAAATTATTAATAATAAATTTGTAATTAGATTCAAAAGGACCATTTTTCTTAATAATAAGTTATATATGTGGCTTCTATTAGGGCCACTGCCATCAAAATGCTAAAATATTACATTTTCTAATTTAACATTAAGTTTATTAAACCATATCCAACATGCTTTTTACCAAAAAAAATTCTATTTAGTTTTCTGTCATATATATTCTTCATCTATCTCACATTGATATGTTTCCATAATGATCTCCTTAACATTAAGAGATAAGATCTCACTTGGCCATTTGCCTTCTAAAATTTAAATTTCACCAAGAAGACCAACACCATGATTGGCTAAATTACTTGTTATCCTATTTCTTTCCCTATAGATATGCTAACATTTCTAAAGGTTACTTCCAATAATAGATTATGAACATCAACAATAATATTTTTTTATTCAATCCCTACTTCTAGTTTTGTGATAACATTAATGCTAATTTGTGAATCTTCCTCAATCAAGATATATTTCCATCCTTTTCCAATTGCAATTGTAATCCCTATAAGTGTCCTAGCCTTTACATATTTCATCAATTTTTTCAAATAACTTGAAATTTATTCTCTATTCTCTCATTCGTATCCCATGTTATTGGATTGAAAAAAAATTAAAATTATTTTACATTACTTTAAAAAACCATTGTAATTTAAGTAATTACACATATTTATTGAGTTTAAAAAATAATTAAAAATAAAAAGTTATATGTATAATATTTTTTTTGTTTTTTTTCACAAATCTACTTAGGTACTTAAAATAAAGTCCAAAACCCAAACCACTACATTATCATACAAGAACATAATTTAATAGTTTAAAACTATGTATTAATAATTATATAAGATTTTTGGTAGTTAAAATGTATTACATATAGATATATTATTCAATGTAATCTAATTATATTTAATAATATATATTAAAATTTTGTCATTGGGATAGTTGCTTTAAAGATAATGCTATGTATAATATATAAAAATAATGAAAATATAACAAATTTTTCATAAGAATAATTTGTAATACATAATATACAGTAATTAAATACATGATCATATTGAAATTATTATCAATTTATGTATATCTCTATGTTTTTAATTTAACGCTAGACAAAATAAATGGGATCAATGGATGTTGCCACTATAAACCTTAACCATTGTTTGAACCTTGGACCTTCTTAAAGAATGGTCAAAGCCCTAACCAATGCGTTGTCATTATCAATCTAACTTAACACTTTTCTACCAAATAGATTTTGGTTCAATGGTTGGGTGTATGGATGATGTAACTTACATTAGCTTTCAAATCCTTGGAGCACAAAATAAGTTATATAACTCAATTTAATTAAGTTAATGTAAAAAAGAAAGAAAAAACAACCTTTTCAATACTTAATTGTTTAATTACTTTATGTTAATATTAATTATAATAATATTATGTAATTCTGGTCCACTATAATCCTAGCCCATTGGATGACTCAAAGACTCAAAACGGTTGAACATTCCCATCCCAAATATGATCCATAGTAAGACCGAGAGCTAAAATTTTTCAATAGGCCATGCCCCCTCGTATTCCATAGAAGATAAATACATAGTCATACATAGGGTGTGGTCCTAGCCCATTATATGATTCAAAACAACATTCCTATCCCAAGTGTGACCCCTAGTAATACCAAGAGCTAAACTTATTCAATAGGCCATGACCACTTATATTCAATAAAAGATAAACACACAACCATACACAAGCCTTGGTTTGAACTTTGAAACTCCACAAGAAATGCCAAACCTTAAAAGAATGAAACTAAAAATAAACTAATATAACCAAAATGGAAAATCACCTTAAAAATAAAAATAAAATTATCGTCCACTAATTCAACACAAAGTATTAATATTTACTAGAAAGAATTTCACGTCTTACCTAACCCTCTGAAAGTAATATTTACATATAAAATAACTTTACATATAAAAAAAACAACCTACAAAGTTGAAAAATAAGTGCCCAAGCTAACAATAGCACGTAACACTCATAAGCGTTCGTATGTTGTCTTGAAGAAAAATTTAAAAACCCACTCCTGATCCACAATATACATATATATAAAAGTTATGGGAAATCCTCGTATGTGCTCATCAAGCTGAATTTATTGTTGAGAGTGGCATACCACTCGATCATAAGATCATAGATGACTCTGATGACTCTTAAACAATATTCACCATATTCTTTTTGTGGTTCTGATGACTCTGTTCAGGTTAATTCTTGTGCATATAAGGTGGGTTGTTCCACCGATAAGGTACCTTCAACAATCTGTTCCACAATATTGAAATAACTTATCCTTGGCTTGCATTTTCTATTCATTCTCTTGTACTCCTTCACAATCCTTTGCAATTTTATATTACAAGCTTTTTCGGTCCTCGTATTGAGTTTTATAGACATCTCTTTCCACAAGTTCTTAATTTTACGTTTCATCTTGAGTGCTCTAAATTCTACATCCATTTGAAGCCTATCTCTTATTAGCTCTCTTGTCTCACTCAATTTCCATATCTTCTTTTGGTTGTTCATAATTCCTGGAAGACCCACATCTCTTTATTTGCTACAACTTGAAGTTCCTAAATTTATGCCTGTGCTTCCCTTACAACCAATATGTACATTATCTCATTTAACTTTATTAAAATGGATGGACTACTCAACATGGCCCACCATATCTATATGTGCAAGCCCAGGCTGTGTGTAATGATTGCAATTATCAAGCCAGTCCTCCCAATACAGATTGCAATTGTTGACCCAGTCCTAATACCACATGTAGGGCTCAAAGTTTACATAGAGTAACATGAGATATGGTAGCCAATTAATCCAGTTAAGACTTGATAGGATTTTGCTTTCTAAGTAAGCTATTCAATTTTTTGGAGATGCTAACTTGTAATCACTCCCTAAAATTGGTTTGGACCACAACCCTTTAGTCCTAGATTTTTTTCAATAGATGGCTCCTTTCAAACCACTTTTTAGGTTTGATTCAATGTGTATTCAGTATCTAAACATTATAAATCAAATATCTAATTGGTGGAAAGATAAATTCATAGTACCTTGGTTATCTATGCTAGCTAGGAAACTCATAACCTGGTTATGGTTCAAGGAAGGGGACTCTAATACAAAATATTTCCATACATCAACGCTCAGGTACAGGAGCACTAACATAATTAAGGAACTTTCAAGAAGTTATGGATCAAAAATCACTGACATCAAAGAAATAATGTGTAAAGGCATTTCCCATTTTTTAAATATTTTGGGTCCCAACACACCATGCCCCATCCAATCTAGCAACGCTCTCCTACAGATTATTCCTCATATTGTGTCTCAGGATCTAAATTCATGCCTCCTCAAAAAATTCTCCAATGATAAAATTAAATAGGCCATGTTTTCCATGAACCCCGATAAAGCTCCAGGACCCAATGTTTTTCATCTCCATTTTTCTAATATTTTTGGGATATTGTTGGTCAAGATGTCACGAAAGTTGTCCAAGAATTATAGCAAACTAATATGTTACCAAAGGATGTCAATTCAACATTTTTCACACTCATCCCGAAATATCAAGTATGGAAATCCACCTCTGATTATAGACCTATTAGCTTCTACAATATAATTTATAAGCTCATCACCAAGGTCATGGTTAATAGGCTTAAGGATATTCTTCCATCCATAATTGACCACCATCAGGATAACTCAATTAAAGGTAGATTCATAGTATATGGTGTAATAACTATTCATGAGCTTATGCATTCAATAGCTAAAAGTAAAAAAACCTAGCCTATTATTGAAGCTTGATATAGACAAATCATTCGATAGAATTTTCTAGGATTTTCTATTTGTAGTTTTAGCCAAATTTGAGTTTCATGAGGAATGAATATCTCTAATCAAAAAATGCATCTCTTTTACATGGTTCTCTATTATTATCAATTGTTCACCTACTAGGTATTTCAAAATTTTTAGAGGTGTTAGACAAGGTGATCCTTTATCCCATTTCCTTTTCATCATCATGGCTGAAACCCTTGGTAGATCTCTTAATGAAACCTATTATTTGGGTCTTCTTTTAGGCATTAAAATATCTTCTATTTCTAGACTAGTCACTCTTTAAAAATTCATGGATGATACAATTCTTACCACTTTATCCTCAATTCGTAAAGCCAAAATAATAAAAGCTATACTTAATTTCTATGCAAAATCCGCAAGATAGAAAGTCAATTTTGAGAAAAGTAGAAGTTTCTTTATGAACACCCCAATTAATAGGAAAATATAAATTACAATGATTCTTGGTTGTAACATATCTGGCTTACCCTCCACATACCTTGGCCTCCCTCTTTTACATGGGAATTCTTCTATCAACATGTGGAATATGGTCATTGAGTGTGTTACCAAGAAATTGATAGGATGGAAAAAATCAATGTTGAGTCAAGCAACCAAAGCCACCTTGGTTTAGGCTTGTTTGTAGAGCATACCTATGTTTTTCATGTCAATTTTCAAGGTTCCATATTCCATAGGGTAAAAAATTGAGCAAATTCAAAGAAAATTTCTTTGGTTTGGAAATGAAAACCATAACAGGTTTTTGTTGATAGTATGGGACAAATTTTGTTCCAAAAATAACCATGGTGGATTAGGCTTTAGGAAGGTCCACAATATGAACATGGCTCTCATGGAAAAACAAGGTTGTAGAATTGTCAATGATAAGAAAGCTACTTGGATAGACATAGTTAAAGGAAAGTACCTCCAACGATCCTCTTTTATGGATGAGCAACGCCTTCCCATTGGGCTCTACTTCTAGAATTCAGTTATCTAAACTAGGGACACATTTAAAAAAGGTCTGAAAAGACATCTTTGGTGTGGTGGAGTAATTTAGTTTTAGGAAGATGCTTGGTTGAGGGATCAACCCCTTATCAATGAACCAAGCCTAACTATTCTCAAGCCTATTACTGATCATATTTTTGATAGCAGAATTATCAATTTTACTATCCAAATCTTCAATTGTCAACAGTGGAAACTCCTTCCTACAAACAGTCCTAGTAATGAGATTAATGTAGTAGCCAAAACAATTCAAAACCTCTTAAGAACCTATGTTATCCCAAACAATAAAATATTAGATTCCTCCATATAGAAACCATTTGAGAAAGGTATTTTCACTATAAAATATGCATATTATTCATAATATCTGCTTGTTGCATCCTAGGTATTAGCTAGTTTTATTTGTATAAAATACTTGATACCTAAAATTAGATTTTTCATGGTTTTCTTCCCAAAATAGAATCCTAACCATTGACAACCTAATCACCAAAAATTCATACATTCATAATTGATGTTCTCTATGTAAATCAAACTAGGAATCAACCATCCAAATTTTTATAGAATGCCCCATCTCACTATCAATCTTGAATTAATTATTTGAGCTTGTCAATATTTCCTAGGCCCATCCATCATCAATTACTCTCTTATTATGGCAATGGCCCAAGCCCTTTATCAATATTCAACTTAGTTTTATTTGGACCTCTTACTTACACCAGTACCTATGGTAAATTTAGCTAGATTAAATCAACAAGATTTTCAATAGGATTTCTAAAGACCCTCGCTCTATATTGCTACGAGTTACCACCTTTGCTGCTAAAAATTCCCAATTCATCTCATCCAATGATGCTCCCAAAACTAGTTTTGAGTCTCATTTGTTTATCCACTTCAAACTAACTAATATTTTAGCTGGTATAAATAATTCTATTATTGAAAAGTCTAGAATCAGGTGGAATTCTTCCCTTGTAGAGTGGATCAAGTTTAATTTTTATGGGATTGCTAAAGGAAATCCTAGAGTTGTGGGTGGAAGAGTGTTGGCAATTTTGGGTACCTTGGGTACATTGCCTTTGCTCAAGTGTAGATGTTGTCATTGATGTCAAGAAGTTCTTGAAGCAATTTGATTTGATGTCAAGGAATTTGTTTTGTTGAAGGTTATTCAGAGCATGATCAGTGAGTTTCCAGGAAGTTCTTAGTAGCCCATTTGCAAAAGATCAAGAAAAAGACAAGTAAGAAAAAGTATGCAACAAGCTAGAAAAACTGTCACGATTTCGTGACATGTTTGAGGAGAGAGAAAGTGCTGGAAAAACTATCACGATTTCGTGACATGTTTGAGGAGAGAGAAAGTTCTGGCAAAACTGTCACGATTTCGTGACATGTTGGAAGAAAGAGAAGAAGCTGGCAAAACTGTCACGATTTCGTGACATGTCGCATTTTCGTGACTCAAAAAGTGCAGGAAGGTAGAGAAGGAAAAGTGTCACGATTTCATGACACATTGCCAGGAAAGTTGTATGGACGAAAAGGTGTCACGATTTCACGACATAATGCAGAAAAGAGAGTCCATAGTGTGAACTGTCATGATTTCGTGACAAGTTAGAAGAGAGAGAAAGTTACATGAAAAATGTCATGATTTCACGACATGCTGTAGAGGTCGAGGTGAGGACTGTCATGATTTCGTGACATGCTGAAAAGCTCGAAGAGAGAACTATCATGATTTCGTGACATGCAGCAAAGGGGAAGAGTCTGAAATGAGAAGCGTCATGATTTCGTGATAGGCTACAAAGAAGTTGTACGGATGCAGAAAGTGTCACGATTTCGCGATAGGTTGAAGAGAAAGCTTGCGAATGCAGAAAGTGTCATGATTTCGTGACAGGTTGAGATGGCAACATTCAGTTGGAGAAAGTGTCATGATTTCATGATAGAAATAGTTAGCAAGTCTTCAATAGAAGAAGCATCATGATTTTATGATGAATTCAAGAAGGAAGAGCTCGAAGGCGAAAGCGTCATGATTTCGTGACATGTTCCAGTTTCATGGGTGTAAGGCAGAGAGAAGCTCAAGGCAACGAAAGTGTCACGATTTCGTGACATGTTTCATTTTCGCTAGTGCAAGCAGAGAAGAAGGCCATGAAGTCATAAGGGTCATGATTTCATGACAAAGTTGGAGATGACGTCAGCAGAAGCAGATGTGTCATGATTTCATGACAAAAGTAGAGAAGAAGGCAATGAAGACTAAAGTGTCACGATTTCATGATAGGAGTGAAGATGACGTCAGCAAAAGATAGAAGTGTCACGATTTCACGACAAGGACGTTGTCAAGGCAGACAAAGGCAAAAGTGTCACGATATCGTGACAAAAGCCATAAGGTAGTGTATGGTTGCAAAAGATGTCACGATATCATGACATGTTGTAGTTTCATGGCAGAAGCTACAGGAGAGTTGCAAAGTTAAATTTGAGCCGACAAAGTTAAATCTGGGCCGACGTTGTTTAGGGTTGAGCAATCGACTAGGATCAAAGTTTTAATCTTGATTGTTAGTATAAAAGGAGGGCTGTTTGAAGAGTTTTGAATCGATCGAAGTGTGCGTTCGAAGTGCGATATTCATAGATAGAGTGCTGGGGAGAAGTTCGATCGTCGAGAAGCAGAGTGTGCGAAGACTGTGCTGCTGTGTTTGTGTAGAGGTGCATAAGTTGATGTTCGATCGAGTGCTGCTGTGTTTGGGTTCAGTGCAAAAGTTGGTTTCGACCAAGTGTGGTTGTAATGTAAGAAGAGAGTGGTAGAGAAAGAGGAAGAGGACAGACTTGTGCCAGATCGAAGGACTGTGTTTGGTGCATATTCGAGGACCAGCTTTGAGGTGATAGAGTTGAGGACAGAGGTCTCCAGCCAGAGCAGGGAAGACAGGTGTCTTCTGTGGATAGAGTTCCACTTGCTAAGGGCAGAGGAGGTAGAGGTCTTCTAGAGGATCACCACTAAAGAGCAGAGCTAGGGGAGGGGTATCTCCTTTGGGTTGATGCCCATAAATATTGTAATCGGGAAAGGTATTCCCAGATTTTGAGTTGATAAAATTTAGAGAGAAATTTTATCCGTGGAGTAGCCCGCATTGGGTGAACCACGTAAATTGTTGTGTCTCTTTTGTGGATGGTGTTTTGTGCATTGCTTTGATTACTGCTTTTAATACTGCTATCTATACACTCGCATAATACTGATTTGAAAGCTATTTTGAAGCAAAAGTAAAAAGTGGTCTTATACTGTTCACCCCCCCTCTCAGTATAAGCTTGTGTTCTTCAATTGGTATCAGAGCCGGTCTCTCCAAAAAAAGCCTAACAACTTGGAGAAGGATCTATCAGAAGAACATACAGATTCAGAAAAGGATGAAGAGGTTAAGTTCGATCTCAAAAGTGAATTCTTCTGGGCTTTAAGAAAATTTTAGGGAAGAGAGTTCTATTCTCAAGCATCATGACAAGAAGAAGAGACAAGAAGATCAATCTTCATCCCGAAGAACGATGGATTCCAGTTGGTCACAAGAAGAACAATCATCCAAGGCATCAAAACAGGTTACATAATACTTTCCATGGCTACTATTTTTCTTGCAAGAAATTTGGTCACAAAGCTATGCATTGCAATAAATCCATGAATAGCCATAGTAAGGAAAATGTTAACTCTTTTGCACCTCTTATGGATAAAAATGTCATGTGTTACAAGTGCAAGAATTTTGGGCATATAGCAAGGATGTGCAGTTTGGATAGATCTAGCCTTGAGTTCACTAAAAAGAGAAATGAGATCAAATCTAAGTCAATGATAGTTCAAACTGCTTTTCATGCTCAAGACAAAGTAGAGAAATGGTATCTTGATAGTGGTTGCTCAAAACATATGACTGGTGAAAAAGAAAAGTTTTTGGTCTTAAAAAACACAAACAAAGGAACAGTTAGTTTTGGAGATAACAGGTCAACTAAAATCTGTGGTAAAGGGACTCTTAGTTTGGATGGGAAATCCAAAATAGAAAATGTGCTTTATGTAGAAGGCCTAAGACATAATCTTCTAAGTGTGAGTCAACTTTGTGATCAAGGACACATAGTATCTTTCTTTTCAGATAGATGTGAGATACGTAAAGAAAAAAATGGAAAACTCATTGCTAGTGCTACAAGGACTCCAAACAATCTTTACATGCTAAGTGAGATAAAAAGGGAAAAGTGTTTTCTAACTCAAGAAGATGAGAGTTGGTTATGGCATAAAATATTGGGGCATTTGAGCTTTGATAATCTTGTCAATATTAGTAACAAGGAAGCAGTTAGAGACTTGCCCAAGATAAAAAGGCCCCATAACACCATTTGCGGTCCTTGTCAACATGGAAAATAGACCAGAACCAGTTTTAAATCAAAAGGGTATACTTCTTCAAAACCATTAGATCTTATTCATACTGATTTATGTGGCCCCACCAGAACTCAGAGCATTCAGGGAGAAAGCTACTTCATGTTGTTTATAGATGATTATTCTAGAATGACTTGGGTTACTTTTCTCAGAGAAAAATCTGAAGCTTTTGAAAAATTTAAAGCTTTCAAAGAAATGATTGAAAATGAGACTGACAAGAGAATCAAATGCTTAAGATCGGACAGAGGAGGAGAATTCACTTCTAATGAATTTGTGGAATACTGTGAGCAACAAGGAATTAAAAGAGAATATTCAACAGCAAGGACTCCTCAACAAAATGGAGTAGTTGAAAGAAAAAATAGAACTATTGAAAATATGGCTAGAGCTATGTTAAATGAGTCAAAACTTTCAGATGGTTTCTGGAAAGAGGCAGTCAATACAATAATCTACATTATCACCAGGGCCCAACTTAGAGTCAATCATCATAAAACTCCTTATGAGTTGTGGAAAGGAAGACCAACTACAGTAAAACATTTCAAAGTGTTCGGGAGTAAGTGCTTCATCAAAAGGGAAGATCAGAATTTGGGTAAGTTTGATCCTAGGTGTGATGAGGGAATTTTTCTTGGTTATTCCAGTAGAAGCAAGGCTTACAGATGCTTCAACAAAAGAACGCATACAGTCGTAGAGAGCATAAATGTAATAGTTGATGAAAAAATAGGAATAAGAGAACCTGTCAAGGAAATCAGTGATGAAATTTGTCAAGAAGAATTCAGAGAGGTTTCAGATGAAGAAGAGGAAAGACAACAATTGCTTCCCAAAACTCCTTCACGATATGTTCAGAAACATCATCCCAAAGATTTGATCATTGGTGATCCAAACAACAGGCAAACTAGAAGAAGAGTCATTCCTTCACACGATTCTACAAATGTTTCATTATTATCTCAGATTGAGCCAAAAGATTTCAGTGAAGCATGTGCAGATAAATTTTGGGTAAGAGCAATGGATGAAGAGCTAAATCAAATAGAGAAAAGTGAAACTTGGGATTTGGTTCCAAGACCTAAGGACAAGAATGTCATTGGCACAAAATGGATATTCAGAAATAAACTCAATGAGGATGGAAAGATTGTCGAAAACAAAGCTAGGTTGGTTTGCAAAGGTTATGCTCAAGTAGAAGGTGTGGATTTCGAAGAGACGTTCGCTCCTGTTGCTCGTCTCGAAGCTATCAGAATGTTTTTGGCCCTTTCAAGCTTCAAAGCATTCAAGGTGTATCAAATGGATGTAAAGTCAGCTTTTTTAAATGGAGTGTTGGATGAAGAAGTCTACATAGAACAACCAGAAGGCGTGTCTCTCTCGGATCAATCAGACTATGTGTGTAAACTGAAAAAGGCCTTGTATGGGTTAAAGCAAGCACCTAGGGCTTGGTACTCAAGACTTGACAGGTACCTTCATGAGCAAGGCTTCAAGAAAGGTGTGGCAGATAGCAATTTGTATATTAAGGATGAAGGTGATGATATGCTGATTGTAGTTGTCTATGTTGATGATATCATTTTTGGGGGAAATAATACTCAGATGTGCAAAGATTTTGCTAACACCATGCAGAAGGAATTTGAGATGTCCATGATTGGAGAGCTGTCATTCTTTTTAGGTCTTCAGATTGCTCAATCAAAAGATGGTATATTTCTCTCTCAAGGAAAGTATATCAAAGAAATGTTGAAAAAAATTGGGATGATGGACAACAAACCCGTATGTACTCCAATGACTACAGGGTGCAAGATGAGTAAAGATGATGAATCTCCAGCGGTAGATCAAAGGTTGTACAGATCAATGATTGGCAGTTTATTATATGTTACAGCCACTGGACCAGATATCATGCAGGCTGTTGGGTTAGTAGCCAGATTTCAGGCAGCTCCTAAAGATTCTCATGTTATAGCAGTTAAAAGAATATTCAGATATCTGAAGGGCACTATGGACTTTGGGCTTTGGTATCCCAAAGGTGATGATTTCACTCTCACAACCTATACAGATGCAGATTGGGCAGGAAGTAATGATGACAGGAAAAGCACCAGTGGTGGAGCATTCTTTCTGGGAAAGAGTTTGGTTTCTTGGCTAAGTAAGAAACAACCTTCTGTTTCCTTATCTACGACAGAGGCTGAATACATAGCAGCAGTGGCTGGGTGTACACAGGTTTTATGGATGAAAACCACCTTGGAGGATTTCAAAGTCAAGCATGAACAACCCATCTCCATATTTTGTGATAATACTAGTGCCATAAGTATTTCCAAAAATCTGGTAATGCACTCAAGGACAAAGCATATTTCCATCAAGTATCACTTTCTAAGGGAGAAAGTGCAAGACAAGCAAGTCAAGGTAGAATATGTGTCTACTAAAGAGCAGATTGCAGATATCTTCACAAAACCTCTTCCAAGAGATACGTTTGAGTATCTAAGGGAGAAATTGGGAGTTGTACTCCCACCCCAGAATTAATCACCTCATCAGGAGGTGGGGGAGGGACTAAGCTAAGAAGCTCATTCTTAGTCCCGAGCCCCAAAGGTGACCCTTTGCCATTGATGACAAAGGGGGAGAGATTTGAGTAAGGGGGAGAGATATGAGTAAGGGGGAGAGCTTCAATGTGAAGAGGAAAGCTTCAAGTCGTGGGGAGCAAAACTTCAAAAGGAGATTCTCAATTGTTGGCACAGTTGGTTTCAGTTTTGGCTCCTAAGATGTGTTTCAGTAAAGGTTTGCCATCAATGACAAAGGGGGAGATTGTTGGCAATTTTGGGTACCTTGGGTACATTGCCTTTGCTCAAGTGTAGATGTTGTCATTGATGTCAAGAAGTTCTTGAAGCAATTTGATTTGATGTCAAGGAATTTGTTTTGTTGAAGGTTATTCAGAGCATGATCAGTGAGTTTCCAGGAAGTTCTTAGTAGCCCATTTGCAAAAGATCAAGAAAAAGACAAGTAAGAAAAAGTATGCAGCCAGCTGGAAAAACTGTCACGATTTCGTGACATGTTTGAGGAGAGAGAAAGTGCTGACAAAACTATCATGATTTCGTGACATGTTTGAGGAGAGAGAAAGTTTTGGCAAAATTGTCACGATTTCACGACATGCTGGAAGAAAGAGAAGAAGCTGGCAAAATTGTCACGATTTCGTGACATGTCGCATTTTCGCGACTCGAAAAGTGCAGGAAGGCAGAGAAGGAAAAGTGTCACGATTTCGCGACACATTGCCAGGAAAGTTGTACGGATGAAAAGGTGTCACGATTTCGTGACATAATGTGAAAAGAGAGTCCATAGTGTGAACTGTCACGATTTCACGACAAGTTAGAAGAGAGAGAAAGTTACATGAAAAATGTCATGATTTCGCGACATGCTGTAGAGGTCGAGGTGAGGACTGTCATGATTTCGTGACATGCTAAAAAGCTCGAAGAGAGAACTGTCATGATTTCGCGACACATAGCAAAGGGGAAGAGTCTAAAATGAGAAGCATCATGATTTTGTGATAGGCTACAAAGAAGTTGTACGGATGCAAAAAGTGTCACGATTTCACGACAAGTTGAAGAGAAAGCTTGCGAATGTAGAAAGTGTCATGATTTCGTGACAGGTTGAGATGGCAGCATTCAGTTGGAGAAAGTGTCATGATTTCATGACAAAAATAGTTAGCAAGTCTTCAATAGAAGAAGCGTCATGATTTTATGATGAATTCAAGAAGGAAGAGCTCGAAGGCGAAAGCGTCACGATTTCGTGACATGTTCCAGTTTCGTGGGTGTAAGGCAGAGAGAAGCTCAAGGCAACGAAAGTGTCATGATTTTGTGACATGTTCTTTTTGCTAGTGCAAGCAGAGAAGAAGGCCATGAAGTCATAAGGGTCATGATTTCATGACAGAGTTGGAGATGACGTCAGCAGAAGCAGATGTGTCATGATTTCATGACAAAAGTAGAGAAGGCAATGAAGACTAAAGTGTCATGATTTCATGACAGGAGTGAAGATGACATCAACAAAAGATAGAAGTGTCACGATTTCGTGACAAGGACATTGTCAAGGCAGACAAAGGCAAAAGTGTCACGATATCGTGACAAAAGCCATAAGGTAGTGTATGGTTGCAAAAGATGTCGTGATATCACGACATGTTGTAGTTTCAGTAGAAGCTAGGAAGGGTTGAAGGACAAAGTTAAATTTGAGCCGACAAAGTTAAATGGGGAGTTTAGGGTGTTGTAGGAATTGTTTAGGGTTGAGCAGCCGACTAGGATCAAAGTTTTAATCTTGATTGTTAGTATAAAAGGAGGGCTGTTTGAAGAGTTTTGAATCGATCGAAGTGTGCATTCGAAGTGCGATATTCATAGATAGAGTGTGAGGGAGAAGTTCGATCATCGAGAAGCAGAGTGTGCGAAGATGTGTTTGCGATAGGGTGCAAAAGTTGGTGTTCGACCAAGTGCGGTGTAATAATAGAAGGAGGATAGACTTGTGCCGAGATCGAAGGACTGTGTTTGGTGGAAAGAGGAAGAGGACAGACTTGTGCCAGATCGAAGGACTGTGTTTGGTGCATATTCGAGGACCAGCTTTGAGGTGATAGAGTTGAGGACAGAGGTCTCCAGCCAGAGCAGGGAAGACAGGTGTCTTCTGTGGATAGAGTTCCACTTGCTAAGGGCAGCAGAGGTAGAGGTCTTCTAGAGGATCACCACTAAAGAGCAGAGCTAGGGGATTGGTATCTCCTTTGGGTTGGTGCCCATAAATATTGTAATCGGGAAAGGTATTCCCAGATTGTGAGTTGATAAAATTTAGAGAGAAATTTTATCCGTGGAGTAGCCCGCATTGGGTGAACCACGTAAATTGTTGTGTCTCTTTTGTGGATGGTGTTTTGTGCATTGCTTTGATTACTGCTTTTAATACCGCTATCTATACACTGCATAATACTGATTTGAAAGTTGTTTTGAAGCAAAAGTAAAAAGTGGTCTTATACTTGTTCACCCCCCCTCTCAGTATAAGCTTGTGTTCTTCAAAGAGGTATAGTTAGACACAACCATGGGAGAATTCTATTTGCCTTTGCCTAATACATTGGCCTTGAAATGAATAATATGGCTGAAGCAAGAGCCCTATATCAAGGGTTGCTTATCTTGGATGGTTTTAATGTTGAAAATATCATTATTGAAGGAGACTCATTATTCATCATCAACTACCTCAAAGCCACCCAATATCCTTCATGAAATCTATGCAACATTATCTGTGAGTGCTACTTCTAGAATTCAATCATCAAAAATAGGTACATCATAAAAAAGGTCTGAAATGGCATCTTGGGTGTGGTGGAGTAATTTTATTTTGGGAAGATGCTTGGTTGAGGGATCAACCCATTATAAATGAACCAAGCCTCTCTTTTCTCCAACCTATTACTGATCATATTTTTGGCAGTAAATTATTAATTTTACCACCCAAATCTCCAATTGTCGATAGTGGAAACTCCTTCCTACCAATAGTACTAGTAATGAGATTAATGTAGTAGCCAAAACTATTCAAAACCTCTTAAGAACATGTGTTATCCCAAACAATCAGAGATTGGATTCCCCTATATGGAAACTATTTGAGAAAGGTATTTTCACTGTCAAATATACATATTATTCCCAATATCCACTTGTTGCATCCTGGGTATTAGCTAAATTTATTTGTCTAAAACCCTTGATACCTAAAATTAGATTTTTTCATGGCTTGCTTCCCAAAATAGAATTCTAACCATTGAAAATATAATAACCATAAGGTTACACATTCATAATTAATGTTCTCTATGCAAATCAAATTGGGAATCAACCATCCACCTTTTCCTAGAATACCCCATCTCACTATCAATCCTGAATTTCCTATTTGAGCTTGTCAATATTATCCAGGCCCATACATTATCACTTACTCTCTTATTCTAGAAATGGCCTAAGACCTTTACCAAACTCTAAATCAATTTTATTTGGACCTCTTTCTTACACCACTACCTATGGTAAATTTGGTTAGAATGAACCAACAATATTTTCAATAGGATTGAAAAAGACCCTCACTCTATCTTCCCATGAATTACCACCTTTTCTACTAAGAATGCCCAATTCATCTCATCCACTGATGCTCCAAAACCTATTCTTGAGTCCCATTTTTATATCCACTTCAAACTAACTAAAATTTTAGTTGGTATAACTAATTCTATTATTGACAAGTCTAGAATTAGGTGGACTCCTCCCCTTGTAGAGTGGATCAAATTTAATTTTTATGGGATGACTAAAGGAAATCCTAGAGCAGTGGGTGGTAGAGGTATAGTTAGAAACAACCATGGGAGAATTTTATTTGCCTTTGATGAATACATTGACCTTGAAATGAATAATATGGCTGAAGCAAGAGCACTATATTAGGGGTTGCTTATACTAGATGGATTTAATACTGAAAATATCATTGTTGAAGGAGACTCATTATTCATCATCAATGGCCTCAAAGCCACCCAATATCCTTCATGAAATCTATGAAACATTATTGGTGAGTGCAAAATACATATAAGCAAGTATTCCATTGTCATTATCTAGCATGTATATAGAGAAGGTAATAAGGAAGTCGATTGGTTGGTCAAAACAAGTGTTAGAGAAGAGAACCTCCATGTGTAGAAAATAAAATTTTTACAACACATCAAGATGACCAATCATGTTGATGATATTTACCTTTTATAAATTGGGCCTTTTGATGAACAATCCTATGATGCTAGAGATTTGGAAAAACAAAATGTTTTATTTTCCCTATGTTGAACCAAGGACCCAGATCCAATCAGGCCTTGCCCAAAATAGCCATCTTGATGTCCACTTCAATGTGCATTGGGTTTTTAATGCCAATATCGAGAATTGATGACGTATGGAGAAAAGCTATATCTACCACCTTAATACTTCCAATAAACATTGCATCATTATTGGTAATCATCAAATTTGAAGCTCTTCCATTGTTCAATTTCCAAACACCCAAGCTCACATGAAGTGTCTCATTTTAAAGATCCAAGGAAAATGTATTTGTCCTATGTAAATCATTCTCACAACATGCATGAGAATCACTAGCCACCGTCCTTCATCCACCTAGGTTTCAACTCATGATGATAAAGTCAATGCTTTCTCTCTCGATGTTTTTCCCAAGCCTAGTCATGATCCTGTTGCCCAAATTATGAAGTATGAGTGTCATAATAACTTTGTTAGACCCATTTAGAATTATAATTTTGAGTTTAGGAATTACCTGTATCGTGGGTCTAGGGGATTTTCTAAGTAGATTGATTTTATTTTTAAGGACAGTCTTTTTGTGCTCATTTTTTTTTAGCGAAAAACCTCTTGCGGGGCCGCCTTGGTCTGAGAGACCATGAATAGGGGGTCCTACACCATCAAAGTCACCCAGGAGTTGCGCCCGGCCCTGGCCGCACGAACATTATCAATTGGATTTTAGGTACCCAATTATACTTTTTCGTAGGGTGGAGATTCGAACCTGGGACCTCCCTTTGGAGGATTACCCTCTCCTCTCCAATTCACCTACAACAACTGGGTCTCTTTTTATGCTCATTATCATCCTCTACAATATCTATTTTATCATTGCATCCCTTATTATTTCTATTAATTATTCCTCTATAAAGATGGACCTTATTGAACCTAAAATCCTCAATCTTGATCTTGATGTAGAAATCATCCTCAAGAACCATGGTTTCATAGCCTTCCTAAAGAAATTTGAAGGTGTTTATTTGTAAATCACTCAATTTCATAAATTCCTAGGATAATGACCAGATTGTTCTTAGAGGACTAAAATTTTGGGTTAGAGTGAGCCTCCTTACTGAGATGATAGAGTTCCTTAATGATAGCTACACTATTCATCAAGAAAATCATTCTTTGGTGGAATAATTGAAGCACTTCAATGATAGAGGAAATAATTTGGTTAGGGGTAAAGAGGGGATCATTAGAAGTGAGCTTCTTGAGTCTTGGAAAAGTGTGCTAATGCTTGTAATAAAATATTTCATAGTAGATAGGGTGGATTCAGTTGGAATATTTTCAACATTGCCTCCTTAGTCCTAAGTATTAAGTCCTAGTATTTAGTTTTAGTTTAATGTTTTGATTTACATATTTCTAGTTAATTTAATTAACATACATTGAGGTTTTGGCTTGGTTAATTAATGTTTGACCATAGTCCAAGATTAGCATGTTTTTAGGATAAGAGCTATCTTTAAGTTAGTTTGTTGTAATAAGTTTAAGAGGATTTCTCTCAACCACCATGTCTATTTTTAGTTCTTTCAAGAACTATAAAACTATGTAATGCATTGTTGATCAATAGAACAATTTCACCATTGTTTCTCATTTGGTATCAGAGCAGGTTTGCTCAAATGGATCAAAACCTGTGGAGAGTGGTGTGAAGAGATCTGAAACACACACTTTGTCAGAGAAACTCAAGTGGCCAGCACTCAGCAGATTTGCAAGGAAGAGCTCGAGTAAATCATTAATATCTCATGAATCCTAAGGTATTTGATTATGAAATTTTGAGGGTTGTTAGGTAATTGTATAAAAAGGATGCAGTAAAAATTTCAAGTGATTTGGAGCTAATTGTTTGATTTTATTATCATTTTTAGTTTTTAAATAAAATGGTTGTATAAGGTGGAATACAGGGTATTTGCTTCTCAAATTTTGGGAGAAATATTATTTCGATAAAATAATAATTCAGAAAAAATTTCAGATCATTGGGATCTGTATTGATTAATGTATGTGAATATTTATTTTTCCTTCAACAATCCTAGATCCGAAATTGTGATAGAAAGGGCAAAAGTAAATTGATCACATATTTCTCATTTGTGTGAATTTGGATCTAAAATTTAGTGGATTTTCAGATAAGTATATCAGAAGTCTACAAGAAAGGAGTGGCTGAGAGCTAGGTGGAATATTGATGAATGGTGGATTGCAGAATGGCCACCATGTATAAAGAATTGGAAGTACCCAAATTCAATGGAGATAATTATGTTATTTGGAGCATAATGATGAAGACCTTATTGAAGGATCAAGACTTATGGGATATAGTTCAAGAAGGCTATGAGGAACCCTCTTGGAATAAGCTATAAGGTGAGGAGAGAAAAGAGAAGAAGGATCAGCAATATGCAAATTACTTAGCTCTAATGGATTTGAGGAGAGGAATGGAAAAGAATGTTTTTCCTCTCATAGCCAATTGTAGATCAACTACAATGGCATGGCAAGTGTTAAAAGATGCTTATGGGTTTGATGAGGATACCCATAAAGCCATGAGTGACAATCATGAAGATTGTTTAAGAAAGGAGGAGCCTTGCTTCCTTGAAGCGCTTCGAATTAGATCCTTTTGAAGGAGTTTTTGAAGAGTCTTGTAAAGACTCATATGAAGTCATGCTTTGTAATGGAGAATTATTTCTTGCAGAGGAAGGCCTGTATGTAGAAAACCAACAAGATGAAGAATGCTTCATGGAGGACGCATATGTTGCTGAATTTTGTGATGAAAATATAAGAAGAGGTGTGTATTCCTCAAGAGGACGAGGAGGAAGAAGAGAATTTTTTGTTGATAGAAGACAAAGTGATAAAAAATATCTCATGGAGGAGATAAATGAAGAGTGTATTATGGATAATGCACCTAAAATTCTCATGGGAGAGAATAAAGAATATAATAGGATCAACCAAAATTGTTGGCATGTTGATGGAGAAGCAATGTTTATGGAAGACCATTCACTTGGAATGGATGTATGCTCTCTTGACAGAGAAAATGAAGATCTCCTACAAGGAGAAGATAAAATTGTTAGAGTTCCTCTAAAAGGGGAGAAGAATGTGAAAAATGAGATAGAAACAGAAAGTGGAAATGAGATTGCTGATTTTCTTATCGTAATGGCAAAGGAAACTTCACTCATGGATGAAGATCACTCACTTGGAGTGACTACATTGCAAAAAGAGAGTTGTCTTGAAAAGGCAACTATGTATGATTTCTTGAATGAATGGTGTTTCAACACACCAACATGGATTGAACAAAGGAGGAGAACTATTAGTGAAGAGTTGATGGTTGATCTTGAAGCACCATACAATGAAGGAGAACTACTACAAAATAGCTTTATGGAAAGCACCAAATCTACTCATACTAAAGGTAATGTTTTTATGATTAATGATTTGTTTTTTGTGAGCAGGAATGAAAAGAAAGGAGAATGTCTTCCAAAGGCATTATTGAGAGGTTATTGTCTCATTGAGACAACTTTGATGAAGATTCTTCGTGGAGAGAAGACAGTGATGGAGAACTTGGATAACATGGATCAAAATGATGTGTTCAAAATTCCTTGGGAGAAGGATTCTTGTAAAGTTATTGTTGTGAGAGAATATTTGTGTGAGGAGCAACTTTATGTTGCATATGTAGTTGGTCATTATATGGCCATATTTGTTGTGATTTTTTGTGTGAAAATATGTGAAAGAGTTGTATGGTATAATCATCTATGTGAGATGATTAATTGTAAATACTCATGTGGAGTATTATTTAGTGTTGAATATGTAAAAGAATATCAAAATGTGAGAGCATGGTTTAAAGACCATAATGATAAATATGTAAGAGAGTGGTTGTTGAAAACCACAAGAGGAGATACTTTTGTTGAAGGGGGAGCTAATCAAAAAAAGAAGGCACTCAACCATTTGCAGGAAATCCCACATAAAGAGTGGAAGGAGTGCCACCATAAGTATTTTGTAAATTATGATTTCTTGATTCAAGATTGGAGGAAACGTAAGAGAAAAATTTTCTTCCAACTCTGTGATGCTTAAAGAACTCTTGCATGAGTATCTTTAGCATCAAGGGGGAGAATGTTGGAATATTTTCAACATTGCCTCCTTAGTCCTAAGTATTAAGTCCTAGTATTTAGTTTTAGTTTAATGTTTTGATTTACATATTTCTAGTTAATTTAATTAGCATACATTGAGGTTTTGGCTTGGTTAATTAATGTTTGACCATAGTCCAATATTAGCATGTTGTTAGGATAAGAGCTATCTTTAAGTTAGTTTGTTGTAATAAGTTTAAGAGGATTTCTCTCAACCACCATGTCTATTTTTAATCAAAAAAGATTTTACCTTGTCGCGATTTGACACCGCGACCTCCCTGAGCACAGCAGTGCGCTCTGCCGCTACGCCAAGCGGCCGATTTGAAACAACAAAGGGCCTCAGCCCTTTAATACCGCGGCGGCATGATTTTTTCAATTTTTTTTTTTTTTGTTTCACGCAGGTCGGGCGGGATTCGACCCGCGTACCTCCTCACAACAAGAGACCCGCCTTGACCGTCACGTCAATCGCTTTCATGTTGCTTTTTGAATCACCTAAGAGATGTAAAATATGTAAATGTATCTAGATATTTTATGATATCATTAGAGATATCCATGGATGGGAATAGGAAAGGCATGATATCTTATGCTAAACATCAAAGATTTCACTTGATTATATTCAAACATATGCTCTAGAAAGTGACCCTCAAATATTCTTTCACTCCTAGTAGCATCATGGATATCAAGAACATGGAGAAGGGTGTGGAAAAGATACCTACTTGTAAGGTAGCAACTTTAGTCATCCGACGATGATTTCCCAGAACAGTGATGTCAAATAGGAAGTATCTAGATAAAGAATCTTCTAAATATTTTTTTGCTATGATAGAGTCCTCAAATAAAGACACTAATCAAGCTCTAAAGGATGCTAAACTAATTTTTAGGGCTTAGTGGGATCCTTTTGTCATTATTTTAGAGATGCTGGAAAATGTGTATTCGTATCACTATAAAACTAGCATGGTCCTTCAACATGTGATGTGGGTGGACAAAGCTATCAACACCATCAATAATGATGCAGGAGCCTATCTTTAGAGGGTTTTTTAAAAATAAGTTTCAAAGTAGTTTGTTTATTACTCAAAATAGAATTATTTGACGCAAAATATAATTTGCTGAAAATGGTAATTATTAAAAAAGGTATTTAAAAAAAAAAAATATTTTGCTGAAAATAGTAATTACTTAAAAATGCATTTTTGGTTGGAAAAATCAATTTTCCGAAAATAATTTTTATTTTTTATTTTTAGGGTTTTAAGCTTTAGGGTTTTATTTTAGGGTTTCTTTTAGGGCTATATATTCCCTTGGTATTGCATTGTGAAAGGGAAAGTGAATCCAGGAATGATAAAATACAATATTTATTGGTTTAATTCCATGTATTATAGTTTTTATGTGAATGGAGGTTTTTTATGATTATTTCCATTTATTGCAGTTTTTATGTTGGAGGGTTTTACATATTATTTTTATTTATCGCAATTTTTATGTAATGGTAGGTATTATGTTTTGACCTCTTACAGCTGGATTCACATCATTTGTTATCAGAGCAAGTTGGATCTTGTTGAGAGGAGAAAAGAGAAGAGAAGAAAATAGAAAAAGAGAGGAGAGCAACGAGGCTCCAAAAAAAAATTGGCACTCTGTGTAGTTCTTGCAGAAGGTTTGTAAAACCTTGGAGATAGAAATTGGTACTCTGTGTAAGTGCTGGTAAGAGGTTTTTTTATGTAAAAGCCTCAGAGAAAGAGATTGACACTTTTTGTAGTTCTTGGAGAAGGTTTGTAAAACTTTGGAGAAAGAAATTGGCACTCTGTGTAAGTGCTTGCAGGAGGTTTTTTTATATAAAACCTCAAAAGGAGGAATTGGTACTTTGTGTAGTGCTTGCAAAAGGTTTGTAAAATCTTAAAGAAATAAATTGGCACTCTATGTAGTGCTTGCAGGAGGTATTTTTTTCATTAAAAACCTTAGAGGCAAGAATTGGCACTTTGTGTAGTGCTTGCAAGAGGTTTTCTATTTTAAAATCTCAAAGGAATAAATTGGCACTATATGTAGTGCTTGCAGGAGGTTTGAGATATAAAACCTCAAAAAGAGATTGGTACTTTGAGGAGTACTTGTAAATGTGTGGCACTCTATGGAGAGTGATTATGAGTTTTATCAAAGGAACTCGTAGGAGCAGAGTTCTTTTCAACCAAAGGAGAATGATGTAGGAGTCTATCTTTAGAGGTTTTTTTTTTAAATAAGTTTTAAAATAGTTTTTTATTACTCAAAATGGAATTATGGGATGTAAAATATAATTTGCCGAAAATGGTAATTACTAAAAAAAGTAATTTTTTATGAAAAAATATTTTGTCGAAAATAGTAATTACTTAAAAAGGCATTTTTAGTTGGAAAAATCAATTTTCTGAAAATAGTAATTTTTTTATTTTTAGGGTTTCTTTTAGGGCTTCAAGTTTTAGGGTTTTCTTTTAGGGTTTCTTTGGGGATATATATTCCCTTGGTATTACATTGTAAAAGGGAAAGTGAATCCAGGAATGAGAAAATAAGATATTTATTGGTTTAATTCCATGTATTATAATTTTTATATGAATGGAGGTTTTTTATGATTATTTCCATTCATTGCAGTTCTTATGTTGGAGGGTTTTACATATTATTTTTATTTATCACAGTTTTTACGTAATGGGAGGTATTATGTTTTGACCTCTTGCAACTGGATTCACATCAAATAATGAATCTTCAATGGCTTTTCAAACCAATATTGAAAGTGATAATGTGATGGAAATGGTGGAGTAATTCTCCCTTTTGGGTTTGTATTTTTTGTTGATATTCGGTTGCTTGGGTTTGATCTACCTAAATTGTTCCTATTTGGTGGTGTTTGTTGTTTGTTCCTTTTATTTGGTCTAATTTAGCCTTTGAATAGTGGTTTTTTTCCCTTCTTTGTTTTGTAAAATGGTTTAGGGACCCTTTCAAAACCCTTTCTACCAATCAAAAATATATATTTATCAATTATAAGTGGAAACTTGTGAAAACAAATTGAAATAACTCTGATCATATATAAATTACTTATGGGATGATAATATGTATATCATATCTTTGACATAGAATAAAATAATCAAACAATATCTCTTTCCTTTATAAATATTGTCTATTGTGCTTTATCCATATAGAATTATCTAACATATTTATAATATTTTTTATGCATTTCACTAGTAAGAATACCATTTTGAAATTCTTTTGAGGGATACCATAGTAGTATATCTTTGGGTTTTCATTCAAGAGATCCAACTTCAAAACCCACTCTGAGGGGACTAAGACTCCTCATAAAAACCTATGTTTTTAACTCAAAATTTTGGTCTCATGAGAGATACTATAGTGATATATATTTGATATTTCATTTAGGAGATCTAAGTTCAAACACTAATATGAGGGGATTTGTATCCCTCATAAAAATACATGTTTTTAACTCAAAATTTTAGTCTCATGAAGGATACCATAGTGGTATGTCTTTGGGTTTTTATTTAGGAGATCCGAGTTCAAACCTGGGTATGAGGGGACCAAGAGCACTCATAAAAACCTATGTTTTTAACTCAATTTTATCTCGTAAAGGATCCCATAGTGGTATATATTTGAATTTCAATTCAGGAGGCCCAAGTTCAAACCTAGATACAAGGGGACCAAGATGTCTCATAAATACTTGTATTTTTAACTCAGTATTTTTTGCTAATGGGGCCATGGTTCAATGGTTGATACATGGGTTATGTACCTCAAACCAAGTTTCAAATCAAGGGATAAAATAAAATATATATCTTTATGTGACCAAATTTATGTAAAAGAAAAAGGAAAACACTTTTAGAACCCTATGTTTTTTAAAGAGAAAATAAGAATATAATTTTAAAAAAATTATTGATGTTTACTTTCTCTATTCTAACTTACTCTCTAGAATTTATATTTTTCAACTCTCCTTATAAGAATATTCCTTTTAATAGCTAACCAAATGAATCTTGAGGCCTTAGGGAGAGCGTCTAGTGATAAAATATTATTCCAAGAAAAATATTTGAGCGTAGGAAACTTTGATTACTCTAAATTTCCAAGTCCCAAATTGACTGAATATTGAGCATATTTTGATAGATTTCAAACCAAATCATCCTTTTGTGTAAAAATCAGAAAATAAATATTTTTAAAGCATATTTTGAATTTTATGTGCAATATATTTGAGTTCATCTCCTTCAACCAAGTTACTAATATAAATCCATGATCTCGAGTTGTTTCTCATAATAATATAGTTTTTAATATTTCAAACTTTACAAGCTAGGCACACTTGACCCAATAGTTTGAATTTTCAGTCAAACATAAGAAGATAAGATATCAACCAGGCATCAAACCAAATGTTTTTATATTTCCTCTCAACTAACCATCTAATATGTTTTTTTATGAATTGAAGACTATCTAATATGAATTTCCATATGCACAATCCTTTAGGTAGGGTTTTTTTTCCTAAATAATTTCATTGAATCAAGAGAACTATACTTGAAGTAATATTTTTACCCAATTATTTTTTTGATCTCTAAATAATCTCCACCCAAGCTTTGTCCCTAAGGCCAAACTCATAAATTTTTAGTTTTGCAAGTCTTATCCTCTAATATTATTTCTTTTGCAAACATTTTCCCACTTACAAAGAGAAAACCTATTTTTTCGTTACATCCTTACCAGAATTATGCCTCTAGGAAGCTTTGCGACAAAAAATTTGTGTTTGCATGAAAATTTCTAGGCAGGAATTGGGGTTTCGGTGGGAAACATGGTTTCTTTGTAATAAAAACAGATAATTAGGGTTTCATTGTAACTTTAGGGAATCAAGTTTGTATTTTCACCATTTTTCATGAAAGTATGATGAAAGTAAGGGTTTCTATCGCAGTTTCTCTATTTTTTAGAAAATTGTTTGTGACCTATTGATTTTGTTCTTCATAAAATACCTTTAGTGTCCTTTCTGGGTTATAAGTTATTCCAATGTTAGTATATGGGTGTGAGGTGTGGGTTAGCATAGATAAGAATATAAATAATCCAAAGGTAACTCATTAAAAATAATTTCATATTTAAAGCATTAGCCCCATGTGATATTTTACTTGATGAAATTGAGACTTTTGTATTAGAAGTAGAATCTATGATAAGACTATTGGGGTGCCTAAAGAAAATAGAAAAACATAAACCTACAAAAATATGTAGTTAAACAAAAATTGAATAGAAAAAAGATACACAAATGAAACAAAACAACAAATGGACACAAAAAGTGGAATGATTTTTTAATTATAAATTGTAAACAATTATAGTAATATTTTGACTTTGATGAATTTTTTTCTTTAATGTTATAAAAACTTTGAAATTTTGAATAAGAAGTCTAAGGTTTGAATTAAAAATAAGTAGGGTTGTACACCATACACCATATTTGATTAAAAATCCTAGTCTCATATACTATTTTGGTCTTGTAGATGTAATTAAAATAATTTCATTTCATTTCAATAATAAATTTAAATACATAATTTTAAGATTATTGTTGCCATGTATTTTAATTTAATTAGCTCAAAGTAGTTTAAATTAAATTAAATTTATATAATTACAACTATATTTAGTTTTTTTTTGTGTAATAAATATTTATTAAATTTTATATAGTATATTATTTTATTAATGCTAACAAGTGCACCTTGAACAATGTTAGTTCAATAAAATTTAACTAAGTTGCATGCATGGGGTTTACCAAAAAGAACACCACTTGTATTATTGGTGATGAGACCCAAGTTCAACCCCCACAACACATGTGTGTAAGTATTATTAAAAAAAAACATTGAACTAATAAATATGTTTACCTATTTTTTTGATACAGAAGTTCACTCACACACCACATCCCCTCGTGGTTTGAACCTGAATCTCCTAAAAGAGATCCCAAAACCCTAACCACTAGGGTGTCCAACAAAAACTTATGTAATTTTTAAAAATTAAATAATTTAATTATAAATTTATAAATCAATATTGATTGGAATGAATTTAATTTTAAAAAAATATTTTCACATATTAATTAAATTTTTATCTTTTAAATTCAAAAATATATTCAAATAAAATTATGAATGGTATGTGTGGGAATTGATGGTGGAGAGAGTCCAAAGGAAGCTAGTGGGGTGGAAAGGGATGCTCTTGAGCCAAGCTGGTAAGGCACTTTTGGTTAAAACTAATTTACAAAGAATTCCTATTTAATTCCTTTCTTGGTTCAAGGTGTTAGGAATAGTTCTTAGAAAATTAGAGTAGACTCAACGCTCCTTTCTTTGGTTTAGATCTCATAACAAAAAAATGTTTTCCTTAGTATCTTTGGATCAAGTTTGTAGTTGTAAGGATATGGGAGTACTTGGTCTAAGGAAAATGAGTTTAATTAATAGGATCCTTATGGCAATGAAGCACTCCTTATTTGTTGTCTTAGATTTGATCATTCACATCCTTTGTCCTCCCTCATCTGTGGTGGAAGATATGGAAGGAAATAAATTCTAGAGCTTTTAAGAACACTTCTCATCACTTAGAGTTAGTTTTTCTAAGAATATCCTTGTCATGGTGGAGAATGTTGATCTTCTATCCTTAGATGTGAGGAACATTGGTACATAAGCTAGGATAAAAAGAATTTAGGTTTTAAATCTTCTCTTACTTCAATCCTAATAATCCATCACCCAATAAGAGTAGATACTATTTGTGAATCTCCCCCTCCTAGGTGGATTAAATTAAACTTTAATGGTGCATCTAAGGGTAATATAGGTCAATATGGAGTAGGTGGTGTCATAAGGGATGTGGAGTGTTTTTTTTTGGCTTTTTATTGAAAATATTTGAACCCAAACTACCCATGCAACTGAGGCTAGAGCTATTTTCAAGGAGTTTTACAGTTGAAATATTTTAGCTTTAGAAAATTCATAATCAAAGATGACTCACTCAATATCATTAATATAGTTAGAGGGATGCAAACTTCAACTTGGACAATCTCAAACCTATTGGAGGAAGTGCATAAATTGGTCTAAACACTTGAAATTGTCTAGTAACAACATGTGTTTAGGGAGGGTAACAATTTTGCCAATTTCTTGGCTAAACTGACACATCTCAAAATGACATCACTATATGGAACATGAAGTTACTAAAAGGTCTAATCCAACTAGCTTATGATGTCAGAAGAAGGTAATTTGCTTATTGCTTTTTTTGTGGTTAGATTTTGGCTCTTTTCAAGGGGGATTTTACAGCATGTTTTAAATTTTAGGGACCATGTTTTTTTAATTCAAACAAGAGGAGATCTTGGCCCTGATGGGGTGGGAAGAGTGGGAACCGAAGGATGAAGAGTTGTGGAAGGAATTTGGACCCAAAAAAACCAAGAACTAAATTTTTATCTTTGATGGTTTTTTGGGAATACTTTTTGTCCTATTCATTTTGTTTTGTTAGTCTAGTTAGCTCAGCCAAGGGCATTTGTTGTCCCTTGCATGAGATTGAGTTGCCCTAGGCTGTCTTAAAATTTTAAGAGTATCTATGGAATTATTTTGGTAGCATTATTTGGGTTCGGTCCTGTTGGATTTTTATATCCTGGTTTCTCTTTTGATGGCCTATGGCCCTCCCTTAATATCTTAAATTTGTTTGGGTCCATTTTGTAAAAGGTTTGGGGTTCCTTTCAAAACCCCTTCTTCTAAGAAATAAAAAAAAATTATGAATAGTATATCGTTGGACCATTATCTAGGCTTCCCAAGTTCAAATCATGGGGAGGAAGGCCCTCATTGTGCCCTAGGGAGTGTGGCCTCAATTGTGTAACCATTGTACTTAACCTTCCTTCAACATAAAAAAATAAATTAAATGAAAATAAAATTTAGTTTATCTTTCCAAATATTAAATGCTTTGGTTTTTGTTTTATTTGAGTGATGTTGGTTACCTGTACACTAAAAATTGTACTTATAATAGTATTTTCTTTTATTTGTACAAATTTAATATTACTAGTACAATCATCATTATTTGGATTTTTTTAAAGTAACACCAATTAAAATGGATTGAGGCATAGTAATAGAGGTCTGCTTCCTCATAATATTATAAGTTTTATTAATAAACAAAAACAAGTAAAAGTAAACTAAAATAATAAAAAATTAAACCTTAAAATATCCATAATAATTTATTGTAAATCTGGAATAATGTTAATGAAAATCCTAGTTTTTGTAGTATTACTAGTAGCCTTCTTATAACATGGTAATATTGATTTAAACTCCATGGCATCACCAGTTGAGGGATGGCTCGAAATAAAAGTATTATTAATAAAATTTGAATTTAGATTTGAAATGACTATTTTTCTTAATAATAAGTTATATATGTGGATTCTATTGGGGCCATTGCCATCAAAATGCTAAAATATTACATTTGCTAATTTACCATCAAATTTGTTAAACCATATCAAACATGCTTACCAAAAATATTTTTCATTTAATTTTCTATCATATATATTCTTCAAATCTTCATGTATCTCACATTGATATGTTTGCAAAATGATCTCCTTAACATTATTTTCATTAAGAGATAAGATCTCATTTGACCATTTGCCTTCTAAAATTAAAATTTCATAAAGATGAAGACTAACACCATGATTGGCTAAATTACTTGTTATCATATTTGTAATTGTAATCCATATAAGAAGTATCCTAGCCTCTGCATAGTTCATCAATTTTTTCCAATAACATGAAATTTTTTCTTTTTTTTATCATTCATATCTCATATTAATAGATTAAAATAAACTTAAAATTATTTGGCATTACTTTAAAACACCATTATGATTTAAGCAATTAGGCATATTTATTAAGTTTTAAAAAATATTTAAAAATAAAAATTTAGATGTATAAATTTAATATTTTTTTATTTTTTAACAAACTTACTTGGTTAATTAAAATAAAGTCCAAAGCCCACAAGAACATAATTTAATAGTTTAAAACTATGCATTAATAATTATATAATGTTTTTGGTAGTTACAATGTATTTTATATAAAAATATTATTCAATGTAATCTATTATATTTAATAATATATATTCAAATTTTGTCATTGTAAAGTTACTTATAATATATAAAAATAATGAAAATGTAACATATTAAAATTATTATCAATTTATATATACATAAGATAAAATATTTAAACACATGATCATATTGAAATTATTATCAAATTTATATATACCTCTCTCAAAATCGTATGTTTTTAATTTAACATATATATATTTTAATACATACGAGAATAAGTAACAAGACAAAATTAATGGTATTAGTGGATGCTACCACTATAAACCCTAACCACTATTTGAACACTGGATCTTCTTAAAGCAAGAACAAAGCCCTAACCAATGTGTTGTCATTTTCAATCTAACTCAACACTTTTCTACCAAAGATATTTTGGTTCAATGGTTGGGTGTATGGATGATGTAGCATACACCAGATTTCAAATCCTTGAAGCACGAAATAAACTATATAATTCAATTTAAATAAGTTAATGTAAAGGGACAAAAACAACCATTTCAATACTCCATTGTTTAATTAATTTATATTAATATTAATTATAATAATATTATATAATTCTAACCATCTACAATCATAGTCCATTGGATTATTCAAAACCAAGGTTGAGCATTACAATACCAACCATGAACCTTAGTAAAGTCGAGAGCTAAACTTATTCAATAGGTCACGATCCCTCATTCTCAATTGAAGATAAACACAAGGTCACAAGAGCTAAAATTATTCAATAGGTCATGATCCTTCATACTCAATAGAAGATAAACACAACCACACACAGGTAGTGGTCCGGTCCTATCCCATTGTATGATTCAAAACTAGGGATGAGAATTCCTATCCCAGCCATGACCCCTAGTAAAGTCTAGAGCTAAACTTATGCAATAGGGCATGACCCTTCTTATTAAGTAGAATAAAAACACACAACCACACACAAGTCATGGTCTTATCCCATTGTATGATTCAAAACCAAGGCTGAGCATTTCCAACACACAACTATGACCCCAGGAAACCTGAGAGCTAAACTTATTCAGTAGGGCATGACCCCCTCATACTTAATAGAAGATAAAAACACATACCAAAGAGCTAAACTTATTCAATAGATCATGATTCCTCATACTCAATAGAAGATAAACACAACCACACATGCAGTGGTCCTATCCCATTGTATGATTCAAAAGTAGGGTTGAGCATTCCCATCCTAGCCATGACCTCTAGTAAAGTAGAGAGCTAAACTTATTCAATAGGCCATGACCAATTTGAATTCAATAGAAGAAAAACGCACAGCCACACATAGATCAACACACAGCCACACACAAGTCGTGGTCCTATCCCATTGTATGATTCAAAACCAAGGCTAAACATTCACATATCAACCATGACCTCTAGTAAGGTCAGGAGCTAAACTTATTCAATAGGCTATGACCCCTCTTATTCAATAGAAGATAAATACACAACCACACATAGACGATGGTTTGAACTTTAAACCTCCCAAAAGTACCAAACCTTAAACCATTGAAGCTAAAAATAAACTAATATAACCAAAATGAAAGTTTCAAACACATGAAATCATCTTAAAAAAATAAATATAAAATTATCGTCCTCTAATTCAACACAACGTACTAATATTTACTAGAAATAAGTTCATGTCTTACATAATCATCTGAAAGTAATAATTACATATAAAAGAACATTACATATAAAAAACACAACCTACAAAGTTTAAAAAGAAATGCCCAAGCTAACAATAGCACACACATAACTAGCACAGTCATAATAATTCTAAGAAATACTCTTCTATACTCATCAAGCTGAAGTTATTGTTGAGAATGGCTTAGTACTCCATCATAAGATCATAGATGGCATATTTGTGGTTTTGATGACTTCATTAAGGTCAATTCTCGTGCATATAAGGTGGGTTGTTCCACTGCTAAGGTACCTTCAACAATATATTCCATGATCTTGAAATAACTTATCCTTGGCTTACCTTCTCTCTTCATTATCTTGTACTCCTTCACAATCCTTTGTCGTTTTCTATTACAAGCTTTTTCGGTCCTTGAATTGAGTTTTATAGACATCTCTTTTCACAAGTTCTTAATTCTACATTTCATCTTGAGCGCTCTAAATTCTACGTCCATTTGAAGCCTATGTATTATGAGCTCTCTTGTCTCACTAAATTTTCATTTCTTCTTTCAGTTGTTCATAATTCCTGGAAGACCCACATCTCTTTCTTTGCTACAACTTGAAGTTCCTAAATTTATGCCTGTTCTTCCCTTACAACCAATATCTACATTATCTCATTTAACTTTATTAAAATGGGTGGACTCCTCAACATGGCCCACCATATTTATATGCGCAAGCCCAGGTCGTGTGTAATGATTGCATTTATCAACCCAGTCCTCCCAATACAGATTGCAATTTTCGACCTAGTCCCAATACCACAACATGTAGGGCTCAAAGTTTACATAGAGTAAAATGAGATATGGTAGCCAATCAATACAATTAAGACTTGATAACAAAAAAAATTCGAGGGAAGCTGTTGAATTTTAAAGAAATGCTAACTTGTAATCACTCCCTAAAATTGGTTTGTACCACAACACTTTAGTCCTTGATTTTTTTTAATAGATGGCTCCTTTTAAACCACTTTTTAGGTTCAAAGGCCTCAGTATCTAAACATTATAAATAAAATATCTTACTGGTGGAAAGATAAATTCATAGTACTTTGGTTATCTATGCTAGATAGGAAACTAATATCCTAGTTATGGTTGAAGGAAGGGTACCCTAATACAAAATATTTCCATACATCAACACTCAGGTACAAGAGCACTAACAAAATTAGGGAACTTAAAAGAAGTTATGGATAAAAAATCATTGACATTAAAGAAATAAGGTGTAAAGGCATTTCCCATTTTTTAAATATTTTGGGTCCCAACACACAATGTCCCATCCAATATAGCAACGCTCTCCTACATATTATTCCTCATATTGTGTCTCAGGTTCTAAATTCATGCCTCAAAAAATTCTCCAATGATAAAATTAAATAGGCCATGTTTTCCATGAACCCCGATAAAGCTCCAGGACCCAATGTTTTTCCTCCATTTTTTCCAATATTTTTGGGATACTGTTGGTTAAGATGTCATGAAAGTTGTACAAGAATTATAGCAAACTAATATGTTACCAAAGGATGTCAATTCCACCTTTTTGACACTCATCCCAAAATATCAAGTATGGAAATCCACTCTTAATATAGACCTATTAGCCTCTACAATATAGTTTATAAGCTCATCACCAAGGTCATGGTTAATAGGATTAAAGATATTCTTCCATCCATAATTGACCATCATCAAGACAAATAAATTAAAGGTAGATTCATAATATATGGTGTAATCACTATTCATGATCTTATGCATTCAATAGCTAAAAGTAAAAAACCTAGCCTATTCTTGAAGCTTGATATGAAAAAATCATTCGATAGAATTTTCTAGGATTTTCTATTTGTAGTTTTAGCCAAATTTGAGTTCCATGAGGAATGAATAATATCTCTAATCAAAAAATGCATCTCCTTTACATGGTTCTCTATTATTATCAATGGTTCACCTACTAGGTATTTCAAAAGTTTTAGAGGTGTTAGACAAGGTGACCCTTTATCCCCTTTCCTCTTCATTATCATGGTTGAAACCCTTGGTAGATCTCTTAATGAAGCCTATTCTTTGGGCCTTATTTTAGGCATTAAACCCTCTGCTATTTCTAGGCTAGTCACTCTTTAGAAATTCAAGGATGATACAATTCTTGCCACTTTATCCTTAATTCCTGAATCCAAAATAATAAAAACTATACTTAATTTCTATGAAGAGGCCGCAAGATAGAAAGTCAATTTTGAGAAAAGTAGAAGTTTATTTATGAACATCCCAATTAATAGGAAAATAAATATTGTAATTATTCTTGGTTGTACCATATATGGCTTATCCTCCACATACCTTGGCCTCCCTATTTTTCATGGGAATTATTCTATCAACATGTGGAATATGGTCATTGAGTGTGTTACCAAGAAACTGATAGGATGGAAAAAATCAATGTTGAGTCAAGCAGCCAAATCCACCCTGGTTTAGGCTTGTTTGTAGAGCATACCTATGTTTTTCATGTCAATTTTCAAGGTTCCATATTACATAGGGTAAAAATTTGAGCAAATTTAAAGAAAATTTCTTTGGTTTGGAAATGAAAACCATATCAGGTTTCCGTTGGTAGTATGGGATAGAGTTTGTTCCAAAAATGGCCATGGTGGATTAGGCTTTAGAAAATTCCACAATATGAACATGGCTCTCATGGAAAAACAAGCTTGGACAATTGTCAATGATAAGAAAGCTAATTGGATAGACATAGTTAAAGGAAAGTACCTCCAACGATCATATTTTATGGATGAGCAACCCCTTCCCATTGGGCTCTACTTCTATAATTCAATCATCTAAACTAGGGACATAATTAAAAAAGGTCTGAAATGACATATTTGGTGTGGTGGAGTAATTTGGTTTTGGGAAGACGATTAATTGAGGGATCAAACCCTTATCAATGAACCAAGCCTCACTATTCTCAAGCCTATTACTGATCATATTTTTGGTAGAAGAATTATCAATTTTACTATCCAAATATTCAATTGTCAACAATGGAAACTCCTTCCTACCAACAACCCTAGTAATGAGATTAATGTAGTAGCCAAAACTATTCAAAATCTCTTAAGAACCTATGTTATCCCAAAAAACAAAATATTAGATTCCTCCATATAGAAATCGTTTGAGAAAGGTATTTTCACTGTCAAATATGCATATTATTCCTAAGATTTGCTTGTTGCATCCTAGGTATTAGCTAAATTTATTTTTCCAAAACACTTGATACCTAAAATTTGTTTTTTCATGGTTTTCTTCCCAAAATAAAATCCTAACCATTGACAACCTAATCACCAAAAGGTCGTACATTCATAATCAATGTTCTCTATGCAAATCAAACTGGGAATCAACCGTCCACCTTTTTCTAGAATGCCCCATATAACTATCAATATTGAATTCCCTATTTGAGCTTGTCAATATTTCCTAGGCCCATCCATCATCACTTACTCTCTTATTCTAGCAATGGCCCAAGCCCTTTATCAATATTCAACTTAGTTTTATTTAGACCACTTTCTTACACCAGTACCTATGGTAAATTTAGCTAGAGTAAATCAACAAGATATTCAATAGGATTGCTAAATATCCTTGCTCTATATTCCTATGAATTACCACATTTTGTGCTAAAAATTCCCAATTCATCTCATCTAATGATGCTACCAAACCTAGTTTTGAGTACCATTTGTTTATCCACTTCAAACTAACCTTTTAGTTGGTATAACTAATTCTATTGTTGAAAATTCTAGAATCAGGTGGAATTCTCCCCTTGTAGAGTGGATCAAGTTTAATTTTTATGGGATGGCTAAAGGAAATCCTAGAGCAGCGGGTGGAAGAGGTATAGTTAGACACAACCATGGGAGAATTCTATTTGCCTTTGCTGAATACATTGGCCTTGAAATGAATAATATGGCTGAAGCAAGAGCTCTATATTAAGGGTTGCTTATACTAGATAGTTTTAATACTAAAAATATCATTGTTGAAGGAGACTCATTATTCATCATCAATTGCCTCAAAGACACCTAATATCCTTCATGAAATCTGTGCAACATTATTGGTGAGTCATACTTATGGAATTCAATCATACAAAATAGGGACATCATAAAAAAAGGTCTGAAATGACATCTTGGTTGTGGTGGAGTAATTTTATTTTGGGAAGATGATTGGTTGAGGGATCAACCCCTTATAAATGAACCAAACATCTCTATTCTCAAGCTTATTACTGATCATATTTTTGGTAGTAAAATTATTAATTTTACTACCCAAATATCCAATTTTCGATAGTGGAAACTCCTTCCTACCAACAATCGTAGTAATGATATTAATGTAGTAGCCAAAACTATTCAAAACCTCTTAAGAACATGTGTTATCCAAAATAATCAGATATTGGATTCCCCCATATGGAAACTATTTGAGAAAGGTATTTTCACTGTCAAATATACATATTATTCCCAATATCCACTTGTTGCATCCTGGGTATTAGCTAAATTTATTTGTATAAAACCCTTGATACCTAAAATTAGATTTTTTCATGGTCTGCTTCCCAAAATAGAATCCTAACCATTGAAAATATAATAACCATAAGGTTGTACATTCATAATTGATGTTCTCTATGCAAATCAAACTGGTAATAAACTATCCACCTTTTCCTAGAATACCCCATCTCACTATCAATCATGAATTTCCTATTTGAGCTTGTCAATATTGCCTAGGCCCATACATCATCACTTACTCTCTTATTATAGAAATTGCCTAAGCCCTTTACAAAACTCCAAATCATTTTTATTTGGACCTCTTTCTTACACCACTACCTATGGTAAATTTTGTTAGAATGAATCAACAAGATTTTAAATAGGATTGATAAAGACCCTCACTCTATATTCCTATGAATTACCACCTTTGCTACTAAAAATGTCCAATTCATCTCATCCACTAATGCTCCAAAACCTGTTCTTGAGTCCCATTTTTATATCCACTTCAAACTAACTAAACTTTTAGTTGGTATAACTAATTATATTATTGACAAGTCTAGAATTAGGTGGACTTATCCCCTTGTAGAGTAGATCAAGTTTAATTTTTATGGGATGGTTAAAGGAAATCCTAGAGAAGTGGGTGGCAGAGGTATAGTTAGAAACAACCATAGGATAATTTTATTTGCCTTTGATGAATACATTGACCTTGAAATGAATAATATGGCTGAAGCAAGAGTACTATATTAGGGGTTTCTTATACTATATGGCTTTAATACTAACAATATCATTGTTGAAGGAGACTCATTATTCATCATCAATTACCTCCAAGCCACCCAATATCCTTCATGAAATCTGTTAAACATTATTGGTGAGTGCAAAATAAATATAAGCAAGTATTTCAATGTCATTATCTAGCATGTATATAGAGAAGGTAATAAGGAAGTCGTTTGGTTGGTAAAAATAGGTGTTAGAGAAGAGAACCTCCATGTGTAGCAAACAAACTTGCCACAACACCTCAAGATGACCAATAATTTTGATGATATTTTCTTTTTGTAAATTGGGCCTTTTGATGAACAATCCTATGATGCTAGAGATTTGGAAAAACAAAATGTTTTATTTTCCCTATGTTGAACCAAGGACCCATATCCAATCAGGCCTTTCCCAAAATAGCCATCTTGATGTCCACTTCAATGTGCATTGGGTTTTTAAAGCCAATATGGAGAATTTATGATGTATGTAGAAAATCCATATCTACCACCTTAATACTTCCAATAAAAATTGCATCATTATTGGTAATCATCAAATTTGAAGCTCTTCCATTGTTCAATTTCCAAACACCCAAGCTCACATGAAGTGTCTCATTTTAAAGCTTTAAGGAAAATGTATTTGTCCTATGTACATCATTCTCACCACATGCATAAGAATCACTAGCCTCAATCCTTCATCCACCTAGGTTTCAACTCATGATGATCAAGTCAATGCTTTATTTCTCAATATTTTTCCCAAGCCTAGTCATGATCCTATTGCCCAAATTATGAACTATGAGTGTCATAATAAATTTGTTATACCCATTTAGAATGATCATTTCAAGTTTAGGAATTACCCGTATCCTATGTCTAGGGGCTTTATTGAGTATATTGAGTTTATTTCTAAGGAAACTCTTTTTGTGCTCATTATCATCCTCTACAATCTCTATTTTATTATTGCACCCCTTATTATTTCTACTAATTATCCCTCTATAAAGATGGACCTTATTGAACCTAAAATCCTCAATCTCGATCTTGATGTAGAAATCATCCTCAAGAACCATGGTTTCATAGCCTTCCTAAAGAAATTTGAGGGTGTTTATTTGTAAATCACTTAATTTCATCAATTCTTGGGATAATGGCATGGTTGTTCTTAGAGGACTAAAATTTTGGGTTAGAGTGAGCCTCCTTACTGAGATGATAGAGTTGCCTAATTATAACTACAATATTCATCAAGATAATCGTTCTTTGGCAGAATAATTGAAGCACTTCAATGATAGAGGAAATAATTTGGTTAGGGGTGAAGAGGGAATCATTTTAAGTGAGCTTCTTGAGCCTTGGAAAAGCTTTCATGTTGCTTTTTGAATAACCTAAGAGATGTAAAATATGTAAATGTGTCTAGATATTTTATGATATAATTAGAGATATCTATGGATGGGATTAGGAAAGGCATGATATATTATGCTAAACATCAAATATTTCACTTGATTATGTTCAAACATATGTGTAGACACCAAAACAACACCAATATGATTAGGTGGCTACAAGCACTGACCGAATTGGCATACATAGCCCCTAGGGCAGCCCCCAGAGGTTAAACAGTGGTCCTAACCACTCCCACAACACTTTTGGAAGGTCAAAGGTCAATTTGGCACATTTCAAGCACCCTGCTCCTTACTCGTTCCACCCTAGGATGAATAGACTACTATTCGCCTCACCCTAGGATGATTAGCAGCAATCACTCTAGGGTGGGGCAAATAGCAGGTTTGACGGGTAAAAGGTCAAACCTTGACAAATGGTAGCTCAGATCCACCACTCAAATCCACCTTCAATGCATGGGAGTGCAAGTGAGCATTTTTTATCTCAAAGGGGCAATCATAGGGGCAGTCATGGAGCCCTTAATCAAGGAGGAATCTTCTCTCCCCTGGGAAGGCATGATGGCCAAGTGGCGACCCTAAATGAACATTCAAAGTAGACCTTCAATTCTATAAAATGGTGAGTCTTCTCACCCAAAAAATGGACCAGAGGAGGAGCATTTGGAGCAACGGAGTGCTGCCAAATTACATCCTCACCCCTCACTTGTGCTTCTTACATCCTTGATCTCTCTTTTAGAAGGGAGGTTATTGGGTGAACATTGGAAGCACAATCCGGACCTAGAACCCAAACATTTGGACACAATACCCCACCCAATTTGCCAACACAACCCCCTATGAGGTTTTGGACCCATCCCAAGTGGATTGGTGTCGAAACCAAGCCCCAAACGGCGGGCGTCCTGCCCTCGGGTGCCCCCCGCACTGCTGTAGTCCTAATCGCCCCACCCCGAAGTGATTAGAAATATATAGTAGATATCTCTACTATTTCTTTTGCATTTTATTTTATGTCATTCATATATGCTGCCATTAAAATTTCATGCCATTCTTATGAGTTTTGATTGTGTTTTCATTGTTTTTTGCCTTCATTAACATACAAGGAGCATCTTCGGATACAGGGTGATCAAGGCCAAATATGTAGAATTTGAAAATTTGGGTTGTCTAAAAATGCCTTTTTTTACCTAACCCCAACTTTGCAGGTGTTTTGGAGGCCTGTGGATGGGACATTTAGGAGGTTTATTTTTGAAATTTTATGACAATCCTAATCGTCCCACCCCGGAGCGATTAGAAATATACAACAAATTTCTTGTCTGTTACTTTTGCAGCGTGTTATTTATAGTTTTTGCATACTTCTATCCAAATTTCATCTTATTCTAACATGTTTTTTATTACCATTTTAATTATTTCATGCATGCATTAACCGGAGGGCTTGGGGATTGCATATTTCCCTCCATCCGTAGGTGCTATTAATCGTTTGCTATTTCTTTGAACATAGGATCTCGACATCGGAGGGGAAGCAAGGAACTACTAATGCATTCAAATAAGTGGTGGTGATGTTTGGCCCACCCATTTCAAATGTGGGCATGCGGAATATCCCGAAGGGAAGCGTACCATCCGTGGTGTAACAAAACTATATCTAACGCTCCTAGCTCCTAAAAAGGAAGTAGACGTATTGTAACTGGATCTCAAAGAAAAATAAATAAAAATAAGGGCTGCACTTTACATTTGCTTTATATCTCATTTTAGTTCATTTGTTTTCCCCTTTTCATGCACTTTAGTCCTTCGTTCATTTGTAGGACTTAGCATTTTGTATGCTTTTGTTTGCACCGCACATGGTATGCCTATGGGCTTTCGTATCCTCATGCTTTTAGTGGTGATCATGGTGGGACTTTGTCCCCTAATTTTAGGATCAAAATTCTGATCAAAAGTTTGTGTTTTTGCTTGCATGTGTGAATCCTTCAAGCACTGGAATGCTGCTCTTGCCACCCTATGACGAATACAAACTAGAATTCATGCCACCATGGGATGAATAAGGCATTCATACCACCCTGTGATGAATACATATCTGCTATTCATCTCACCCCAGGATGATTAGCTTTCTGTGCAGTTTCTGGATAGAAACTCAGAGGCATCTCGTGTGGGCAGAGAAGAGGTAGGTTGTCTGAACACTCTGTATTTTTTTGTCTCTGTTTCTTTGATTTTTCTATTTTCTTTGCTTGCTTAGAAAAGTTTTACTACATGTTTTCTTTCTTTGTGCAAGTAAAAATAACCCCAAACACCATGAGGTAATCTAAACATCAAGGTGTTGGTCGTAAAACCCCAAAACTTGATCAAGACCAACGGTGGATTTCATCACCACCTTGGCTTGAATTTTGCATACATAACCCTGATCGCTACTATTGCTAGATGTAAATCCTAATGAAATATGACCAAGTGTAGCTGGGGTGATTCCCAGTGCATGAGGATAAGTCTTCTATGGTAGGTGTCAAAAATAGAGTGATTCCCCTTCCGTACCGCCTATATTCAATGTACCGTTCTGCTCTCGCGTACCAATAGTTTCCATCATGTAAGGGCGGGTATATTGAGAGGTTCGGTATAATGGCCTGGCAATGGTATATTGAAGGGGAGACCATTTTGGGAGATATAAGAGCCCTCATATTGCATATATAATAAAATTTTCTTTACAAGGTTTTCAAAACAAAAATCAAAACACACTGAACCAGATATAGGGCACATCTTCAATCTATAAATGAGATAATCATTGCTTGGATTGGCCCCTTTTTGTTTAGTGTAACATAAAAAATCATAAAGAAGATAAAAACGTACACATATTTTAGAGAAACACCACCATGGTGTACACCCATAGCCAAGCCCAATCACGGGTAGAAGCTACGAAAAGTGTACAAGGGGGCACACGTCACATCTGCTATAGCCCCAAGGACTTGGTCATACCACCTTGATGGCCTGACCCAAAAAATAGTCCACATCATACCGTGATGGAATGGGACTATGGAGGCACCCCTTCGAGGGGCACTCCCATTAAACATAGACCCTTTCAGGAGGAGTCTATATACGTGGAACTCAACATAGATGGGAGGGCTCCCCTAGACACTCGTTATAAGTGGTCACCGTGTGATGAAGTGCTAGAATAGCATAGGGTCCATAAGGAGGGGACACATGATTACATCATCCCTCCTCTACCCCTTATTACTGTAAAAAACAATAGGCCAAATCTAGGGCACAAGGCTCTTCAGACAGAGTGAGCCAACTCTACCTACCCCTTTCACATATACGAAAGGGAGCATGAGGAAAACCACTATATTCCTCAAGAGCAATACACAACATGGGAGCAATGCACCTTCATGCCTGCTATTTATCAGGATCACCCACTGATGCCAAAGCCTTAGGTGAATGTCGCTAACCTCGATAGAGGGAAGTGACCTATAGATATCTTGGATTGCCACGATCGAGATAGATGTGCAGGGGAGGCATCTAGGCCTCCTAGAATCAAGATGGTGGAACAAATAAACTTGGCATTCACCAAACATGCCGCCCATCGAGCGTAAATCACACAGCTTGAGCAAGACCAACAATAGTTAGAGCACTTGTATCACCTTAGCAAAGATCACATTCAACATCAGACATATGAGTTGCTCCAGAACACTGTACCTAAGAGGGTCCCAACCCCTCGTACGCATAGGAAAAATTTGTATGAGAGGCACAACCCCTTGATGTGAGATAGGTCTCCATGACCTTATCAAATGTTGCCTCCAAGACCTCCTAGACCTAAGCGGGAGACCACCCCTAGTGCCAATGATGGGAACCCTCCACGGGCACCCACCCATGTTTATAGGTCACGCCTAAGAACTCCTCAAGAATCTTATGAGGAATTTGAGCAAGAAGAAGAGTGGGTTGAAATGCCCTACTAAGGAAGGGGGGTGGTATCCAGCTACCCCTCCATAGGCCTCAAGTTCCCCGTAATTCACAATGGGAACAAACCAAGGAGGAAGAAATCAAATCTTTCGATGCATACAAAGTGCTACTAGAGCACTTAGAGTCTATGGAGACCAAGACTTTTGGGCCCCAAAAGCCCACTTTACGCTAGCTCCGTAGTCACCCTGTGCATCCTTCAGTGCCTGCACCCCCATACCATGAACACTTTAAAATGCCTCAATTGGCAATATTTAGAGGGGATGAGGATGCCCAAGAGCACGTGACAAGATTCCTAAGCCAATGCTTTGGCATTAAGGACAATGATGCTTTGCTTCTACGAAAATTTATAACCACATTCGTAGGCCCTACCTCGGATTGGTTTACCCAGTTTCTGAAGCATAGCATCAGCAACCTGGACCAGCTAGTGGACGTGTTCCTCGAATGTTTCACCTTCAATACCAATAAGAAGGCATCGTTAAGAGACCTAGCTAGCCTCAGACAGTATGAGGAGGAGACCATGGTGGCTTATGGAAATCAGTGGAGTACATTGCTTTTAAAGCTACCTTACCTCCCTCCCATGGCCGACCTAACCCAAATGTTCTTGAAGAGTTGTTTGAGGTAGATCTCCTTGCTATTACAGCTGTAACAATATGCCACTCTCGAGGAAGCCCTGGCACAAGCCATAATCATAAAGAAGATCAAGATACAGGATGGTAAGATTGCCAAGCCACACAAGAAAGAGTGGCTCAAGAACACCAAAACTGGGTCAATGCAACCAAAACTTGCCACGGTTAATCAGGTTGCTATAAACATACATAAGCCTGCACAAGAAACACAACCCCAAAAGGCTAATTACCAAGCAGTTCCTCTTGACACCTACGAAAAGAAAAATCATAGCAAGAGAAAAATCAGCAGCGTCGCCCTAGGTGACAATTCACACCCTTCATAGAGTCTAAAGACTCCTTGTTTGACCGCTTGTCCATAAAAAACCTGATAAACCTGCAAAAAAGTCAACCCGTAGACCCCAACATGCCAAAACCCAAGGGCTATAAGGAACACTTGTACTGTAGATTTCACCGACAAAAAGGACATGACCTTTATGCATGTTGGAAGTTCAAAATCTTAGTGCAAGACCTAATAGACAACAATACGCTAGTGGTGGATAATATTGTGGCACCAAACAACCAAAAGATGAAGGTCTTCAAATACCCCTTGCCTACCCATGATGCGTAGGCAAAGACCCTTCAAGTCAATGAGGTGACACAAAACTGCCCCATGCAGGGGTATGTAGGGATGATAAGCATAGTGACTCGGAACAAGAGGTACCCAAGCACAACTGCCCCTACGACGACTACAAGAGAGGTTCCATCAATGTTCCAACATCAAAAGCACCCTACACAACCTCCCTCGCCTAGACCAATGACCACAATTTAGACTAAACTTACCCAAAGTTTAAGGACCACGTCGGCTAGGCTCTCCATCTACCAACAATCACCTCCCCATCGGGAGGCTCTAATGGAGATATTAAAAGCCATCGAGCTGCAGCCCCATGAAGCAAACACTTTCAACAACTTTGTGGGACATGTAAAATGATGTACAAAACTAGTCATCACCTTTAGATAAGATGAACTGAAATCGATGACTGGTGATATGATGGATCCACCCCTACACATCATTGTGTGGGTCAACAATATTCCATTTAAGAGAGTTTTGGTGGACACTGGCTCGTCCAGCAATATAATCACAACAACAACTTTGAAGCACCTCAAGTTGCCAGCATCTCACATTGTGGCCTCCACCTATACTCTTAGAGCATTCAATGATGCGATATGCTTGACGATTGGTACAATTGTCCTACCCATCCAAGTGGGATAAAAGACTATTCCTACGTTGTGCCACATCCTGGAAGGTGATATGGCCTACAATATTTTACTGGATCAGCCTTGGATCAGGGACATGAAGTGTGTCCCTTTGATAGTCCATCAATGCCTAAAGTACACATACGAAGGGCAAGTGCATGTGGTCCTAACAGACTTAGAGCCCTTCAAGTATTGCAATGCGGTGCAACTAATGCCACAATCGACCCTTCCATCGATGCATTTGGAATTTCAATTGAATCTATCCAAACAGGGTCCGATTTTGCATACATCACCGCTGTTAAGTCCCTCAAATCCCCATTTGGGTCCATCTTCATCATCTGGTCCTTCACCAACAATGCCATCTATGGTGGCCACACCAAAGGAAAATGGGAAGAAACCCTTGGAATAGGTGCCACCATCAGTCTCAACCATCTATACCGAAGAGGCACCTATCCGAATGGAAGTCGAGGCACCTAGTTCACCTGACATGGAGTGGACTCAGGAATAACTCCCATTCCCTCCCCCTCAACCGCCAACGATCACCGTTAAGATATCCAATACGGGCCTGGGGAGTATCTAGTGCGGAACATTGTAGCAACACCCATGCTTGAGTCCATGCAGGACATGGGGAGACCTCACCTCCCCATTGGCACTATTGTCCCTTTGGGCTACCCACAAAACCAGACAAATTTTGTATATGGGGGCCTCGACAACGACATTGAACCTTACCTACAAGAGGAAGAGGACGAAGAGCCCTTTGCCAAGAACGTCAACTATTTGTCCAACCCAAAATTTGCTTTGAAATATCTTGGCCAATGTAATTGGCACGAATATGGGTTGGGTAGATATGAACAAGGGGTGCATGTTCTTTGTCAACCAAGATATCAGATGTCATACGATAAATCAAGAGTGGAGTTCAACCACCCTCTACCCCTTGACATCTTGGTAGAGAACATGCAAGGCATAGGGCTAAGCAACAAGGATGAGTTGACACAATATCCATATGCCAATCCTAACACAATGTACACATTGGGAGATTATCTCCCATTGTTAACAACCAACCTTGTGGGCCTCAACAACCCCTTCTCATTGATTGATAAAGGGGAAAGTTCAAGAACTTACCTCCAAAAGGGATATAGACAAGTCCAAGAAGAATATTTAGAAGATGAGTCAGAGTATGAGGTAGCACCTTGGGACCCTTTCGAGTCCGATAGCAATCACTCGCAAGTGATGCCCATAGATGATTATCAGGACTTTGTGGTGATGTTCCCCTTGAATTTTCCAATTGAGCAATGGCCACATCAAGAGAACCAGGTCCTCCCGTAGGGAGCGAAACAACCCCGATAGGACCAAATTAACTTGCTCGAGTAGAACAAGCCTCACATGTCGCAAATAGCTCTCAGAGCCAACGAAGGCCTATGGATATCTAATAGCGATTATGAAGATGAGACTGATATGACATATCTCAATCATATGCGGTAGTAGCAATACCCCATGGACATTAACGACATGTTTGAATAGCTAAACATGGGGCCAAGGCATAGGTGGCCTTTGAACTAGGCACAGTTGGACCATGTGTTTCATCCTTCCCTTTAGGCATACAGAAAGCACCAGAGAGCACCTTTTGCCCAAAGACCCTATAGATCCATCGATGCCAAGGGTAGACCCTATCATTTTATCCACACATAAGGCTGATATGTTCGTGCCAATACCCACAAAGCCAGATTTGGAGCACAAAGATCACCAAGGATGTTTGAGTCACCACCCATGCGGTAATGGAGACCAAATTCACTTCATCAACATGATATCCATTGACTTAACCGCCCCCATTCGCAATCTAGCCAATCTAGCATGACCATTGTATCTAAACCTAGATGCCATAGAATGGGATCACACTAACTCGCCACCATCTCCATCAGAGTACTGGCCTTACGATGAGATGCTTCATTTCACCCCAAGACCAACTCAGGATATCTTCCATGTTGAAGAGGAACCTAACATTCCAAACGTAGATCTAAATTTAGCAATTGATATCCACCTGATCCCAAATCCACACCAGTTGGAGGATGGGTCCCACATGTCAATCGAAGATACAATTGATGTAGACATTGGCTCTGATCCAATGAATCTACAAATCATCAAGCTAGGGGTAAGTCTATCCCTCGAAGAGCAAGCCGATTACATTGTCCTTCTCAAAGAGAAGAAGGAGGTTTTTGCATGGTCCTATGAAGACATGCCGAGGCTAGACCCACACATAGTCATGCATAATCTAATGCTTGATCCGACAGTCAAGCCAGTCAAGCAAAAACTATGTAAGATGCACCCAATAGTAGCCTTAATGGTCAAAGACGAGCTACAAAAGTTGTTGGATGCACAGTTTTTCATCTACGTGGATTACCCACCATGGCTGTCCAACATGGTACCCATCAGGAAGCTTGATGGGAGGATTCACATATGCACCAATTTTTGAGATCTAAACAAAGCAAGTCCCAAGAGAAATTTCCCCTTGCCTAGCATCGACACATTAGTAGATGCTACAATAGGCCACAAAATGCTTTTTCTCATGGATGGTTTCTTGGGATACAACCAGATTCATATCAATACCGACGATCAACTCAAAATGGTGTTCACAATGCCTTGGGGGACATTTTGTTATAAGGTCATGCCCTTTGGCCTTAAAAATGTTGGCACCACCTACCAACGCACTATGACATACATCTTCCATGATCACATGCATAAAACTTTGGAAGACTATATGGATGATCTGTTGGCCAAATCTCTTTTACGCCCAGATCATATTGATGACCTAAGCAAGATCCTCGATCGCCTCATCAAACTTAAAGTCAGACTAAACCCTAAGAAGTGTGTATTTGGCATCACATCTGGAAAACTCTTGGGTTTCATAGTCTCAAAATGAGGAATCAAGGTAGATCCAAACAAAGTCAAGGAAATCCTTGAAATGCTTCCCCCAACCACCATCAAGCAGCTCAGAAGCTTGTAGGGAAAGGTTGTGTCAATCAAGCGCTTCATAGCAAAACTATCTAACAAGTGCTGACCCATGAATAAATTATTACACAAGGGGGTAGCATTTCACTGGGATGACGAGTGCCAGTCATCCTTTGATGACATTAAATAATACTTGGCTTCATCACCAGTATTGGCACCACCTAGACTAGGAGTGTCATTCTATTTATACATCTCAGCTACTAAGGTGGCACTGGGCACCATGCTAGCCCAGAAAAATAAACTACATAAAGAACAGGCTACTTACTATCTTAGCCACAACCTAGTCAGTTATGAACTTAAATATGCATATGTCAAAAAGCTATGCTTAGCAGTGGTATTTGCCACCAAAAAGCTATGCCACTACATGTTGAGCAATACGATGTATGTTGTGTCTAAGGAGAATCCATTACGGTACATGATGAGTCGTACTTATCATAGTAGCCGCATGACGAAATGGATCATGTTGTTGATGGATTTTGACATCGAATTCATTGGACAGAAGTCCATCAAAGGTCAAGTCATCACAAATCAACTAGAAGAGGCTCCTCTCAAATATGATCAGCCTCTGACCATAGAACTACATGATGATGGGGTCTTCCATGTCTCAGAATTGCCAGATTCTGATGAGCCTGAGTCCAAGGCTGACATAACCCTATTTTTTGATGGTTCTAAATGTGAGCAAGGGGGTGGCATGAGAATTGTATTCTTCACACCACAAGGGGCTCCAATGCCTCTATCATTTAAACTTGATTTCCCGTGCACCATTAACAATGCCAAATACGAAGCCTTGCTCATAGGTATTCAGACAACAATCACCATGAACATCAAATGCTTGAACATCTTTGGTGATTCACTGTTAATCGTCAACCAAGTGAAAGGGGTATTCCAATGTAAATGCCCAGTTCTATAGACATACAAAGCCCTTGTGGATAAATTCTTGGAAAATATTGAATGGTACGACATCGAGGCACTCCCTCGATCATCGAATCATTTTGTGGACACTATGGCCTCCTTGGGGTCACTAATCCCGCAAGACCCTTCCGGTGAGATGACAACCATTCAAGTCAAAACATTATTGTAATCCGTGATGGAGCGTGCAAGCTCTGACATAACGCCAAAAATCCACCTAATCCAGATTGAACCATCTCAGGATAGATTCGCTCAAATACATGATAGTCTAAATCACACCAACTGGGGGTCCTTGTTCTCCCCTATTACCCTTGATAGCAACACAACACTATTTTTACAAGTTCGTTCCTACTTAGCTTTTTCTAGGGATCAAATTCAAGAGGGATTGGCAGTTCATACCATTGAGGTTTCTGATTAGCAAGATTGGTACACACCCATAAGAGACTACCTCAACCTATGTAACATCCCACTTGGATTGTCGCATGCCGCAAAAAGATCATTCAAATAGAAAGCAACAAAACATGTCTTGCTAGGAGATATTTTGTATCGTCAAAGCTACGAAGGGATCCTCCTCCATTGCTTGGACCAGCAAGAGTCCACTTGGGCAATCACCCAAGCGCACAATGGTACGTGCGATGGCCACTTCAATGGTATGGCCATCGCCAAGCGCATTCTTCGCATGGGCTATTATTGGCCATATTTAGAGCGAGATTGTTGCACGTATGTAAGGAAGTGCATGAAATGTCAACACCATGCTAATTTGACACACATACCTTCTTAGGCCTTGCAGCTGATCCAATCATCTTGGCCATTTTTGTAGTGGGGCTTAGATCTAATCAAAAATATCTCCCCTACATCGTCAGGTCATCACACATTTATCATAACGGCCACAGAGTACTTCACCAAGTGGGTGGAAGCAATTTCGCTTACCTCTACAACTGGGACCCACATTGTAGAGTTTATTTTATATAACATCATATGTCATTTTGGTATTCCATCCAAGATCATCTCGGATAATGGGATGTCATTCAAGAACAAAGATATGCATGCTTTGACAACAAAGTACAAAATTTAGCATCGTTTTTCAACACCCTATTATCCGCAAAAAAATGGGCAAGCAGAGGTGTCAAACAAAATGCTAGTTGCCATCCTTGAAAAGACGGTCATAGATAGTCATAAGGATTGACACATTCAAATCCCGCTTGCCTTGTGGGATTATTGCACTAGCATTCGAACGCCCATTAGGGCTACTCCATTTTCGCTGGTGTATGGCTCCGAGTTAGTCATGCCTATCGAGTTGGAAATACCTTCCTTGCGCATATCAATGCAAGAGTTCATCGATGATGACACTACGCGATAGGCCTAGTTAGACCAGCTTACGTTGCTCGACGAATGACACATCAATGCTCTTGAGCATTTATGTATCTATCAAGAGCGACTTAAGAAAGCATACAACATGAAAGTTCACTTGAGGAACTTTCAGGTTGGTGACATGGTCTTTAAAGAGAACCAGCAAAATTCTAGCTTGCCACCCCATCTAAGGGACAAGTTTGTGGCAAACTAGTTAGGTCCCTATGTAATTTATAGTAAAATAGGACTTGGAACATACCGAATCGCCTCTCTTGAAGGAATCAAGGAACTATAACCCTTGAACATCAGTCATTTGAGGCCATTCCACATTTAGAGAGCCAAAGCCCACCCCAAAATCTCCAAGGATGCCAGCTATCGCTTGGTCAACCCCAAAATGCCCCAAAGGTATCTATAATCCCTTTGGTCAAACCAAAAGCTCCAAGGGTTCTCGCCATCGCTTGGTCACCCAAAAAGTTCCAAGGATTCCCACATCGCTTGGTCAAACCCCAAAATGCCCCAAAGGTGCCCATAATCCCTTTGGTCAAACCAAAAAGCCCCAAGGATTCCCACATCGCTTGGTCAAACCCAAAATTCCCCAAAGGTTCCCATAATCCCTTTGGTCAAACCAAAAAGCTCCAAGGATTCCCACATCGCTTGGTCAAACCCTAAAATGCCCCAAAGGTGCCCATAATCCCTTTGGTCAAACCAAAAAGCCCCAAGGATTCCCACATCCCTTGGTCAAACCCAAAACACCCCAAAGGTATCTATAATCCCTTTGGTCAAACCAAAAGCTGCAAGGATTCTCATAATCGCTTGGTCAACCTAAAAAGTCCCAAAGGTATCCATAAACTCTTTGGTCAAACTAAAATTTCCAAGGGTTCCCATAATTGCTTGGTCAAAAAAAAATATTAAAAAACAAACAAAAACAAATGATAATAAAAAATAACAAATTGCATCTCACTTCCATGCATACTCTTAAAAATCAAAACACAAAAAAATAATAAACTGCATTAGGCATCACATACATACATTGCATATTTGCTAGTCACACATGTCACAAGAACCATAGATTGTAATTGCTCGACAGTTCCATCATTTTCCACATTCAGTACATTCTATAAAAAACACCCATCCAAAATAATGCCCTTCGCATTTTTGCCATATTATAATCAGTTGTCCGCTAAGGTTGTTAGGGTTTTTCATAATTCAGCTGTCTTTAGATTTATAGTCAAAAGTTGTATATAGTCAGACATATTTTACAAAGGTAACATTTTACTTGGATCACACCTTGTTACATAGCATCCCCACACAAGTTAAAACACATAAAAATTCCCAAGTTGTGTGAATAGAAGATGAAACCTACAAAGTAATTTAGGGTATCATAGGTGAAAGGTTAGCCTGTTCATCCCCCTATGTGAATGGTTCGAGAATGCTGAGAATTGACAAAAGGACACGCTCTTCCCAATCCAATTCCTCATAATAAACAGTGGTTTTTACGACTAGCAAAAATCCCAAAACACCTTTGATCCCCAAAATCATAAGGATTCGTACTACACGTCCCTAAACAGGATGGGTAGTCATCCCCAAGGCCAAAAGGATCAATGCCATTACATAATAATATCCCCAATCACCTTTGGTTCCCCAAGTTGTAAGGATTCATACTACACATCCCTGAATAGGATGGGTAGTCATCCCCAAGGCCAAAAGGATCAATGCCATTACATAATAATATCCCCAATCACCTTTGGTACCACAAGTCATAAGGATTCATACTACACATCCCTAAATAGGATGGGTAGTCATACTCAAAGCCAAAAGGGATCAATGCCATTCACAATCCAACAACCTACGAGCTCACCTTTGAAATCCAAATGCAAAATCAAAAATCAAAATACTAACAGTGGTTATCTCCACTACTCAAACCCCTTGCTCAAAAAGAGAAATAAAAGAGAAAAATAAACAGTGATTTTCATCACTATGTATGAGAGCAAGTATCCCAACAAGTTGAGCAACCAAAAGACGCCTGAGCTTGAATCCTTGGAATTCTCAACATTCAAAAAACCATCTAGGTGATCCTCATTACAGGTTTGGTGGATATCCTACCTAGCAATGGCGGTATCCTAAACGCATGATGATATGTCTATCACATTAGCTTTGCATGTGTGTAGACCAATGTTTGCATGTGGATGAGCTAGCTTATGGTATCCTAGATTGCCCCGTGGATTAATCCTACTAAATACAACAAAGGAGTTAGTGGAGCTAATTAGGTGATTCTCAGTACAGGTTTGGTTGACAGCCTATCTGGCACTCTGGCGGTATCTTGATAAATACCATATAAATGAACTCAATTGCACACACAGGGATGTGAAATAACTTGGTCAAACTCAAGTTTGATTCGTACCTTGTTCAAAAGTCTTATGAGATAAATGTACAGTATTGGCTAGTTAGTTAAAACATCTGAATCTCAGAAAAAACTTAACTACATTCTAAAATAAATGTTGTACATGTCCATTCTTGCATCACCATTGAAAAATACAAAACCAATTTTTTTTTTCACACATGCAAAATCATTCCACAAAGAAATCACATAGTATAGAAAGTTAGTAAATCCTATACAGTCTATGGTGCCGCCACCAAGTTAGAAAGAAATCATTTCATCAATTCCATATGCATACATCATATAAATAGAAACATCACATTCATAATAACCCATGCATACATCAACATAAATAAATGTGCATAAAAGTAACAATAAATCACAAGTGTATAAACAAAAAGAAAGTCATGTATATATTGAGTCAAAATGCCCTTAGGCTACAATAAAACGGTCTTGTGTATCCGACTGCTCCAGAATCCCTAGGTCATCCCTAGTCAAGTCGTCTACCTCCACCATATTTGCATCATCACATGGAGCCCCCCAACCCTCCCTTGGTGCCTTCGCAACCCCACCACTTGCTGCTGCCGCATCCGTACCTCCTAGAGGCCCCTCACCCTGCCATCACCACATTTTCCACCAATGGTTGTTCTCTATAGTCACCTCGATATTTTTCACATCGGGGACATCAATCACTGCATCCAACTCCTCACCTAATGGCTCAATGATCGGCTAGGCCAGAGTACTCTCGTCACCCTGAAGCTGATAGATCAAGGGCTCACCAAGCAATCCATGGCACACCCCAAACTGTCGAGTCACCAAGACATATGAGAAATACTCCTACTCGGTCTCGTGTCACTCGATCAGCCACCTCCCCCTGTGCTCCCACTGGAGCCACCCCCAACATCAGGCCAGGCTAGATAGTCCCAGTATGGCCACTAGAACACCTCTCCTAGAGCAAGACGCAAGAAGGCATTAGCATAGTGCCCCACGACACCTGCCCATCGCCAAATCTACCCCTACTCCTTGGACCTTCGCCATAGGGTAGCATAGCCAATATCCCTATCCACCATCTCTCCCTGAGTGGTCCAAGGCAACCCCTATAGCCACTCCATAGCTATGTGCTGCCATCCCCAACACTGCAACAGGTAGCTGCATCCAATCCCCTTTCGCCTTCAGTAGTGAACCTCGTACAACTCATCATATAACTATGCCAATAATGTCTGACCCCACCTCATAATCAGTGGTACTGCCATCGGACACTCCACTAGTCAGAACACTACCTCAAGTAGGTTCCAAGGGAACCTCGCACTTGAGGAGTCAAGAAGCAGCATGTTGGAGATGAGGCACATAAGCAATGTATGCCTCACCCCCAAAATGCCCTTCTTAAACCACCACCGCACCAGAATCCTACCAATAAGGTAGTCCCCCTTTGCCTCTCCATTGCCCCATCCACCCCCATCTTTGTGGTATGCCCAAAGCACCGTGTCAGCACAATCATCCGCTGATCTCGAGGAGTCATTCGAATGGGCAGCCCGTCTATCAAAATCCATAGAATATGATAAACGTCCTCTAGATTCACTGTCATCTCCCCTATTGGGAGATGAAAGGTGTTGGTGTGGGGATCCCACAAATTGATCAGGGCAGTCAGATATGCTTGATCCCCCACCATAGGCTCTAACCGAGTCACCTGCTTGAACCCAAGGGCATCAAGCCAATCCCAGTCTGCCATAGTCAGTGCATCCTGCACTTCAGAGAATACCGTTGGCTGACGGTACCGAATCTTCACCACCTGCAAAACAAAACAACACAAAAACATTAAAACATGACAACAAATAAAAAAACATTTAATAAACTGTACAACACTAAAAAAAATATACAACAATGTATACAAATTGTACAACAAAAACATTTAATAAACTATACAAAAAAAACATTTAATAAACTGTACAACAACATTAACAAAATATACAGTTCAAACATTCAAAAAAAAAATCAATAAACAACGCAAAACAAAAACAAAATTTGTAACCTAGGGTTTTTAACTCTAGTTTAAACTAAAAAAAGCAAAAAACAAAATCAAAACAACATTTTAACCTAGGGTTTTTAACTCTAGTTTAAACTAAAAAACAAAAAACAAAAAACAAAATCAAAACAAATTTTTTAACCTAGGGTTTTTAACCTTAGTTTAAACTAAAAATACAAAAAAAAAACAAAATCAAAACAACATTTTAAAATAAAAAAAAAAGCAAAAAAATAAAATCAAAACAACATTTTAACCTAGGGTTTTTAACTCTAGTTTAAACTTAATACAAAAAAACAAAACAACAACAAAAATTTTAACCTAGGGTTTTTAACTCTAGTTTAAACAAAAAAATGAAAACATGAAATAACAAAAAAAAATTTAAACTAGGGTTTTGATCTTAGTTTAAACAACGCCACACAAAACACAAATACAAAATAATTAAACTAGGGTTTTGATCTTAGTTTCAACAGAAAAATGAAATGCAAATAAATTAATTACGGTTTTAAACTATAAAATAAAAACAAACAAAATAAAGAGAAGGAGCACCTACCGGTCTTGCCTCGGCTCTGCCACTCGATGATCCGGTCCATGCACTCATGGTATCCGTGAAATCTTGACAGTGTTCCGCTACGCAGACTCGAACTCCACCTCCTCACAGCTCCAAATCACCAAAAAAACAAAGTGCAAATGAGCCCAAACCCTAGTTTTGGCCCTTATATAGGCTCTTAGAATTGTAATCGTTCCAACCTGGGATGAGCGCTCTAGTTAGCGCTCGTCCCACCCTGGGACGATTACAAAACCGGTATTTGTCCCACCCTAGGACGATTAGAAAGCAAGAAAATCAAAAACAACAAAAACTACATCCAAAATGCACCAAAAATAGCAATAACATTGCCAAACAAAGGTGCCTTTGTGCTTGACATTCTAGGCATCCAAAACCACCGTTGGGGTCACAAATCCTCAATATCCTACTCCATAAGAAGGCTACCATAGCCATACCACTCCACGAGCAAAAGGATTTTCAAGAATTTCATCCCCAAAAGGCATCACAAAAAGGGTCCAAACCCACCCAAAAATAGCAATAACATTGCCGAACAAAGGCGCCTTTGCGCCTGACATTCTAGGCATCCAAAAATGACATTGGGATCACAAATACTCACTATCCTACTCCCTAATAAGGCTACCATAGCTGGAACACTCCACGGGCGAAAGGATTTTCGAGAATTTCATCCCCAAAAGGCATCACAAAAGGGTCCAAACCCACCCAAAAATAGAAATAAAATTGCCAAACAAAGGCGCCTTTACGCCTGACATTATTGGCATCCAAAATCGATGTTGGGGCCACAAATTATCCATATCCTACTCTATAAGAAGGCTTCCATAGCCGGACCACTCCATGGGAAGACGTATTTTTGACAATTTCAGCCCCAAAAAGCGTCATAAAAAGGGTTAAACCACCAAAAATAGGTCATATTGTTGGGAAAATGCATAAGCATTCAATGCAAAACAACTGAAGGCACCCTTAAAAAAGTCATCTTGGGTCAAATGACTCATCGATTTTCTCATGTCGGTCATTCCCTCATCGATTCGTCGCTTGAGGGGGTAGTCACACTTAGTCACCAATCAACAAATACACACCCAATCAAGGAAATGGCATGCATTCAAAGAATCATTGACAAAGATAGTCATTCTCCTGCTTGAGGTAGTAAACAAGCAATAATCACAAGTTGATCAAATACTGGGCATTCTAGAATCATGAACTCAAGGTTCCCACAGATAAAAGGTTGCGCCCTTTGCCTATTCATGATTGAACAATGTCTAAGATCAAGTAATACCTCATCGAAAAAGGTTAATACTTGAATTAAGCTCCTTAGCTTGTCAAAAGCAAGGATTCAAGAATGCATGCTCTTTCCATACTTGGGGCATCAAAATTTGGTTAGGTTATTGAGAAACCCTAATCATTAGTTCATTGGTTATCTATTTTTGCTTAGCACTGCGCCATGCACAGTGTATCCCAATAAGGGGCACATGTAGACACCAAAACAACACCAATATGATCAGGTGGCTACAAGCACTGACCGAATTGGCATACATAGCCCCTAGAGCAGCCCCTAGAGGTTAAATAGTGGTCCTAACCACTCCCACAAAAATTTTGGAAGGTCAGAGGTCAATTTTGCACCTTTCAAGCACCATGCTCCTTACTCGTTCCACCCTGGGGTGAATAGAATGCTATTCGCCTCACCCTAGGATGATTAGTAGCAATCACTCCGGGGTGGGGCAAATAGCAGGTTTGATGGGCAAAAGGTCAAACCTTAACAAATGGCAACTCAAATCCGCCACTCAACTCCACCTTCAATACATGGGAATGGTAGTGAGCATTTTTGAGCTCAAAGGGGTAGTCATAGAGGCAGTCATGGAGCCCTTAATAAGGGAGGAATATTCTCTCCCCTGGGAAGGCATGATGGCCAAATGGTGCCCCTACATGCACATTCAAAGTAGACCTTAAATTCTATAAAATGGTGAGTCTTCTCACCCCAAAAAAGGACTATAGGAGGAGCATTTGGAGCAACAGAGTGCTGCCGAATTACATCCTCACCCCTCACTTGTGCTTCTTATATCCTTGATCTCTCTTTTGGAAGGGAGGTTATTGGGTGAACATTGGAAACACAATACAAAACTATAACCTAAATATTTGGCCACAATACCCCACCCAATTTGCTGACACAACCCCCTAGGAGGTTTTGGACCCATCCCAAGTGGATTGGTGTCAAGACCAAGCCCCAAACGATAGACGTCCTGCCCCTGGGTGCCCCTCGCACTGCTATAGTCCTAATCACCCCACCCCAGAGTGATTAGAAATCTATAGCATATCTATCTACTATTTCTTTTGCATTTCATTTTATGTCATTCATATATGCTGGCATTCAAATTTCATGCCATTCTGATGAGTTTTGACTGTGTTTTCATTGTTTTTTGCCTTCACTAACATATAGGGAGAATTTTCGGATACAGGGTGATCGGGGCCGAATATACATAATCCGACCTTCTAGGTCATCTCAAAATGCCATATTTTGCCTAACCCCAACTTTGTAGGTGTTTTGGAGGCCTTTGGATGGGACATTTAGGAGGTTGATTTTTGACATTTTATGAGAATCCTAATCATCCCACCCTAGAGTGATTAGAAACCTACAATAGATTTCTTGATTGTTCTTTTTGTAGTGTGTTCTTGATAGTGTTTGTATTCTTCTGTCCAAATTTCATATTATTATGACATGTTTTGATTACCATTTTAATTATTTCATGCATGTATTAACCGAAGGCCTTGGGGATTGCATATTTCCCTCCATCCGCAGGTGCTATTAATCATTTGTTGTTTCTTTTAACACATGATCTCGACATCGAAGGGGCAGAAAGGAACTACAGACACATTCATGCAAGCGACGACGACGTTTGGCCTACCCATTTCAAATGTGGGCACACGGAAGATCCCAAAGGGAAGCGTACCATCCGTGGTGTAACAAAACTATATCTAACACTCCTAGCTCCTAAAAAGGAAGGAGACGTATTGTAACCATATATCAAAGCAAAATTAATAAAAATAAGGGCTACACTTTACATTTTCTTTATATCTCATTTCAGTTCTTTTATTTTTCCCTTTTCATGCACTTTAGTCCCTCGTTCATTTGTAGGACTTAGCGTTTCGTATGCTTTTGTTTGCACTGCACCCATTACACCTATGGGCTTTCGTATCCTTGTGCTTTCAATATGCTCTAGAAAGTGACCCTCAAATGTTCTTTCACTCCTAGTAGCATCATGGATATCAATAACATGGATAAGTGTGTGGAAAAGATACCTACTTGTAAGGTAGTAGCTTTAGTCATCCGACGATGATCTCCCTGAACAATGATGTCAAAGAGGAAGTATCTAGATAAAGAATCTTCTAAATATTTTTTTGCTATGATAGAGTACTCAAATAAAGACACTAATCAAGCTCTAAAGGATGCTAAGCTAATGTTTAGGGCTTAGTGGGATCCTTTTGTCATTCTTTTAGAGATGCTAGAAAATCTATATTCATATCACTATAAAACTAGCATGGTCCTTCAACATGTAATGTGGGTGGACAAAGCTATCAAAACCATCAATAATGACTTTTCAAACCATTATTTAAAGTTATAATGTGATGGAAATGGTGGAGTAATTATCCCTTTTGGGTTTGTATTTTTTGTTGATATCCAGTTGCTTGGGTTTGATCTACCTAAATTGTTCCTATTTGGTGGTGTTTGTTGTTTGTTCCTTTTATTTTGTCTAATTTAGCCTTTGAATAGTGGGTTTTTTCCCTTCTTTATTTTGTAAAATGGTTTAGGGACCCTTTCAAAATCCTTTCTACCAATCAAAAATATATATTTATCAATTATAAATGGAAACTTGTGAAAACAAATTGAAATAACTCTTATCATATATAAATGACTTATGGTATGATAATATGTATATCATATCTTTGACATAGAATAAAATAATTAAATAATATTGCTTTCATTTATAAATATTGTCTATTATGCTTTATCCATCTAGAATTATCTAACATATTTATAATATTTTTTATGCATTTCACTAGTAAGAATACCATTTTGAAAGTGTTTTGAGGGATACCATAGTAGTATATCTTTGGGTTTTCATTCAAGATATCCAACTTCAAAACCCACTCTGAGGGGACTAGGACTCCTCATAAAAACCTATGTTTTTAACTCAAAATTTTGGTCTCAGGAGAGATACTATAGTGATATATCTTTGATATTTCATTTAGGAGATCTAATTTCAAACCCTAATATGAGGGGATTTGTATCCCTCATAAAAATACATGTTTTTAACTCAAAATTTTAGTCTCATGGAGGATACCATAGTGGTATGTATTTGGGTTTTTATTTAGGAGATCCGAGTTCAAAGCTGGGTATGAGGGGACCAAGAGCACTCATAAAAACCTATGTTTTTAACTCAATTTTATCTTGTAAAGGATACCATAGTGGTATATATTTGAATTTCAATTTAGGAGGCCCAAGTTCAAACCTAGATACAAGGGGACCAAGATATCTCATAAATACTTGTATTTTTAACTCAATATTTTTTGCCAATGGGGCCATGGTTCAATGGTTGAGACATGGGTGATGTAAATCAAACCAAGGTTAAAATCAAGGGCAAAAATAAAATATATATTTTGATGTGACCAATTTTATGTAAATGAAAAAGGAAAACCCTTTCAGAACCCTATGTTTTTTAAAGAAAAATTAAGAATATAATTTAAATTTTTTTATTGATGTTTACTTTCTCTATTCTAACTTACTCTCTAGAATTTACAATTGTCGACTCTCTATTATAATAATATTCCTTTTAATAGCTAACCAAATGAATCTTGAGGCCTTAGGGAGAGCGTCTAGTGATAAAATATTATTCCAAGAAAAATATTTGAGCGTAGGAAATTTTGATTACTCTAAATTCCCAAGTCCCAAATTGATTGAATATTGAGCATATTTTGATAGATTTCAAACCAAATCATCCGTAGAGTATGATCAGTGGTGGACTCTATGGCGATGGCAAGGAGAGGGACCACTGGTAGGTGCGAGAGGCAGCAGCAGCGAGGGGATGATGGTGCGGAGGCACCAGGTGAGGGTTGGGGAGCTCCGCTAGAGGATGCGGACATGGTGGAGGTGGATGACTTGGGCATGGATTTTGGGGCTCCGGACCAGCCGGAGATGCAGGACGTCCCAGAGCAGTGGGAGCCAGAGTAGGCTGCTATTCTAGAGGCGCATATGCATCTAGCCATGGTGGACGACATGAAGGTAGGGGTGCACGCTGAGAATGCATGATTGGAAGAGTTGCTGTAGAGGTGAGATGAGGAGTTGGGGGAAGCTTTGCAGGAGAGGGATATCCTGTGAACTCATCTGGTGGAGTGGGATAGCGTGTTTGCTGCACACCACCAGGGGGATGGGGACACCAATGCTACACAGGAGAGGGATCTCCTATGGACGCAGCTGGCATAGCGTGACGATGCAGTAGCTTACTACCATCGACGGGAGGCAGAGTGGTTGCGACGGGAGATGGATTGGTCTCGGCATTGGATGGATATGGAGGGAGAGATTATCCACCTCGGTGGGTGGTTACCTGAGCCCCCTGGAGGTGGCTCTTTGCACCAAATGAGGGACAGTGTACTGAGCAGTCAACATCATATCGTCATAGGCGATTGGATGAGGGAGGTGGTAGCAGGCATGATGCGGGGGCTAGCAGTAGCCGCCCTGAGGGGTCCCATAGGACCCACCACATGGGGGGTAGTTCCCATCACACCGATCCTGTGTGATCATGGTGGCCGATGCCTTAGGCTTGGGGGTTTTGAGATTTTTTTTTTTGCTTTTTGCGGGGTCAGAGGACCGGTTATTGTAGCATGCGGGCATTTTTGATGATATATATGTAGATGACTTTATTTTATTTATGCGCATGTGATGATTTGATGTTATGCACGATGATGGGTGAATATGGATGTATGCATGTTGATTTATAGTGATGGATGCATATGTGTTGATGAATGCAAATGTTTCTAATTTATATGATATGCAAATGGAATGGATGGATTGAATTTGTGATGGTTGGTAGTCGCACCATAGACTGTGTAGAACTTTATGGCTTTTTGTCCTAGGCGATGGCTGCGGTAAATAGCTTTTTATGTATACATGTGTTTTTTTTTTTTGGTATGGTGAGAATAAAATATAGCAAGTTGGTTTCGAATGTAGTTAAGGTTTTCTGAGACTCAGATGTTTTAACTAACTAGCCACGATTGTACTTTATCTCACAAGACTTTTGAACAAGGTATGAATCGGACTTGTTTTGGACCAAGTTATTTCACATCCCTATGTGTGCAATTGAGTTCATTTATGTGGTGTTGGTCAGGATACCGCCAGTGCCAGATAGGCTGTCAACCAAACTTGTACTGAGGATCACTTGATTAGCTCCACTAACTCCTTTGTTGTGTTTAGTCAGATTAATCTACGGTGCTATCGTAGGATACCATAAGCTAGCTCATCCACATGCAAACATTGATCTGCACACAAGTTAATGTGATATATATATCGTCATGCGGGAGGTTTACCACCAGTGAACGATAGGCTATCAACCAAACCGGTACTAAGGTTTGCCTCATGACCTGTCAAAATGCTGAGAGTTCCAGGGATTCAAGTTCGACTCCCTTCTTTTCTTCAATTGTATTGGGATACTTGCTCTTTTGTAGTGATAAAAATCACTGTTTATTTTTGTATTATATTTTTCTTTTGAGCAAGGGATTAGGATATGGAGTGATGAGAATCACTATTTTATGTGCTTTTTTTTATGTATGCACTTTGGTTGTGATGTCAAAATTTTTTTTTGGATTTTTGACGTTTGCAAATTGTTGATGTTTTGCAACTTTTGAGAACTTGGGATTCTTGGGGAATTGGGTAGGGAGGATGCTTGTCCTTTTGCCAACTCTCAGCATTCTTGGGGTCATTCGCACAGGGGGATGAGCAAGATAACCGTTTCGCTTATGGTGACCTGGATTGCTTTGCAGGGTTCATATTTCGTTCACACAACTTGGGAATGTTTTATGTGTTTTAATTTGTGCTGGGATGCTACGTAACAAGGTGTGATCCAAGTAGGATTCTACCTGCGTAAAATTTGTCTGACTTGGTATAGTATGTGGCTAGACAACTAATGACGATTGAATGACAAAAACTCTCGATACATGAGAAAACAACTGACTATGATGTGGGAGAATAACGTGAATGGCGGTTATAGGCGATGAGCTATTGATAAAGTGGAAAAATGTAGAAGATGATGGTTTTGCCAAGTAATGACAGTCTATGGCGCTTTGACCTTTATGACCACAAATATGCAATGTGTGGGTGCGATGCGTAATGCAGCTATATGTTTTTGTGTTTTTGATGGATTGATTTGTGTGAATATGAAGATGATATGCAAAATAGAGCTCTTTATTTTTGTGACAATTTTGAGCATGCATGGAAATGAGATGCAAATTTTGTTATTTTTGATGATTTTATTGTTTTTGAATTTTCTTGTTTTTGACCAAGCGATTACGGGAATCCTTGGAGCATTTTGGGGATTGACCAAGCGATTGGGGAAATCCTTGGAGAATTTTGGGGATTGACCAAGCGATCACGATTTGGAGTTTTGGTTGACCAACGTTTGGTGAGCTTTTGGGTTGCACGATTACAAAAATCCTTGGAGCATTTTGGGGATTGACCAAGCGATTACGAAAATCCTTGGAGCATTTTGGGGATTGACCAAGCGATTACGGAAATCCTTGGAGCATTTTGGGGATTGACCAAGCAATTACAAAAATCCTTGGAGCATTTTGGGGATTGACCAAGCGATTACGGAAATCCTTGGAGCATTTTGGGGATTGACCAAGAGATTACGAAAATCCTTGGAGCATTTAGGGATTGACCAAGCGATTACGGAAATCCTTGGAGCATTTTGGGGATTGACCAAGCGATTAAGAAAATCCTTGGAGCATTTTGGGGGTTGACCAAGCGATTACGAAAATCCTTGGAGCATTTTGGGGATTGACCAAGCGTTACAATCTTGGCTTTTGGGTTCTCGTTACAACTTCTTTTTGGTTTTTGTTTTTATCTTGGAGTTGGGGGTTGCGTTACGAATCCTTGGAGCATTTTGGGGATTGACCAAGCGATTATGGAAATCCTTAGAGCATTTTGGGGATTGACCAAGCGATTACAAAAATCCTTGGAGCATTTTGGGGATTGACCAAGCGATTACGAAAATCCTTGGAGCATTTTGGGGTTGACCAAGTGATTACGAAAATCCTTGGAGCATTTTGGGGATTGACCAAGTGATTACAAAAATCCTTGGAGCATTTTGGGGATTGACCAAGCGATTACGAAAATCCTTGGAGCATTTTGGGGATTGACCAAGCGATTACGGAAATCCTTGGAGCATTTTGGGGATTGACCAAGCGATTACGGAAATCCTTGGAGCATTTTGGGGATTGACCAAGCGATTACGAAAATCCTTGGAGCATTTTGGGGTATGGCTCTTCTAAACATGGAATGGCCGCAAATGACTGATGTTCAAGGGTTCTAGTTCCTTGATTCCATCAAGAGAGGCTAGCCGGTATGTTCCAGGTCCTATTTTGCTATCAATTACATAGGGACCTAACCAGTTTGCCATGAATTTTTCCCTTAAATGGGACGACAGACTAGAGTTCTGTTGGTTTTCTTTCAAGACCAAGTCACCGACCTGAAAGTCCCTCAAGTGAACTTTCATGTTGTATGCTTTCTTAAGTCGCTCTTGATAGATATGTAAATTCTCGAGGGCATTAACACATCGTTCGTCAAGCAACGTAAGCTAGTCTAACCGGGCCTGCCACATAGTATCATCATCGATGAACTCTTGCATTGATATGCGTAGGGAAGGAATTTCCAACTCGAGAGGCATGACAACCTCGAAGCCATACACAAGCGAAAACGGAGTTGCCCCAATGGGTGTCCGAATGCTAGTGTGATAGGCCCACAGGGCAAGTGGGATCTGAATGTGCCAATCCTTATTATTATCTATGACTGTATTTTTGAGGATGGCAACTAGCATTTTGTTTGACACCTCTGCTTGCCAATTTGCCTGCGGGTAATAGGGTGTCAAAAAACTGTGCTGAATTTTGTACTTTGTGGTCAAAGCACGCACATCTTTGTTCTTGAATGACGTCCCATTATCCGAGATTATCTTGGATGGAATACCAAAATGACATATGATGTTATGCAAAATGAACTCCACAATGCAAGGTCCAGTCGTAGAGGTTAGCGAAACCACTTCCACCCACTTGGTGAAGTACTCTGTGGCCGTTATGATAAACGTGTGATGACCTGACGACATAGGGGAGATCTTTTCGATTAGATCTAGGCCCCACTACGAAAAAGGCCAAGCCGATTGGATTGGATGCAAGGCCTAGGAAGGTACGTGTGTCAAATTAGCATGGTGTTGACACTTCACGCACTTCCTGACATATGCACAACAATCTCGCTCTAAAGATGGCCAATAATAGCCCATGCGAAGAATGCACTTTGTGATGGCCATACCGCTGAAGTGGCCACCGCATGTACCATCGTGCGCTTGGGCGATCGCCCAAGTGGACTCTTGCTGGTCCAAGCACCGAAGGAGGATCCCTTCATAGCTACGACGGTACAAAATGTCTCCTAACAAGACATGCTTTGTCGCTTTCTACTTGAATGCGCATTTTGCGGCATGCGTCAATCCAAGTGGGAGGTTACCTAACTTGAGGTAGTCCCTTATTGAAGAATACCAATCCTGTTGATCAGAAGCCTCGATGGTATGAACAACCAGTCCCTCTTGAAGTTCATCCCTAGCAAAAGCTGAGTAGGAGAGAAATTGTAAGAATAGAGTTGTGTTGCTATTAAGGGGAGTAGGGGAGAACAAGGACCCCCAGTTGGCATGTTTCAGACGATCATGGATTCGAGAGAACCTATCCATGGATGGCTCAATCTGGATCAAGTGGATTCTTGGCATTAAATCAGAGCTTGCTCGCTCCATCGTCGATTGCGATAGTGTTTTGACTTGAATGGTGGTCATATCACCATAAATGTCTTGCGGGATTAGCGACCCCAAAGAGGCCATAGTGTCCGAAAAATGATTCGATGATCGAGGGAGTGCCTCGATGTCGTACCATTCAAGCTTTTCCAGGAATTTATCCACAAGGGCTTTGTAGGCCAGTAGAACTGGGCATTTGCATTGGAATACCCCTTTGACTTGGTTGACAATTAACAGTGAATCACCGAAGATATTCAATCGTTTAATGTTCATGGTGATTGTTGTTTGAAGACCTATGAGCAAGGCTTCATACTCTGCATTGTTGTTGGTGCATGGGAAATTTAATTTAAATGATAGGGGCATAGGAGCACCCTACGGTGTGAAGAATACTATTCCCATGCCACCACCTTGCTCACATTTAGAACCATCAAAAAATAGGGTTATGTCGGCCTGTGACTCAGGCTCGTCAGAATCTGGTGATTCAGAGACATGGAAGACCCCATCATTGGGTAGTTCTATAGTCAGAGGCTGGTCATCTTTGAGAGGAGCCTCTGCTAGTTGATTGGCTATGACCTGAAATTCTATGGATTTTTGTCCAATAAACTCTATTTCAAATTCCGTCAACAACATGATCCATTTGCCATGCGACTATTATGATAAGTACGACTCATCATGTACGCAATGGATTCTCCTTTGACACCACATCGTCTTGTTTCTCGCTGTAATGGCACAATTTTTGTAGCAAACACCACGCCAGCGAGTTTCTCAACGTATGCATAGTTAAGTTCATAGCTGACCAGGTTGCGGCTAAGATAGTAAGTAGCCTGTTCCTTGTGAAGTGGGAAGTCAAATGTATACTTTAAACATTGGTGAGCTATCGAAGGGACACACTTCATGTCCCTGATCCATGATCAGCCCAGCAAGATGTTGTAGGCCATCTCACCTTCCAATACATGGCACAATGTGGGTATGGTATTTTGTCCCACTTGGATTGGTAGGACTATTGTGCCGACTGTCGAGCAAATTGTGTCATTGAATGCTCACAGAGTGTAGGTGGAAGTTGTGATGTGAGATGCGGGCAACTTCAAATGTTTGAGAGCCACAGTTGTGATGATGTTGCTGGATGAGCCAGTGTCTATCAACACCCTCTTGTATGGGATCCCGTTGACCCGCATGATAACGTGCAGGGGTGGATCTGCCATGTCATCAGTCACTGATCTCAATTCGTCTTCCCGAAATGTGATGACTGGCTCAGTGCATCATTTTACATGCCCCACGAAGTTGTTGAAAGAATTTGTCTCGTGGGGCTGCAACTCGATGGCTTTCAAAATCTCCATTAGAGCTTCTCGATGGGGCATAGATTGTTGTATAAGCTCGTATATGGAGAGCCTAGCCGAGGTGGTCCTCAAACTCTGAGTTAGTTTGGTCCAAAGTGTGGCCACCGGCTTAGGCGGAGGAGGTTGTGCAAGGTGTTGTTGTGGTTGCAAAGTTGTTGGCACCTCTCCTGCCGCTATCGTAGGAGCATTCGTGCTCGGATACCTCCTGTTCTGAGTCACTATACTGATCATCCCTACATATCCCTGCATGGGGTAGTTTTGTGTGACCTCGTTAACTTGTAGGGTCTTTGCCTATGGAGCATGAGTAGGCAAGGGGTCTTTGAAGACCTCCATTTGTTGATTGCTTGGTGCGACGGGATTATCCACCGCTAGTGTCTTGTTATCAATCAGGTCTTGCACCAAGCCCTTAAATTTCCAACAGGCATTTAGGTCATGTCCCTACCGCCTATGGAACCTATAGTACAAGTCCTCTCTATACCCCTTAGGCTTGGGCATGTTGGGATCTATAGTCTGAACCTCTGGTAGGTTGATCAGATTTGCCGCTAACAAGCGGTCAAACAAGGAGTCCCTGGACTCTATGTAGGGTGTGAATTGTCACCTAGGGCGACGCTGCTGACTCTATTCTTGCCTCTAATTTTCTCTATCATAGTTGTTAGGAGGCACTGCCTGATAGTTAGCCTTTTGAGGCTGTGTTGCTTGTGCAGGATTAGGGACATTGATAGCAACTTGGTTAACCACAACGGGTTTTTGTTGCGTGGTCCTAGCTTTAGTGTTTTTAGTCCACTCTTTTTTCTTAGGTTTGGCTATCTCGCCATCCTGTATTTTGATCTCTTCAATGATCCTGGCTTGTGCTAGAGCTTCTTCTAAGGTGGCATATTGCTGCAGCTGCAATAGCACATAGATCGATCTCAAACAACTCTTGGAGAACATCTGAGTGAGGTCGAACATAGGAGGGAGGTAGGGCAGCTTCAAAAGCAATGTCCTCCACCGATTCCCATAGGCCGCCATGGTCTCCTCCTCATACTGCCTGAGGCTGGCTAAGTCACTCAGTGACGCCTTCTTCTTGGTATTGAAGGCGAAGCATTCGAGGAACGCATCCACTAACTGATCTAAGTTGTTAATGTTGTGCTTTGGTAACTGAGTAAACCAATCCGAGGTAGGGCCTGCGAATGTGGTTATAAATGTTCTCAATAACAAAGCATCATTGTCCTGAATGCCAAAGCATTGGCTCAGGAACCTTGTCACATGCTCTTGAGCATCCTCCTCACCTCTAAAGGTTGCCAACTAAGGTAGCTTAAAGTGTTCAGGGTAAGGGGGTGCTGGCACGGACGGATGCACAGGATGACTACGAAGTTGGCGTAAAGTGGGCTTTTGGGGCCCAAAATTTTTGGTCTCCATAGACTCCAAACGCTCTAGCAACGCTTTATATGCATCTGAGGATTTAATTTCTTCCTCTTTAGTTTGCTCCCGTTGTGGGTTGTGGGAGACTTGAGGCCTCTGAAGGGGTGGCCGGATGGCAACTCCTCCGCCTAGGTAGGGCATTTTGGCCCGATCTTCTTCTTGCTCATATTCCTCGTAAGCTTCCTGAGGAGTCTCTGGACGAGACCTATGACCCTGGGTGGGTCCCCGTGGAGGGTACCCATCGTTGTTCCGGGGAGTGGCCTCCCGCTCAGGTCTAGGAGGTCTCGGAGGCAGCACTTGGTAAGGTCACGGAGACCTATCTCGCACCAAGGGATTATGCCTCTCATATGGTTCTGCTCTTTGGGTGCGAGGGGTTGGGACCCTCTCAAGCACTGGGTTATGGAGCAGCTCATCTGTTTGGCATCGAATGCACTCTTTGCTAAGGCGATATAGATGCTCTAGCTACTGCTGGTCTTGCTCAAGCCGCGTGATCTGTGCTTGGCGGGCGGCATGTCTAGCGACTTCCAGGTCAATTTGTTCCACCATCCTAAGCCTAGGAGGCCTGGATGCCTCTCCTATGCACTTACCTCGGTCACGATGATCCGAGATCTCAATAGGTCGCTTCCCTCTGTCGAGGTTGGCGGCATTTACCCGAGGCTCTGGCCTCAGTGGGTGATCATGGTATCTAGCTGGTGCGGAAGTGCATGGCCCCCGTGCTGTATATTGCTCTTGAGGAATGTAATCATCTTCCTTGGGCTCCCTTTCATATGTGTGAAAGGGGTGGGCAGAGTTAGCTCACCCTGCTTGAAGGGCCTTGCGCTCTGGATTTTGTCTATTGGTTCTAATAGTGATGGGGGGCAAAGGAGGGATGCCATCATCATGTGGCCTCTCCTCATGGAAACTATGCCACTCTAGCGCTTCATCGCACGGTGGCCACTCATATCGAGCTTCTAAGGGAGCCTTCTTATCTATGTTGAGTGCCACGTGTAAGGACTCTTCCCGAAAGGGGCTATGATGAACGGGCATGTCCCTCAAAGGGGTGTCCCTATAATTCCATCTTGACATGGAATGATGCGGACTCTCTTGCGGGTCAGGCCACCAAGGCGGTATGACTAAGTCCTTAGGGCTATAGCGGAGGTGACTTGTGCCCCCTTGTACACTTTTCGCAGCTTTCGCCCTTGATTGGGCTTGGCTACGTGTGTACACCATGGTGGTGCTTTCCTACAAGCTATGTAGATTTTTATCTCTTTTTATGATTTTTTATGCTACACTAAACAGAAATGATCATACACACACACAAAGCAGTGATTATCTCGTTTAAATATTGAAAGTGTGTCCTAGACCTGGTTTAGTGTGTTTTTGATTTTTGTTTTTGTTTTTTTTTGTTTTTGTTTTTTTTGTTTTGAAGGTTTTTGTAAAGAATGTTTAAATGCAAAATGATGGCTCTTATGGCTCCCAAAAATGGTCGCCCCTTCGATATACCATTGCCAGGCCGATATACCAACCTCTCTATATACCCGCCCTTACGTGAGGGAAACTATAGGTACGTGAGAGCAGATGGTACGTGGAACGTAGGCGGTACGAAAGGGGAATCACCCTGTTTATGACACCTACCATAGAAGACTTATCCTCGTGCCTTGGGAATCACCCCAGCTACACTCGGTCAACTTTCATCAGGATTTACGTCTAGCAACAGTTGCGATCGGGGTAATGGATGCAAAATTCAAGCCAAGGTGGTGATGAAATCCACCGTTGGTCTTGATCAAGGGCTGGGGTTTTACGACCAGCGCCTTGGTTTTTAAGTTGCCACGTGGTGTGTGGGGTTATTTTTATTTTGCAAAATGGAAACAAGCAAGCGGTAAAGGAAAACTAATTTCCCTAAGCAAGCAAGTACCCTAGAATAGAAAAACTGAAGATAAAAATAGACAAGAAAAGTTCAGAATCCTTACCTCTTCTCTGCCCAAATCTTCCGATTCTGAGTTTCTACTCGAAGACTGCACAGATAGAAATTCATCCCAGGGGGAATGAATTACAGGACTGTATTCATCACAGGGTGGGGCGAATTCCCATTCGTCCCTGGGTAAGACGAATTACAGTTCTGTATCCGCCTCCTGATGGAACGAACAACAGTCAGCGTGTGAAACTCGGCACCTGCAAGCAAAAAACAACCAAGTTTGGATCAGATATCTGATCTTAAAAATAGAGGACAAGGTCCCACCGTGATCGCCACTGAAAGCACGAGGATACAAAAACAAAAAAGGAAAAGCTCCAAGCACGATGCAAAAATGAAACTGAACTTAACGCTAAACCCTACGAATTAAAAATGCATGAAATGGAGAAAAACATGAATTGAAGCCCAAATGAAATAACAGCCCTTCTCTTTTATTGATGTATTTCACATTTCGGTTACAATCCACATCCTCCCTTTTTAGGGGCGAGGAGCGTCAAATTCATCTCTTGGTCACATCCATGGATAACCATCCTTCTTTCACGTGCCCACATGTAAGATGGGCGGACCAAAATGTCACCACCGCTTGTGTCTACGAATGTTGATTCCTTGCTGCTCCTCCGATGTTCTGATCCTGCATTCAAAGGAACAAGAAATAGTTAGTAGCACCTGCGGATGAAACAAAACATGCAATCCCCAAGCCTACGATCAATGAATGAGAAAAATGAATTAAACTATAACTAAAATGAATCCAAATGCTCTAAAAATTTGATAGGGGCATCAGGACATCACCAGGAGGGCACTACAAAAAGAATAGTCAAGAAATTCCTCACCGATTTGAATTCGCTCTAGGGCGGGACGAATTTACCTGCAACAAAATGCCGAAAAGGTACTGTCCCAAATGTCCTACCTAGAGAGCTCCAAAAGACCTACAAACTTGGGGTTAGCTAATTGGGGGTATTTTGGGAAGACCCAGATGGTCATATTTTCCCAATTTGGCCTCCATTAGCAGGAATTTGATGATGCTACCTGCAAGTTAGTAAAGACAAAAAGTGATAGAACATGATAAGATTTGCTCAAAACATTACGAAATCAAAATTGCAAACTACCTAAGCAGCATAAGATGAAATGCAAGATAAAAATGATAGAAAGAAAAATCTACCATAGATTCCTAATCATTCCTAAAAGGGATGATTAGACTCGCGACAGTGCGGGGGCGCCCGGGCAGGCCGCCCACCGTTGGGACCTGATTTCGACGCCAATCCACTTGGGATGGGTCCAAAATCTCTTGTAAGGTGTTGTCGAAAAATTGGGGTGGTATTCTATGGCCAAATTTCAGGTTTTGGGCTCAAGATTCGACCTTCCAATGATCACCCAATGACCTCTTCTCCAAAAGAGATCACGGATGTGAAAGGCACAAATCGCACAAGGATGTATGGGGAAATAAAATGGCAGCACTTCGTTGCTCCAAATTGCTCTTACTCTCTATATTTTGGGGTGAGAAAACCCACCAATTTATAGACCTGGAGGTCTCTTGGGATGAGCATGCAGAGGCGCCACTTGGCAACCATGCCCTTCCAGGGGAGGGAAGATTCCTCCCTGAATAGGGACTCCATGACTGCCCTTGTAACAACCTCTAACGCTCAAAAATGCTCACCTATACTCCCATGCAATGAAGGAAGCGTTAAGTGGCGGATCCGAGCTGCCATTTGCCAAGATTTGACTTTTTGCCCGTCAAACCTGCAATTCGCCCCACCCTGGAGCGAATTGTGAATTCATCCCTGGGTGGAGCGAATCCCAGTTTGAATTCGTCCCTGGGTGGAACGGATATTGAGCAAAGTGCCTGAAGGTGCCAAAATGATTTTTGACCTTCCAAAACTATTGTGAGAGTGGTTAGGACCACTTGTTTAACCTCTGGGGGCTGCCCTTGGGGCTGTGTGTGCCAATGTGATCAGTGTTTGCAGTCACATAATCGGATTGGTGCTATTTTGGTGTCTACACCTAATTATAGCTACAATATTCATCAAGAAAATCATTCTTTGGTGGAAGAATTGAAGCACTTCAATGATAGAGGAAATAATTTGGTAAGGGGTAAAGAGGGGATCATTAGAAGTGAGCTTCTTGAGCCTTGGAAAAGCTTTCATGTTGCTTTTTGAATAACCTAAGAGATGTAAAATATGTAAATGTGTCCAGATATTTTATGATATCATTAGAGATATCCATGGATGGGATTAGGAAAGGCATGATATATTATGCTAAACATCAAATATTTCACTTGCTTATGTTCAAAAATATGCTCTAGAAAGTGACCCTCAAATATTATTTCACTCCTAGTAGCATCATGGATATCAAGAACATGGAGAATGGTGTAGAAAAGATACCTACTTGTAAGGTAGCAGCTTCAGTCATCCGACAATGATCTCCCAGAATAATGATGTCAAAGAGGAAGTGTCTAGATAAAGAATCTTCTAAATATTTTTTTGTTGTGATAGAGTCCTCAAATAAAGACATTAATCAAGCTCTAAAGGATGCTAAACTAATGTTTAAGGCTCAGTGGGATCCTTTATCATTATTTTAGAGATGCTGGAAAATGTGTGTTCATCTCACTATAAAACTAGCATGGTCCTTCAACATGTGATGTGGGTGGACAAAGCTATCAACACCATCAATAATGAATCTTCAATGACTTTTCAAACCAATCTTGAAAGGGATAATGTGATGGAAATGGTAGAGTAATTATCCCTTTTGGGTTTGTGTTTTTTTTTGATATTCGGTTGCTTGGGTTTGATCTGTTCCTATTTTGTGGTGTTTGTTGTTTATTCCTTTTATTTGGTCTAATTTAGCCTTTGAATAGTGGGTTTTTTCCCTTCTTTGTTTTGTAAAATGGTTGAGGGACCCTTTCAAAACCCTTTATACCAATCAAAAATATATATTTATCAATTATAAGTGGAAACATGTGAAAAAAAATTAAAATAACTCTTATCATATATAAATTACTTATGGGATGATAATATGTATATCATATATTTGAAATAGAATAAAATAATTAAACAATATTGCTTTCCTTTATAAATATTGTCTACTGTGCTTTATCCATCTAGAATTATCTAACATATTTATAATATTTTTTATGCATTTCACTAGTAAGAATACCATTTTGAAAGTCTTTTGAGGGATACCATAGTATTATATATTTGGATACCATAGTATTATAAAATTAAAACCCACTCTGAGGGGACTAGGACTCCCCATAAAAAGCTATGTTTTTAACTCAAAATTTTGGTCTCATTAGAGATACTATAGTGATATATTTTTGATATTTCATTTAGGAGATCTAATTTCAAACCCTAATATGAGGGGATTTGTGTCCCTCATAAAAATACATGTTTTTAACTCAAAATTTTAGTCTTATGAAAGATACCATAGTGGTATGTCTTTGGGTTTTTATTTAGGAGATCCGAGTTCAAACTTGGGTATGAGGGGACCAAAAGCACTCATAAAAACCTTTGTTTTTAACTCAATTTTATCTCGTAAAGGATACCATAGTGGTATATATTTGAATTTCAATTTAGGAGGCCCAAGTTCAAACCTAGATACAAGGGGACCAAGATGTCTCATAAATACTTGTATTTTTAACTCAATATTTTTTGTCAATGGGGCCATGGTTCAATGGTTGAGACATGGGTGATGTAACTCAAACCAAGGTTTAAATCAAGGGCCAAAATAAAATATATATCTTGATGTGACCAAGTTTATGTAAAAGAAAAAGGAAAACCCTTTCAGAACCCTATGTTTTTTAAAGAAAAAATAAGAATATAATTTAAAAAAAGTTATTGATGTTTACTTTCTCTATTCTAACTTACTCTCTATAATTTATATTTGTTGACTCTCTTTTATAAGAATATTCCTTTTAATAGCTAGCCAAATGAATCTTGAGGCCTTAGGGAGAGCGTCTAGTGATAAAATATTATTCCAAGAAAAATATTTGAGCGTAGGAAATTTTGATTACTCTAAATTCCCAAGTCCCAAATTGACTAAATATTGAGCATCTTTTGATATATTTCAAACCAAATCATCCTTTTGTGTAAAAATCAGAAAATAAAGATTTTTAAAGCATATTTTGAATTTTATGTGCAATATATTTGAGTTCATCTCCTTCAACAAAGTTACTAATATAAATCCATGATCTTGAGTTGTTTCTCATAATAATATAGTTTTTAATCTTTCAAACTTTACGAGCTAGGAACATTTGACCCAATAGTTTGCATTTTCAGTCAAACATAAGAAGATAAGATTTCAACCAGGCATCAAACCAAATGTTTTCATATTTCCTCTCAACTAACCATCTAATATGTTTTTTTATGAATTGAAGACTATATAATATGAAGTTCCATATGGACAATCCTTTAGGTAGGGTTTTTTTCCTAAATAATTTTATTGAATCAAGAGAACTTATATACTTGAAGTAATATTTTTGCCCAATTATTTTTTTGATCTCTAAATAATCTCCACCCAAGTTTTGTCCCTAAGGCCAAACTCATAAATTTTTAGTTTTGCAAGCCTTATCCTCTAATATTATTTCTTTTACAAACATTATCCCACTTTAAAAGAGAAAACCTATTTTTTCCTTACATCCTTACCAAAATTATGGCTCTAGGAAGCTTTGCGACCAAAATTCAGTTTTTGCATGAAAATTCCTAGGTAGGAATTGGGGTTTCGGTGGGAAACATGGTTTATTTGTAATAAAAATAGATAATTAGGGTTTCAATGTAACTTTTGGGCAGAGAGTCTGTGTTTTCACCATTTTTCATGAAAGTAAGATGAAAGTAAGGGTTTATATTGTAGTTTCTCTATTTTTTAGAAAATTGTTTGTGACCTGTTGATTTTGTTTTTCATAAAATGCCTTTAGTATCCTTTATGGGTTATAAGTTATTCCAATGTTATTATATGGGTGTGAGGTATGGGCTAGCATAGATAAGAATATAAATAATCCAAAGGTAACTCATTACAAATATTTCATATTTAAAGCATTAGCCCCATATGAGATTTTACTTGATAAAATTGAGACTTTTGTACTAGAAGTAGAATATATGATAGGACTATTGGGGTACCTAAAGAAAATAAAAAAATATAAACCTACCAAAACATGTAGTTAAACAAACATTGAATAGAAAAAATACACACAAATGAAACAAAATAACAAATGGATACAAAAAGTGGAACATTAAATTAAATCCCAACAAATATATTAAATGGTATGTGAGATAAAAATTCACACTTTCATGTAGACTAAAATTTTAGAAAGAAAAAAAAGATACACGTCAATGAGCTCAACCCAATTTTTGAACACAAATAAAAGAAATATGGAGATGAAAAGATAAAATGGAAGGAATAAATACTTATAGCTAAACTAAGATCTAGTTCATACCATGTTAGATGAGATATTTGGGAGATGGATAATACCTCAAGAGGTATTATCAAAATAGATATTTGTCTTTTGTGTATCAAGAGTAGTGGAAACCAAAAAGTATTTTGTAATGAAATATGAAGCCTAAGGGACATTGGAATGCATATAAGGACACTTTAATAGCAAACTCTCTAATGGAGATTTCTGAAGAATTGAGAATGGAAAAAATAAGGACACCTCTCATAAAAATCAACAACAAAAGAAACATTGAACTAATAAATATGTTTACCTATTTTTTTATACAAAAGTTCACTCACACACCACATCCCCTCGTGGTTTGAACCTGAGTCTCCTAAAAGAGATCCCAAAACCCTAACCAATAGGGTGTCCAACAAAAGCTTATGTAATTTTTAAAAATTAAATAATTTAATTATAAATTTATAAATCAATATTGATTGGAATGAATTTAATTTAAAAAATATATTTCCACATATTAATTAAATTTTTATCTTTTAAATTCAAAAATATATTCAAATAAAATTATGAATGGTATGTGTGGGAATTGATGGTGGAGAGAGTCCAGAGGAAGCTAGCGGGGTGGAAAGGGGTGCTCTTGAACCAAGTTGGTAAGGCCCTTTTGGTTAAAACTAATTTACAAAGCATTCCTATTTAATTCCTTTCTTTGTTCAAGATGTTAGGGATAATTCTTGTAAAATTAGAGTATATTTAATGCTACTTTCTTTGGTTTAGATCTCATGACAAAAATATGTTTTCCTTAGTATCTTGAGATCAAGTTTGCAGTTGTAAGGATATGGAAGTACTTGGTCTAAGAAAAATGAGTTTAATGAATAGGGTCCTTATAGCTAAGAAAGGGTAGAAGTTGATCCCAAATTCTAATACAAACTGAGTAAAAAATTTAAATCCCAAATACTTGGGGGACAAGAATTTTATTTTATTTTATCCTAACATGTACCAAGGATCTACATTCTGGAAAAGCATGGTTAAAATTTGAGCAAATATTTTGAAAGGTGGATGTTGTCTTTTGGGTAATGGTTAGAGGGTCAATTTCTAGAGAGATAGGTTGACAACAAATAGATCTTTAAATTCCTTTTCTACCTTCTCTCAGGTTGAATTTACCACAACACAGGTTTTTGGATCAAGGGTTTGTGATTACTTTGAGATGGCAAATGATAAAAAATGTTGGATACCTCTTTCCTTCCCCGAATAGTCTTAAGATGAGGAATACGTTTGTAAAGCCCTTTCAAAATTATTAAAATATATTATTATAGTATCTAAAGATAAACACGATAAGCTATTTTGGGGATCTAAAAATAATTAATGTTTCTTGATCAAATTGGCATATGCACTCCTTGATGATAATGAAGAGCCTTGGTTACCAGCTAAGAAAATTTTGCGCAAATGTCTCACACCCAAAATGAATATATATATTTGGTTGGCTTTGTAGGGAAAGTACTTAATACTGGATAATTTATAGAAGAGAGGTCTTATTTTACCCAATAGATGTTATTTGTGTAGGTTGGTAGAAGAATATCCCAAGCATATGTTTTCCTTGTGTTCCTATTCTAAAGAAAAATTTTGGAGCTAAATGCCCATGTGGAGCAATGAAGCACTCCTTATTTGTCATCTTAGATTTGATCATTCACATCATTTGTCCTCCCTCATCTGTGGTGGAAGATATGGAAGGAAATAAATTTGGAGCTTTGAAGAACACTTCTCATCACCTAGAGTTAGTTTTTGTTAAGACTATCCTTGTCATGGTGGAGAATGTTGATCTCTTATCCTTGGATGTGAGGAACATTGGTACAGAAGCTAGGATAAAAAGAATTTAGGTTTTAAATATTCTCTTACTTCAATCCTAATAATCCATCACCCAATAAAAGTGATACTATTTGTGAATCTCCCCCTCCTAGGTGGATTAAATTAAACTTTGATGGTGCATCTAATGGTAATCTAGGTCAAGATGTAGCAGGTGGTGTCATCAAGGATGTGGAGGAGTGAATTTTCTTGGCTTTTACTAAAAACATTGGAATCCAAAATACCCATGCAACTGAGACTAGAGCTATTTTCAAGGATTTTTATAGTTAAAATATTTTGGCTTTAGAAAAGTCATAATCGAATATGACTCACTCAATATCATTAATATAGTTAGAGGGATGCAAACTTCAACTTGGACAATCTCAAACCTATTGGAGGAAGTGCCTAAATTGGCCTAAACACTTGAAATTGTCTAGTAACAACATGTGTTCAGGGAGGGTAACAAGTTGGCCAATTTCTTGGCTAAACTGACACATCTCAAAATGACATCACTATTTGGAACAGGAAGTTACTAAAAGGTCTAATCCAACTAGCTAATGATGTCAGAAGAAGGTAATTTGCTTGTTACTTATTTTGTGGTTAGATTTTGGCTCTTTTCAAGGGGAATTTTGCGGTACTTTTTAAATTTTAGGTACCATATTTTTTAAATTCAAACAAGAGGAGATCTTGGTCCTAATGGGGTGGGAAGAGTGGGAATCGAAGGATGTAGAGTTGTGGAAGGAATCTAGACCCAAAAAAACCAAGAACTAAATTTTTGTTATTGATGGTTTTTTGGAAATGCTTTTTGTCCTATTCATTTTGTTTTGTTAGTCTAGTTAGCTCAGCCAAGGGCATTTGCTATCCCTTGCATGGGATTGAGCTGCCTTAGGCTGTCTTAAAATTTTAAGAGTATGTATGGAATTATTTTGGAAAAATTATTTGGGTTCGGTCTTGTTGGATCTTTGTATCCTGGTTTCTCTTTTGATGGCCTATGGCCCTCCCTTAATATCTCAATTTTTTTTGGGTCCATTTGTAAAAGGTTTGGGGTTCTTTTCAAAATGCCTTCTTCTAAGAAATAAAAAAGATTATGAATAGTATATCGTTGGACCATTATCTAGGCTTTCCAAGTTCAAATAATGGGGAGGGAGGACCTCATTGTGCCCTAGGGAGTGTGGCCTCAATTGTGTCACCATTGTACTTAACCTTCCTTCAACATAAAAAAATAAATTAAATGGAAATAAAATTTAGTTTATCTTTCCAAAGATTAAATGCTTTGGTTTTTGTTTTATATGAGTGTTGTTTGTTACTTGTACACTAAAAATTGTACTTATAACAATTTTATTTTATTTGTACAAATTTAATATTACTAGTACAATCATCATTATTTGGATTTTTTTAAAGTAACACCAATTATAATGGATTGAGGCATAGTAATAGAGGTATGCTTCCTCATAATATTATATGTTTTATTAATAAACAAAAACAAGTAAAAGTAAAATAAAATAATAAAAAATTAAACCTTAAAATATCCATAATAATTTATTGTAAATCTGGGATAATGTTAATGAAAATCCTAGTTTTTGTAGTATTACTAGTAGCCTTCTTATAACATGGTAATATTGATTTAAACTCCATGGCATCACTAGTTGAGAGATGGCTCGAAACAAAAGTATTATTAATAAAATTTGAAATTAGATTTGAAAGGACCATTTTCTTAATAATAAGTTATATATGTGGCTTCTATTGGGGCCATTGCCATAAAAATGCTAAAATATTACATTTGCTAATTTACCATCAAATTTGTTAAACCATATCAATCATGGTTACCAAAAATATTTTTTATTTAATTTTCTATCATATAGATTCTTCAAATCTTCATGTATCTCACATTGAAATGTTTGCACAATGATCTCCTTAACATTATTTTCATTAAGAGATAAGATCTCACTTGACCATTTGCCTTCTAAAATTAAAATTTCATAAAGATGAAGACCAACACCATGATTGGCTAAATTACTTGTTATCATATTTGTAATTGTAATCCATATAAGAAGTATCCTAACCTCTCCATAGTTCATCATTAAATTTATTCTTTTTTTTTTATGATTCATATCCCATGTTATTGGATTGAAACAAACTTAAAATTGTTTTGCATTAATTTAAAACACCATTATCATTTAAGTAATTAAGCATATTTATTAAGTTTTAAAAAATATTTAAAAATAAAAATTTAGATGTATAAATTTAATATTTTTTTCTTTTTTAACAAACTTACTTAGGTAATTAAAATAAAGTCCAAAGCCCACAAGAACATAATTTAATAGTTTAAAACTATGCATTAATAATTATATAATGTTTTTGGTAGTTACAATGTCTTTTATATAAAAATATTATTCAATGTAATCTATTATATTTAATAATATATATTCAAATTTTTGTCATTGGAAAGTTACTTATAATATATAAAAATAATGAAAATATAAAATATTGAAATTATTATCAATTTATATAAACATAAGATAAAATATTTAAAAACATGATCATATTCAAATTATTATCAAATTTATATATACCTCTCTCAAAATCGTATGTTTTTAATTTAACATATATTTTTTATAATACATAAGAGAATAAGTAACATGACAAAATTAATGGTATTAGTGGATGCTACCACTATAAACCCTAACCACTATTTGAACACTGGATCTTCTTAAAGCAAGAACAAAGCCATAACCAATGTGTTGTCCTTGTCAATCTAACTCAACACTTTTCTACCAAAGATGTTTTGGTTGAATGGTGGGTGTATGGATGATGTAGCTTACACCAGATTTCAAATCCTTGAAGCACTGAATAAGCTATATAATTCAATTTAACTAAGTTAATGTAAAGGAGCAAAAACAACCCTTTCAATACTCCATTGTTTAATTACTTTATATTAATATTAATTATAATAATATTTTATAATTTTAACCAACTATAATCATAGTCCATTAGATGATTCAAAACCAAGGTTGAGCATTCCCATACCAACCATGACCACTTGTAAATCCGAGAGCTAAACTTATTCAATAGGTCACGATCCCTCATACTCAATTTAAGATAAACACAAGGTCAAGAGAGCTAAAATTATTCAATAGGTCATGATCCCTCATACTCAATAGAAGATAAACACAACCACACATAGGTAGTGGTCCGGTCCTATCCCATTGTATGATTCAAAATCAGGGATGGGCATTCCTATCCCAGCCATGACCCCTAGTAAGGTCCAAAGCTAAACATATGCAATAGGACATGACCCTTCGTATTCAATAGAATAAAAACACACAACCACACATAGATAAACACACAACCACACACAAGTCGTGGTCCTATCCTATTGTATGATTCAAAACCAAGGCTGAGCATTCCCACCACACAACCATGAACCAGGAAAGCCGAGAACTAAACTTATTCAATAGGTCATGACCCCCTCATACTTACTAGAAGATAAACACATGGCCCAAAGTGCTAAAATTATTCAATAGATCATGACTTCTCGTCCTCAATAGAAGATAAACACAACCACACATGCAGTGGTCCTATCCCATTGTATGATTCAAAAGTAGGGCTAAACATTCCCATCCCAGCCATGACCCCTAGTAAAGTTGAGAGCTAAACTTATTCAATAGGCCATGACCTTTTCGTATTCAATAGAAGACAAACACACAACCACACATAGATCAACACACAGCCACACACAGCCCCTAGTAAATCGAGAGCTAAACTTATTCAGTAGGCCATGACCCTTTCATATTCAATAGAAGACAAACACATAGATCAACACATAGTCACACATAGATCAAAACACAGCCACACATAGATCAAAACACAGCCACACACAGGACGTGGTCCTATCCCATTGTATGATTCAAAACCAAAGCTGAACATTCCCATCCCAACCATGACCCCTAGTAAGGTCGGGAGCTAAACTTATTCAATAGAAAATAAACACACAACCAAACGTTTGTTTGAACTTTAAACCTCCAAAAAATAACAAACCCTAAACCATTGAAACTAAAAATAAACATAAAATTGTCTTAAAAATATAGCCAAAATGAAAGTTTCAAACACATGAAATCGTCTTAAAAATAAAAATAAAATTGTCGTCCACTAATTCAACGTAACGTATTAGTATTTACTAGAAAGAAGTTCATGTCTTACATAATCATGTGAAAGTGATATTTACATATAAAATAACTTTACATATAAAAAAACACAACCTACAAAGCAAAGTTGAAAAAGAAGTGCCCAAGCTAACAATAGCACGCACGTAACTAGCACAGTCATAATCGTTCTGAGAAATCCTCAGCTGAAGTTATTGTTGAGAATGGCTTAGTACTCCATCATAAGATCGTAGATGGCATATTTGTGGTTTTCATGACTCCGTTAAGGTCAATTCTCGTGCATATAAGGTGGGTTGTTCCACCGCTAAGGTACCTTCAACAATCTGTTCCACGATCTTGAAATAACTTATCCTTGGTTTACCTTCTCTCTTCATTCTCTTGTACTCCTTCACAAGCCTTTGCCATTTTCTCTTACAAGCTTTCCCGGTCCTCGAATTGAGTTTTACAGACATCTCTTTCCACAAGTTTTTAATGCTACGTTTGGTCTTGGGCGCTCTAAATTCTACGTCCATTTGAAGCCTATGTCTTATGAGCTCCCTTGTCTCACTCGAAATCCATTTCTTCTTTCGGTTGTTCATAATGCCTCGAAGGCCCACATCTCTTTCCTGGCTACAACTTGAAGTTCCTGAATTGATGCCTGTGCTTCCCTTACAATGGGTGGACTCCTCAGCATGACCTGCCATCTCTATCTGTGCAGGCCCAGGCCGTGTGTAATTGCAATTGTTGGCCCAGTCCCAATACAACAACATGTAGGCCAGTTGATCGCTTTCTTCACTTATGTAGTAGTCCATTTAGCTTTATTCAAAGTTGTCTGATGGGATAGACCCGTCTAATACCTGCATGTAGGTAGTTATTCCCTTTAACTGAGAAGGATGGAATTATAATAACAATTGAAAAAAGACCACATTGTCATATTTAACCAACCTATTTTTTTTTTCCTTCCTGAGTAAAAACTTTCCTATACGGAACAGAACAATAAATAAAATTACCTCTAAGAATTACCTGTATTCTTATTTTCGTGTGGCTTTTCCTTTGTTTCACCTCAATTGCTCCGAGGCATCGGTGCTCCGTGATTGAATGTCTTTAAGCTTCCTTTGGCCTTTACAATAGATAAATAGTTGCATATATTCATAACAAATTAGCAATGCTAATCAGTCTGGCCTTATATTGTGATTCTCCCCCAAAAAAATTTCAATTTTGGTGGCTCAAGTTGCTCAAATTAAATGAAATTTAGAAATGATATCTTTTAAAATAAATAAATATATTTAAAGCATATAATTCTAACCAGATTTACGAGGCTCATCCAATAACATGTTTTCTAACCAGATTTACGAGGCTCATCCAATAACATGTTTCTTTTTTATTGTTCCAATGTATATTTTATTTGCACATAAACCAAGAAATAATTTGGTCTCTAAGTTAGTTAATGTTAAATAACCCAAACGAATAAATGTATTTATTTTTTAAGTTAATCTATTTTTTCCGTTGAATAATACTTTTTATATATATTTATTATAAAATTAAAATTAATTTTAAAATATGTAATTTGTTATATAAAATTGTTTCAAAAATTGTTTTTATTAAAATTCTTAAAAAAAAATTAATATATAATTACATGTGGTTTTTATTTTTATTTTAAGAGGTGATGTTCCTTAAGATTATTTATTCTTACAATGGTTATCATCAAATTATAAATATTTTTAAACACATGGAAATATAATATTAAAATATTAATTATCAATTTTCCTTTCTTTAAGTAAGGTAAAGTACACTGAGTAGTATAATTGAGGTCACATTCTCGGAGGGCACAATGGACCTGATTTAAATTTAGGTACGCCAATTCTCCGAGGGCACAATGGACCTGATTTAACAATTCTCGGAGGGCACAATGGACCTGATTTAAATTTAGGTGGGCCACAGTTTGAACCTTGGACCTCCCAAAAAAACCAAAGCCGGAACAATTGAGCAGCACCCCAAATGCACCACTAAGGTGTCCTTATGTGACCTATTTACTTTTTTAAGATGATTTTTTCGATAAAAATTTTAATTTAATGTTATAAAAGCAATATATATACAATTTTAATAATAATTAGAAAATCATTTATAATTATGATAATTAATTAAAAAAATAAAAATCGATAAGATTTCTTTATGGGAAAATTTTAGAACACTCCAACAGTTGCATATATTCATAACAAATTAGCAATGCCGAATCTTTCTGGCCATATTGTGATTCTCCTCCCAAAATTTTTCCAAAGTTTGGTGGCTCAAAGTGGCTCAAATTAAATGAAATTTAGCAATGATATTTTTGTAAATAAATAAATATATTTAAAGCATATAATTGTAACAAGATTTACCAGGCTCGTTGCCAATAATACGTTTTTTTTTATTTCAATGTATATTTTATTTGCACATTAACCCATAATTAATTTGGGCTATATATTTGTTAGTTAATGCTAAATAACCCAAAGAAATAAATGTATTTGTTTTTTAAATTAATATTTGAGTAATGTTTCTTATACATATTTATTATAGGGATTGAACTCAAAACACATCATCAATAATGCAAGTAACATTTTTTACCAAATATTTATCAATAAAATTATATTAATAATTAATTTTAAAATATGTAATTTGTTATATAAAATTGTTTGAAAATTTGTTTTTATTAAAAGTCTTAAAAAAATTAATATTTAATTACATGTGGTTTTTGTTTTAACTTTAAGCGGTGGGTTTAAAATATGTAATTTGTTATATAAAATTGTTTGAAAATTTGTTTTTATTAAAAGTCTTAAAAAAATTAATATTTAATTACATGTGGTTTTTGTTTTAACTTTAAGCGGTGGGGGTCCGAGGTGTAGACCAATTGGTTAATCCAAACCTCATAAGGGAGGCGGAGGTCCAAGGTTCAAATCTCGGGCCTCGCCGGACTGAATGCTTGTCCCTTTCCTTTCAGCAGCGTAAAAGGTTTAAAATGATTGTGACATGGTCTGCGTGAAAATCTGTGTGGCGACTTCTGGAGTGGACAACGCAGAATACTGTGGCGGCCATAAAAAGCGTGAAAATCTGTGTGGCGGCTTCTGGAGCGGACAACGCAGAATACTGTGGCGGCCATAAAAAGCTGGACAGCCTGTCCGGATTCGTGGCGGCTACCGATTCCACCATGTAAATTCAAAAAAAAAAAAAAAACTTTAAGCGGTGGTGTTCTTTAAGATTTAAGATTATTTATTCTTACAATGGTCATCATCAAATTATAAATATTTTTAAATACATGAAAATATAATATTAAAGGATCAGTTATCAATTTTTTTTCAAGTAACGTAAAGTAACTAGGGTCACATTCTCTCAGGGCACAAAGGATGTATTTGTTTTTTTTAATACGATGCTTGATAATATTTTTAGTTTAGTGTTATAGAAGAATAAATATTTTTAAATATATGCAATTTTAATAATACTTAGACAACCATCTATTATTATTAATTATGATAATGAATAGAAAAGTGAAAATTGATAAGATCTTCTCTTTATGGGAACACTTTAGAACACTCCAATAGTATGTAATTGATGTTTCATCTTACTGAACTTAGTTCAAATCATGGAGAGAAGCTCCTTGTTGCTATGTCTTCAAGAAGCGTGCCAGCTAATGTACTTTGAATTATTTGCTTGTAATTATAACAATGAATAGAAAAAAAAAAATTATAAAATCTTGTTCTATGCATAGACACTGAAACAACAATATATAAATAAACACACAACCACACACAAGTCATGGTCCTATCCCATTGTATGATTCAAAACCAAGGCTGGGCATTCCCAACACACAACCATGACCCAGGAAAGCCGAGAACTAAACTTATTCAATAGGTCATTACCCCCTCATACTTAATAGAAGATAAACACATGGCCCAAAGTGCTAAACTTATTCAATAGATCATGACTTATCGTACTCAATAGAATAGAAGATAAACACAACCACACATGCAGTGGTCCTATCCCATTGTATGATTCAAAAGCAGGGCTAAGCATTCCCATCCCAGCCATGACCCCTAGTAAAGTTGAGAGCTAAACTTATTCAATAGGCCATGACCTTTTAGTATTCAATATAAGACAAACACACAACCACACATAGATCAACACACAGCCACACACAGACCTCTAGTAAAATCGAGAGCTAAACTTATTCAATAGGCCATGACCCTTTCGTATTCAATAGAAAACAAACACATAGATCAACACACAGTCACACATAGATCAAAACACAACCACACATAGATCAAAACACAGCCACACATAGATCAACACACAGTCACACATAGATCAAAACACAACCACACACAGGACGTGGTCCTATCCCATTGTATGATTCAAAAGCAGGGCTGAGCATTCCCATCCCAGCCATGACCCCTAGTAAAGTTGAGAGCTAAACTTATTCAATAGGCCATGACCTTTTAGTATTCAATATAAGACAAACACACAACCACACATAGATCAACACACAGCCACACACAGACCTCTAGTAAAATCGAGAGCTAAACTTATTCAATAGGCCATGACCCTTTCGTATTCAATAGAAAACAAACACATAGATCAACACACAGTCACACATAGATCAAAACACAACCACACATAGATCAAAACACAGACACACATAGATCAAAACACAGCCACACATAGATCAAAACACAACCACACACAAGACGTGGTCCTATCCCATTGTATGATTCAAAATCAAAGCTGAACATTCCCATCCCAACCATGACCCTTAGTAAGGTCGGGAACTAAAATTATTTAATAGAAAATAAACACACAACCACACATAGACGTTTGTTTGAACTTTAAACCTCCAAAAAATAACAAACCCTAAACCATTGAAGCTAAAAATAAACATAAAATTGTCTTAATGAAAGTTTCAAACACATGAAATCGTCTTAAAAATAAAAATAAAATTGTCGTCCACTAATTCAACACAACGTATTAATATTTACTAGAAAGAAGTTCATGTCTTACATAATCATGTGAAAGTAATATTTACATATAAAAGAACTTTACATATAAAAAAACACAACCTACAAAAAGAAGTTCATGTCTTACATAATCATGTGAAAGTAATATTTACATATAAAAGAACTTTACATATAAAAAAACACAACCTACAAAGACCACATTGTCTCTATTGTTAAAACCAATTGTTTCATATTTAACCAACCTATTTTTTTTTCCTTCCTAAGTAAAAACTTTCCTATACGGAACAGAACAATAAATAAAATTACCTCTAAGAATTACCTGTATTCTTATTTTCGTGTGGCTTTTCCTTTGTTTCACCTCAATTGCTCCGAGGCATCGGTGCTCCGTGATTGAATGTCTTTAAGCTTCCGCTGGCCTTTATATTCATAACAAATTAGCAATGCTAATCAGTCTGGCCTTATATTGTGATTCTCCCTCAAAACATTTCAATTTTGGTGGCTCAAGTTGCTCAAATTAAATGAAATTTAGAAATGATATCTTTTAAAATAAATAAATATATTTAAAGCATATAATTCTAACCAGATTTACGAGGCTCATCCAATAACACGTTTCTTTTTTATTGTTCCATTGTATATTTTATTTGCACATAAACCAAGAAATAATTTGGGCTCTAAGTTAGTTAGTTAATGCTAAATAACCCAAACCAATAAATATATTTATTTTTTAACTTAATCTATTTTTTCCGTTGAATAATACTTTATATATATATTTATTATAAAATTAAAATTAATTTTAAAATATGTAATTTGTTATATAAAATTGTTTCAAAAATTGTTTTTATTAAAAGTCTTAAAAAAAATTAATATATAATTACATATGGTTTTTATTTTAATTTTAAGAGGTGATGTTCTTTAAGATTATTTATTCTTACATATTTTTAAACACATGAAAATATAATATTAAAATATCAATTATCAATTTTCCTTTTTTTAAGTAAGGTAAAGTACACTGAGTAGTATAATTGAGGTCACATTATCTGAAGGCACAATGGACCTGATTTAAATTTAGGTATGCCAATTCGCACAATGGATCTGATTTAAATTTAGGTAGGCCACCGTTTGAACCTTGGACCTCCCCAAAAAAACCAAAGCCTGAACAATTGAGCAGCACCCCAAATGCACCACTAAGGTGTCCTTATGTGACCTATTTGTTTTTTTAAGATGATTTTTGATAAAAATTTAATTTAATGTTATAAAAGCACTAAATATTTTTAAATATATACAATTTTAATAATAATTAGAAAATAATTTATAATTATGATAATTAATAAAAAAATTAAAAATTGATAAGATGTCTTCATGGAAACATTTTAGAACACTCCAACAGTTGCATATATTCATAAAAAATTAGCAATGCCGAATCTGTCTTGCCATATTGTGATTCTCCTCCCAAAAATATTTCATGTTTGGTGGCTCAAAGTGGCTCAAATTAAATGAAATTTAACAATGATATTTTTTAAATAAATAAATATATTTAAAGCATATAATTGTAACAAGATTTACCAGGTTCGTTGCCAATAACACATATTTTTTTATTGTTCCAATGTATATTTTATTTGCACATTAACCCATAATTAATTTGGGTTATACATTTGTTAGTTAATGCTAAATAACTTAAAGACATAAATGTATTTGTTTTTTAAATTAATATTTGAGTAATGTTTCTTATACATTTTCATTATAGGGATTGAACCCAAGACACATCATCAATAATGCAAGTAACATTGTTTACCAAATATTTATCAATAAAATTATATTAATAATTAATTTTAAAATATGTAATTTGTTATATAAAATTGTTTCAAAATTTGTTTTTATTAAAAGTCTTAAAAAAATTAATATTTAATTACATGTGGTTTTTGTTTTAACTTTAAGGGTGATGTTCTTTAAAATTTAAGATTATTTATTCTTACAATGGTCATCATCAAATTATAAATATTTTTAAATACATGAAAATATAATATTAAAGGATCAGTTATCAATTTTTTTTTTAAGTAACGTAAAGTAAAGTAACTAGGGTCACATTCTCTTAAGGCACAAAGGATGTATTTGCTTTTTTTTTAATACGATGCTTGATAAGATTTTTAGTTTAGTGTTATAGAAGCAATAAATATTTTTAAATATATGCAATTTTAATAGTACTTAGACAACCATCTATAATGAATAGCAAAGTGAAAATTAATAAGATCTTGTCTTTATGGGAACACTTTAGAACACTCCAATAGTATGTAATTGATGTTTCATCTTACTGAACTTAGTTCAAATCATGGAGAGAAGCTCCTTGTTGCTATGTCTTCAAGAAGTGTGTCCGTTGTGCCAGTTAATGTACTTTGAATTATTTGCTTGTAATTATAACAATGAATAGAAAAAAAAAATTATAAAGTCTTGTTCTGTGCATAAACACTGAAACAACAATATATAAGTTAAAGTCCAATACCTTTTGAGAATGTGGTGTCCAATTATCTATTAAATTTTATTAAGTTATGTGTAAATTTATTTATAAATAATTATTGAATTATTTTTACTCTCAGCATGACCCGCCATCTCGTTCATCTTTATTAAAATGGGTGGACTCCTCAGCATAACCCGCCATCTCTATCTGTGCAAGCCCAGGCCGCGTGTAATGATTGCAATTGTTGGCCAGTTGATTGCTTTCTTCACTTATGTAGGCCATTTGATTGCTTTCTTCACTTATGTAGTAGTAAATAGTCCATTGAACTTTAGTCAAAGCTGTCTGATGAGATAAAATGATTAGAAGAGTAAATAGTTAGTCCTTCCATTTTAACTGAGAAGGATGGAATTATAATAACAATTGAAAAATACCACATTCTCTGTACAATTAAAACAAATTGTTTCATATTTAACCAACAATTTTTTTTAAATGGGGATCTTCTAATTCTCAAATGTTAAAATTGTTCCTTCCTAAGTAAAAACTTTCCTATATTACTTATATGGAACAGAACATAAATAAAATTACGTGTATTCTTATTTTCTTGTGGTTTTTTCTTTGTTTCACCTCAATTGCTCCGAGGCAGCATCGGTGCTTCGTGATTGAATGTCTTTAAGCATCCTTTGGCCTTTACAATAGATAAATAGTTGCATATATTCATAACAAATTAGAAATGCCGAATCTGTTTGGCCATATTGTGATTCTCCTCCCCAAAATATTTGAATTTTGGTGGCTCAAAGTGGCTCAAATTAAATGAAATTTACAAATGATATCTTTGTAAATAGATAAATATATTTTAAGAATATAATTGTAACAAGATTTACCAGGCTCATTGCCAATAACACCTTTCATTTTATTGTTCCAATGTCTATTTTATTTGCACATAAACCCAGAATTAATTTGGGCTATACATTAGTTAGTTAATGCTAAATAAACCAAAAAAATAAATAAATAAATATATATATATATATATATATATATATATATATATATTTTAATACACATTTATTATGGAGATTGAACCCCGGTCACCAAGTGGTGTCCTTGCCTATAAACCACACTCACGGGGATTATGTTTACCAATAAAATTATAAATTAATAATTAATTTTAAAATATGTAATTTGTTATATAAAATTGTTTCAAAATTTGTTTTTATTAAGTCTTAAAAAAATTAATATATAATTACAAGTGGGTTTTGTTTTAATTTTAAAAGGTGATGTTCTTTAAGATTATTCATTCTTACAATGGTCATCATCAAATTATAAATATTTTAAAACACATAGAAATATAATATTAAAGGATCAAATTATCATTTGTTTTTAAGGGACGTAAAGTACATTCTGTGAGGACACAAAGGACTTGATTTGAATTCAGGTAGTTTATATAAACATACCACTAAGGTGTCCTTATGTGACCTATTTATTTTATTAAGATGATGCTTGATAAGATTTTTAAATTAGTGTTATGGAAGCAATATATATTTTTAGATAATCATCTATTATAATTGCTTGTAATTAAGACAATGAATAGAAAAGTGAAATGGATAAGATACACTCTAATAGTATGTAATTGATGTTTTATCTTTGTGACCTAAGTTCAAATCATGGAGAGAGAATTGAGGAGAACGTTTACAAATTACATCAAAAACCACCCTCAAGGGGTTTTGAACAGAAACAACCACCATCTTAGCCACTAGGGCAACTGCCACCTATTGTACTTTGAATTATTTGCTTGTAATTATAACAATGAATAAAAAAATAAAAATTGATAAAATCTTGTTCCTATGCGGAGACACTAACAATATATATATTAAAGTCCAATACTTTTTCCACTGTGGTGTACCAATTGGTCATAGGGGTTTCTCAAACTAACAAAAAATAAAAAATAAAAAAATAAAAAAATATATTTTATATTCTTAAAAAATTATCTATTAAATTAAATGTAGTTTCATTAAGCTATTTATAAATAATGATTGAATTATTTTTACTATACAAATAGAACAATATTATTTATATTTTATATGTTTAAGTTAAATTAAATGCAATTAATATTAGTAAAGGGTTATAGTAACTATAATTTAAGAACTTGTTTTGGACTTAACTTGTTTAGAAGACTAGAAGGATCAAAAAAAAGATTTATTTAGAAATAAATTTTATATATAATTTAATTATAGTATATTGTATTATTATCAATTCTAAATTCTTTGTATTTAACACAAGTTATTTGATATATTCTATATAAAATATTAAATAAATGATTAATTAAATTTACAATTCATTGTTAATTAGGTTAAATCTAGGATAAAATTAAACACTTTAAGGTTTATCTTTAACATGTAAGTCTTACGTCATGTAAACTTATTATTTTTAAAAAATTATTAAACAAAAATTAGTTGATTATTTACATTTTCTATTGAATACAGAGAAAAAGATATAATTTTCTTCTTATTTTGAGAAAGTTATTGACTAAATTTTGTGTATTATTGATAGATATTTGGACATTATTGACTTGATTAAATCTAACTAGTATTGGTATGTATGCATAGTTATTAATTGCATTGAACATTTTTTTTTTTTGATGATGAACCTTTTATATACAACATATTTGCAACATGTGAGGGGAGAGATTTGAACCTGGGCCTTTCCATAACTAGAGAGTTTTAACTACCCACTTGCTCTCCAACTCCTCTACATGAGCGGATAATATTTTTTTTTGGTTATATCAGTTGTTTATTTTTATCTATATTTAAATAATAAATTTTAATTTAAATTCATATTAATATTTTTTTTACTGTTTACTTAAACAGTTATTAACTTAATTAAATCTAACTACAATTAGTATGTACACAGTCTTAATTGCATTGAACAATTTTTTGTTTAGAGTGGCCTACTCTTTTGTAAAATCCTAAGGCTGAGCATGTGTGAAAAACCTATATGAATAGTATTGGAGACTTAAATGATCACAACACATAAAATATTTTAGCTTTACCATTAAAAACCAATATTTGATGTATATATAGAGACATATAATAAGTAAATATTTGCACATTGAATATTAATTTCATTTTTTTTTTGTTTCATATTCAAAAATCTAATTAACTTAATTAAATCTATCTATAATATATATATATTTTTTTTTTATATATATATATATATATATATATATATATTTTGGTAATATTAAGAAATGAGGGTTTTGACCAGGAATCCCCAACCTGTAACAACAACTCCACCAAGGAGACACACACCCACCCCCTCACCCATTCACCCATGCCAAGGTTTGAACCTTGGACCTCATGAAGAAGAGCCAAAGCCCAAACCGTTGCACTGCACCCCAGGTGCTAAATCTAGCTATTATTATTAAAGGTATATAAACATTAATTTCATTGAACTTTCAAGATATATCATAGATGAATTTATTATATAAATTATTTTAAATTATTAAATTAGTTATGTGAGATTGAAATGGGTTTATCCATATTAAGTCATTTAGAAAAATTATTAGTATTATTTACACAAGGGAATAACCTCTACCCTACCTCTTTAAATGTTTACTCTGAGTGAGGGGAATGTCAAGGGATTTTAAAATTTAATTTTTTTGCTATTTAAAATTATATATTTACATCATACACTATCCCAACAGTATCTATCATAATACAAGGCTTGAATTTGTGTTGTAATCATGCAATTACATACTAATTATCCTTCCTTTGGTAGTCATATGTTATTATTGCTTGCAATTATGGCAATTAATAGAAAAGTGATAATTGATAAGATATTGTTTTTATGAGAACACTCCAGAGCACTCCAATAGTATATAATTGATGTTTCATCTTTGTGACCTATGTTCAAATTGAAGGAAAATAAACTCCTTATTGCTATGTCCTTGGGAAGTGTGTCAATTATATTACCTATTGTGCTTTGAATTACATGCTTGTAATTATGACAATGAATCCATGTGATGTGGTCTACCAAAAAGGATGTCACTTGCATTATCAGTGATGTGACCCTGACCCTGGTTCAATCACCATGGCGAATGTGTATAAGAAGTATTTCTCAATTAAAAAAAAATTATGACAATGAATAGAAAAATAAAAATTGATAATATATTATCCGTGTAGGGACACTCCAACAGTATGCAACTTAAATCCAAATGCCTTTTACCATTGTGGTGTCCGAGTTGGGACTAGTTTTCTCTTTATTTAAAATCAAGAAATAAGAATAAAAAATATATTTTATATTTTTTTTAAAAGTTATATATTAAATGTAGTTTCAATAAAATATTTATAAATAAATATTGAATTATTTTTATTATACAAATAGAACACTCTTGGATCTAAGAGGCAGAGCAGAATACAGAGAATAATCACAACAATAAAAATAAAATAACAACTCCAGCACTCCAGTAGAATATATATAGTATTAAATTCAGAACTTCACTTTTACACAGAGCTTCGGCTCTATTTTTCTCCAGATTCTTCTCCTCTGTTAGTCATAATATACAAAAACTAAAAAATCAGAGTATTTCGGGTAAAATTTCTTTCCTCACATTGATCATCCTTCAAAATATTTGCCCTTTTAAAATCTAAGAAAAATAATTCTAAAAATAAACCCTAGAGTATCGTCTTACATTTAATGTTTTCTTTTTACATTATAAGATATACATCTAATTTTAATACTTATATAACCCCAAAAAAAAAAAATTGTTCGCAAAATAGAACGATGCAGTTGATATTACTCTTTCCAACACTGCCCCTTAATCTCAACTGCTGCACCTCCATCTGTGATGCCTATATTGTCACATTGTTGTACAAAACTCCTTGTTACCAATGGCTTTGTGAAAATATCTGCATATTGATCCTCTGTTTTGCAATGTTCCAAAATAATTTCTCTAATATTTATCAATTCTCTAATAAAATGATACCGTGTATCAATATGTTTGGTTATTTTGTGAAACATTGCATTCTTAGAGAGGGCTATTGCTGATTTATTATCACAGAATAATTTTGTTTCTTCTTCCTATTTATGACCTAAGTATTTTAATATCCGTCTCATTCAAATGGTTTGACATGTTGTCCTTGTCGCTACAATATACTCAGCTTTAGCTGTAGACAAGGAAACTATAGGCTATTTCTTTTAAGCCCATGAAACTACTCCTGATCCAAGATGAAATACATAGCTTCATGTGCTTTCTCTATCTTTTATACTACCTGCATAATCACTATATGTATATCTAGTCAATTTAAATTCATTTTTCTTGGTGTACAGAATGCCATGTTCTTTTTTTCCATTAACATATTGTAAAATTCTTTTTGCTGCTTGCAAATGCGTTGTCTTGGCAGTATCTATGAACCTTGAAATTAAACTAACTGCATACACTATATCCGACCTTGTGGTAGTCAAATACATCAAGATCCCTACAATGCTCTTGTACAATGTTGGATTCACATTTTTAGTCCAATATTCTTTTCTCAGTTTTAAACCAATTGCTACAGGAGTGGGGGTAGGTTTGTAATTTTCTATTTTAAATATATTTAATATGTCTACTGCATATTTTTATTGACAAATAAAATTGCCATGATCCATTTACTGCACTTCTATCCCAAAAAAATATTTCAACAATTCTAAATATGACATCTCAAACTCTTTTTCATTGCATTTTTAAACTCAATGACAATATCTTCATCATTGCCCATAAAAATTAAGTCATCTACATACAACATAACAATAAGAATCTTACATTGACTTGATTTAATTTAGAGAGTGGGCTCACCATCACTTTAGCAAAATCCATTGCTCAAAAAATAAGAATCTATTCTGCTGTACCATGCCCGTGGTGCTTGCTTCAGTCCATAAAGTGTCTTTTTCAGTTTATAATTTTTTTTTCTTCTCCGTCAACCTCAAAACTAGGTGGATGTTGCACATACACTTCTTCCTTCAATACAACATTTAAAAAAGTTGATTTCACATCCATTTGATGGACCTTCCATTCATTTTGGGCTGCAATTGCAAGGACTATTCTCACTGTCTCCATTCTTGCTACTGGTGCAAATGTATCTTCGTAATCACTTTTATATTGTTGCTTATAGCCTTTCATAATTAGTTTTTCTTTGTACCACTCAAATTTTCCTTTCGCATTGTATTTTATTTATAAACCCACTTCACTCCAATTACATCTTTTCCTTGTGGGAGATCTACCAACTCCCATGTTTCATACTTTTCTATTGCATCTATCTCTTCATTCAATGCAACTATTTATTTTTCTTCTTTAATTACATCTCCAAACTGTATTGGATCACTTGCAAGTGAGTATAAGACAAATAGATAATTTTGACCTGCATTGTTCTCATTTTCTTCTTTCTGATAAAAATCATTTAAACTTCTATATTTTTACCTCCTTAAAGTTTCCAATGTTGGGTTAGATGTATCACTGGACTATTTGATGGGCCTCCTGATGTGGTTTATTGTGCACTTACTGGAGTGCTGTCTTGCATTTATGGCGCTGATTTTGTGTTTGTTGATGGTGTTACCTATGGACCACTTTGTTGTGCATGCATTGGTGTGGATGGAGTCACAATTGTGGGTGTATTTATTGAAACTATATCCTCTATATCTTCATGTGGACATGCTGCAACAACATTGATTGTTTTCTCCAAACTTCCATCCCATGCTTATTCTTCAATGAACTATACATCTCTGCTGATTATAAATTTCTTTGTCACTAGATTGTATAGTTTGTATGCTTTTGAGTGTTCACTGTATCCTACAAGTATGCATTTTTCTCCCTTGCTATCTAATTTCTTTATGAACTCATCTGGAACATGTACATAAGCCACACAACCAAATATTCTCATGTGAGAAACACTATGTTTTCTTCCACTCCATACCTCTTCAAGAACTATATCTCTCACACTCTTGGTTGGGCACCTATTTATGATATAAACTCCAATTTCTACTACTGTTGCCCAATATTCATTTGGCAAATGCTTTGCCTTCAACATACTTCTTGCCATCTCTATAATTGTCCTGTTTTTCCTTTCAGCTACACTATTTTGTTGAGGTGTATACCTTGCTGTAAATTGTTTATGAATTGTATTATATTTGTAGTAATTTAATTACTCCTTTGAAACATACTCAATACCTCTATCCATCCTCAACACCTTGATGTAATATCCACTTTTCTTCTCCACTAAAGCCTTGAATTGTTTAAAGTACTCAAATACTTCATATTTATGCCTTAGAAAATACACCCATGTCTTTATTGTATAATCATCTATGAAAGTTAAAAAATAATTTATTCCACTGATTGATGGTGTTTGTATTTTTCCACATAAATCTGAGTGTATAATCTCTAAAGGTGCTTGGGATCTTAGTGTATTTCCTACTAGAAATGAATCTTTGTGTTGTTTTCCTAGAATTCATCCTTCACATATTTTTTTTGATATTTCTATGGGTGGTAAAACTTTCACCATTCTCTTTCTATACAATAAACTTAAACCTCCAAAGCTTAAATGCCCAAGTCTTAAGTGCCATAACCAGTTTTCATTTTTTATTTCAGCTTGAAACATAGTTTGACTGACTATTGTAACTATTCCTTCCATTTGTGGATTCAAATTATGTCTTATCTTCAAGGGAAACATTCTATTGTTTGTCATTTTAACTCTTGCAATAATTTGCTTACTAGGATATTTATCCAAAATTACACATTCATTGTTGTCAAAAGAAATTTTATACCTTTTTTCAAGAAGCTGACCAAGGCTAATCATATTGTGTTTTAGACCAGGAATAAAATACACATCTGATATATACTTTTTCTCCCCCTTCTTAGTTAAAATATTTATGTTTCATTTTCCCATGACTGAAACTTTGTTATCATTCCCCAAAGTAACATTAGACTTCATATTTTTGATGCACCTTTCTGGAGCCATAACTTGTGAACCATATGCCCGTTTGCCTTGAAATTTAATAGGTGGTTTTGCATACATGTTCTGCATTGGTGGCTCCTTGATTGTTTTCAAAATATGGCTCCTTGACGACAACACATTAGTCCTTTATTGTTTTCAATAGATGGCTCCTTTCAAACCAGTTTTTAGGTTTGAATCAATGTGACTTCAATATATAAACATTATAAATCAAATACCTAATTGGTGGAAAGAGAAATTCATAGTACCTTGGTTATCTAGGCTAGCTAGGAAACTCATATCCTGGTTATGGTTGAAGGAATGAGACTCTAATACAAAATATTTCCATACATCGACGCTCAAGTACAGGAGCACTAATAGAATTAGGGAACTTTCAAGAAGTTATGGATCAAAAATCACTGACATCAATAAAATAAGGTCTAAAGGCATTTCCCATTTTTTAAATATTTGGGTCCCAACACACTATGTCCCATCCAATCTAGCAATGCTCTCCTACAGATTATTCCTCATATTGTGTCTCAAGATCTAAATTCATGCCTTCTCAAAAAATTCTCCAATGATAAAATTAAATAGGCCATGTTTTCTCTAACCCCGATAAAGCTCCAGGACCCAATGTTTTTCCTCTCCATTTTTTCCAATATTTTGGGATATTGTTGGTCATGATGTCACGAAAGTTGTCCAAGAATTATAGCAAACTAATATGTTACCAAAGGATGTCAATTCCACCTTTTTGACACTCATCTCGAAATATCAAGTATGGAAATCCACCTCTGATTATATACCTATTAGCCTCTACAATATAATTTATAAGCTCATCACCAAGGTCATGGTTAATAGGCTTAAGGATATTCTTCCATCCATAATTGACCACCATTAGGACAACTCAATTAAAGGCAGATTCATAATATATGGTGTAATCACTATTCATGAGCTTATGCATTCAATAGCTAAAAGTAAAAAACCTAGCCTATTCTTGAAGCTTTATATAAACAAATAATTCGATAGAATTTTCTAGGATTTTCTCTTTGTAGTTTTAGCCAAATTTGAGTTTCATGAGGAATGAATATCTCTAATCAAAAAATGCATATCCTTTACATGGTTCTCTATTATTATCAATGGTTCACCTACTAGGTATTTCAAAAGTTTTAGAGGTGTTAGACAAGGTGACCCTTTATCCCCTTTCCTCTTCATCATCATGGCTGAAACCCTTGGTAGATATCTTAATGAAGCCTATTCTTTAGGACTTATTTTAGGCATTAAACCCTCTTCTATTTCTAGGCTAGTCACTCTTTAGAAATTCATGGATGATACAATTCTTGCCACTTTATCCTCAATTCATGAAGCCAAAAATAATAAAAACTATACTTAATTTCTATGAAGAGGCCGCAAGATAGAAAGTCAATTTTGAGAAAAGTAGAAGTTTCTTTATGAACACCCCAATTAATAGGAAAATTAAAATTGCAATGATTCTTGGTTGTACCATATCCAACTTACCCTCCACATGCATTGGCCTCCCTCTTTTCATGGGAATTATTCTATCAACATGTGGAATATGGTCATTGAGTGTGTTACCAAGAAATTGATAGGATGGAAAAAATCAATGTTGAGTCAAGCAGCCAAAGCCACCTTGGTTTAGGCTTTTTTGTAGAGCATGCCTATGTTTTTCATGTCAATTTTCAAGGTTCCATATTCCATAGGGTAAAAAATTGAGCAAATTTAAAGAAAATTTCTTTGGTTTAGAAACGAAAACCATAACAGGTTTCTATTGGTAGTATGGGACAAAGTTTATTCCAAAAATGACCATGGTGGATTAGGCTTTAGGAAAGTCCACAATATGAACATGGCTCTCATGGAAAAATAAGCTTGGAGAATTATCAATGATAATAAAGCTACTTGGATAGACATAGTTAAAGGAAAGTACCTCCAATTATCCTCCTTTATGGATGAGAAACCCCTTCCCATTGGGCTCTACTTCTAGAATTCAATCATCTAAACTAGGGACATAATTAAAAAAGGTTTAAAATGATATCTTTGGTGTGGTGGAGTAATTTGGTTTTGGGAAGATGCTTGGTTGAAGGATCAACCCCTTATCAATGAACCAAGCCTCACTATTCTCAAGCCTATTACTGATCATATTTTTGGTATCAGAATTATCAATTTTACTATCCAAATCTTCAATTGTCAATAGTGGAAACTCCTTCCTACCAACAGTCCTAGTAATGAGATTAATGAAGTAGCCAAAACTATTCAAAACATCTTAAGAACCTATGTTATCCCAAACAATAAAATATTATATTCCTCCATATAAAAACAGTTTCAAAAAGGTATCTTCACTGTCAAATATGTATATTATTCCTAATATCTGCTTGTTGCATCCTAGGTATTAGCTAAATGTATTTGTCCAAAACACTTGATACCTAAAATTAGCATTTTCATGGTTTTCTTCCCAAAATAGAATCCTAACCATTGACAACCTAATCACCAAAAGGTCGTACATTCATAATCGATGTTCTCTATGCAAATAAAATTGGGAATCAACTGTCTACCTTTTTCTAGAATGCCCCATCTCACTATCAATCTTGAATTCCCTATTTGAGCTTGTCAATATTGCCTAGGCCCATCCATCATAACTTACTCTCTTATTCTAGCAATGGCCCAAGCCCTTTATCAATATTCAACTTAGTTTTATTTGGACATCTTGCTTACACCAGTACCTATGGTAAATTTAGCTAGAGTAAATCAACAAGATTTTCAATAGGATTGCTAAAGACCCTCGCTCTATCTTCCAATGAATTACAACCTTTGTTGCTAAAAATTCCCAATTCATCTCATCCAATGATGATCCCAAACCTAGTTTTGAGTCCCATTTGTTTATCCACTTCAAACTAACTAACCTTTTAGTTGGTATAGCTAATTCTATTGTTGACAAGTCTAGAATTAGGTGGAATTCTCCCCTTGTAGAGTGGATCAAGTTTAATTTTTATGGAATGGCTAAAGGAAATACTAGAGCAGCGGGCAGCCATGGGAGAATTCTATTTGCCTTTTCCGAATACATTGGCCTTGAAATGAATAATATGGTTGAAGCAAGAGCCCTATATTAAGGGTTGCTTATACTGGATAGTTTTAATACTAAAAATATCATTGCTGAAGGAGACTCATTATTCATCATCAATTGCCTCAAAGCCACCCAATCTCCTTCATGAAATATATGCAACATTATTGGTGAGTCCTACTTCTGGAATTCAATAATCCAAACAAAGGACATCATAAAAAAAGGTCTTAAATGGCATATTGGGTGTGGTGGAGTAATTTTATTCTGGGAAGATGCTTGGTTGAGGGATCAACCCCTTATAAATGAACCAAACCTCTCTATTCTCAAGCCTATCACTGATCATATTTTTGGCAGTAAAATTATTAATTTTACTACCCAAATCTCCAATTATCGATAGTGGAAACTCCTTCCTACCAATAGTCCTAGTAATGAGATTAATGTAGTAGCCAAAACTATTCAAAACCTCTTAAGAAAAAGTGTTATCCCAAAAAATTAGAGATTGGATTCCCCCATATGGAAACTATTTGAAAAAAGTATTTTCACTGTCAAATATACATATTATTCCCAATATCCACTTGTTGCATCCTGGGTATTAGCTAAATTTATTTGTCTAAAACCCTTGATACCTAAAATTTTTTTTTTTCATGGTCTGCTTCCCAAAAGAGAATCTTAACCATTGAAAATATAATAACCATAAGGTTGTACATTCATAATTGATGTTCTCTATGAAAATCAAACTGGGAATCAACCATCCACATTTTACTAGAATATCCCATCTCACTATCAATCCTGAATTTCCTATTTGAGCTTGTTAATATTGCCTAGGCCCATACATCATCACTTACTCTCTTATTCTATAAATGGCCTAAGCCCTTTACCAAACTCCAAATAAATTTTATTTGGACCTCTTTCTTACACCACTACCTATGGTAAATTTGGTTAGAATGAATCAACAAGATTTTCAATAAGATTGATAAAGACCCTCACTCTATATTCCTATGAATTACCACCTTTGATAATAAGAATGCCCAATTCATCTCATTCATTGATGCTCCAAAACTTGTTCTTGAGTCCCATTTTTATATCCACTTCAAACTAACTAAACTTTTAGTTGATTGAAAGCACGAGGATATGGAAACAAAAAGGATAAACCAATTGCAATGCATGCGAGGCAAGCACTAATGCTAAAATCCTAGAAATTTGAAATTGCATGAAAGGAAGGAAACATGAACAAATTGAAATGAGATAAAATGAATATAGAATGCACAACCCTCTTATTAATACTCTTTGAATCTTGGTTACAAGACGTCTCCTCCCATTTCAGGGGCTAGGAGCGTTAACATTGCTTCGTTTACAATCATTGGATAGTAATCCTCCTTTCGCGTGCCCACATGTAAAATGGGTGGACCAAAACATCGCCACCGCTGGTGTTGATGAACTATGACTCCTTGCTACTCCAATTTCAATATCCTACGTTCAAGGAAACAAGAAATAGTCAGTAGCACCTGTAGATAGAATGAAACGCATAATCCCCAAAGCCTATGAAAGATGCATGCATAGAAATGAATGAAACGATAGGTAAAATGAATCAACACAATCTGAAAGTTTCACAGAGGCATAAAGGCATTACCAGAAGGACACTACAATTGAAACAGTTAGAAAATTCACTGTGAATTTCTATTCGCTCCGAGGCGAGATGAATAAACCTACAACAAAATGTTAAAAGGCACTGCTCAAAATGTCCTATCCCGGAGGCTCCAAATGACCTGCAAAGTTGGGGGTTAGGTAAATGGGGGTATTTTGGGAAGACCCAGAAGGTCATATTTCTCCAATTTGGCCTCTGTCACCGAGATTTTGACGATGCTACCTGCATGTTAGTAGAGGCGAGAAATAATAGAAACATGGTCAAAAGTGATCAAAACAAGATGAAATTTGGACTGCAACCTATTTAAGCAACATGTAATCTAATGCAAAAGGAACAAAAAGCAAATATGCCATAGATTCCTAAATGTCTCGGGGTGAGATGAATAGACCTGCAGCAGTGCGGGGGGCGCCCGTGGGCAGGATGCCCACCGTTTGGGGCTCTGTTTCGGCACCAATCCACTTGGAATTGGTCCAAAACCTCTTATTAAGTGTTGTCGACAAATTTGGTGGAACAATGTGGTCAAGTGTTGGGTTTTGGGGTCTGGATTTGTGCTTCCAATAGTCACCCAATGACCTCCTTTGCAAAAGAGATCAAGGATGTAGAAGGCACAAATCAAAATGGGATGTGAGGTAGTAAAACGGCAGCACTTCATGGCTCAAAATTCTCCTTCTCTGTCCATATTTGGGGTGGGGATACCCACAATTTTATAGACCTAACAGGTCTCTTGAATAGGCATGTAGAGGCGCCACTTGACAATCATGCCTTCCTATGAGGGAGGAGATTCCTCCCTGATTTGGGACTTCATGATTGCCCCTGTAAGAGCCTCTAATGCTCAAAATTCCCACCTACACTCGCATGCAAGGAAGGAGGCATTAAGTGGCTGATCTGAGCTACCATTTGTCAAGATTTGAATTTTTGCCCATCAAACCTACAATTCGCCCCACCCAGGGGCGAATACTGCTAATCGTCCCAGGGTGGGACGAATACCAGTTTGTAATCATCCCTGGGTGAGACGAATAGAGAGCAGGGTGCTTGAAAGGTGCCAAATTGACCTCTGACATTCCAAAATTGCTGTGAGAGTGGTTAGGACCACTGTTTAACCTCTGAGGGCTGCCCTGGGGGCTATGTGTGTCAAAGCGATCAGTGTTTGCAGTCACATAATTGGATTGGTGCTATTTTGGTGTCTACAAATGCCCCTTTTTGGGATGCGCTGTACGTGGCATAGTGCTGAGCAAAAATAGATAACCAAATCACTAATGATTAGGGTTTCTCAGTGACCTAACCAGCTCTTGATGCCCCAAGCATGGAAAGGGCATGCATTCTTGAATCCTTGCTTCTAACGAGCGAAGGAACTTAATTTCAAGTGTTAACCTATTTTAGTGAGGTGTGACTTGAGCTTTGACATTGATCAGTCATGAATAGGCAAAGGGTGCAACCTTTTTTATAAGGGAACCTTGAGTTCATGATTCACGAATGCCAAGCATTTGATCAGCTTGTGATTATTGCTTGTTTGTTGCCCCAAGCAAGAGCGTGATTGTCTTTTGCCAATGATTCTTTGAATGCATGCCATTGCCTTGATTGGGTGTGTATTTTTTGATTGGTGACTAAGTGTGACTACCCTCTCAAGCGACGAATCGATGAGGGAATGACCTTCATGAGAAAAGATACGATTCGCTTGACCCAAGATGACTAATGTGAGGGTGCCTTCAGATGTTTTCCTTTGAACGCTCATGCAGTTTCCCGACATTTGGACCTATTTTTGGTGGGTTTTATCCCTTTTGGTGATGCATTTTGGGGGTGAAATTGGCAAAAATCCGTCCTCCCAAGGAGCAGTCCGGCTATGGAAGCCTTCTTAGGGAGTAGGATAGTGACAATTTGTGACCCCGAAATCGGTGTTTTATGCCAAAAATGTCAAGTGCAAAGGCACTCTTATTCGGCAACTTTTATAGTGTTTTTTTTGTTGGTGTTTTTCTTGCTATTTTTTTGATTTTCTTGCTTTCCCAGGGTGGGACGAATACCAATTCAGGGTGGGACAAGTGCTAACTAGATCGCTCGTCCCATGCAAGAACGAATACAGGCTTAAAAAGCCTATTTAAGGGCCAAAAATAGGGTTTGGGCTCATTTGCATTTGATTTTTTTGGCGTTTGGGAGCTCTGAGGAGGAGGAGGTCAAGTATGCGAAGCAAAGCACTGCCGAACTTTATCCAGCCACTATGAGCACACGAACCGGGTCATCCAGCGGAGGAGCCGAAGCGAGACCGGTGAGTGTACTGCCTCTTTTATTATGTTTTTGTTTTTAACGGTTTTAAAATCGCAATCTGTTTTTAGACTTAAAACTGAAACCCTAACTTTTAAAAAAAGTGAAGGATTTGTTTTATGCTTTGTGTTTTGGTTTAGAAAAATGGAACTCTAAGTTAACAAATGCGATGTTGAATTTCGTTTGTCGTGTTTCAAAATAAAGTCAAACTTAAATAAAATTGGAACAATAAACCGAGGTTAAACTGACACCTAAAGTTAACGTGAAACTGAAACCCTCGAATACACTGAAACCTTAGAATATACTGACGGCAAAAACCTAGGTTAAACTGAAACCCTAGAATACGCTAAAATCGTAGAATAAATAGAATGCAAAACCCTAAGTTAATCTGTTGTTTTTATTTATTTCTCTGTTCGCTTTTGTTTATTTTTTTTGTTTTTGTTTGTCAGTTAACTATACAATTAGAAAACTATAGCTACTGATGAACATTTTTAAGTGCTTTTGTTTTTTTTGTTTTTGTCTGTCATTTAACTGTACAATTAGAAAACTGTAACTACTGAAAAATGTTTTTAAGTGCTTTTATTTTTTTTGTTTTTGTCTGTCAGTTAACTGTACAATTAGAAAACTATAGCTACTGACAAACATTTTTAAGTGCTTTTGTTTATTTTTTTGTTTTTTATCTGTTAGTTAACTGTACAATTAGAAAACTATAGCTACTGACAAACGTTTTTTTTTTTTGATTACTGATTTTGAACTGTTTTTGCTTAGTTGTACATTGCTGTGAATGTGTGTTATTGCTGTACATTTTGATTTTCGTGCTTGTTTTTAATGTTTTTGTGCTTTCTGTGATCTACAAGTGGTGAAGAACTGGTACCTCGTGCCTACGATGTTTTTTGATACCCAGGAGGCACTGAATGCAGAGGATTGGGAGTGGCTGGATGCCCTGGGGCTCAAGCACGTGGCTCGGTTAGAGCCGGTGGTGGGGGATCGGGCTTACTTGACGAAACTTGTCAGCTTATGGGATGCACATACGAACACCTTCCATCTCCCAATGGGGGAGATGACAGTGACGCTGGAGGATGTCTATCAGATTCCGATAGACGGGATTCCTATGAGGATGACGCCCTGGGATCAAAGGACAATAGTGTTGACATGCTGCTTTAGACATAGAGAGGAGGCGGGTGTGGAGGACCCGGTGGAGAGGGTGGAGAATGACTGTCAGATCGATGGTATTTTGGTTTTATGGTGATACGAGAAGGGCATGTTGGGAGTGAGACACACATTTTTGATGAGTCTCATTTCTAGCATGCTACTACCGGACTCCTTAGGTGCGAGGTTCCCTTGGAACCTGTTGGAGGTGGTGTTCTGACTGGTGGAGTGCCCGATTAAGGAGCCCCTGATCATGAGGTGGGGCCAGACACTGCTTGCACAACTCTATGATGAGCTGTACGAGGTTCGCTATTGGAGGTGGAAGGGGATTGGCTGTAGCTACTTGCTGTAGAGCTGGGCATGGCAGCACATAGTGGTGGATCGGCCACTGGGGTTACCATCAGTGACGTGAGTGGGAGTACTTCCCATACGTTTGGGTGACACGATAGTTCGAGGTTCACCAAGGGTTACCTGGTGAGCCATTGATCTATCGACGTCGAGGGGACGAGAAGGACCTTGCGTGGCCGATCATCATGCCACTAGGAGAGGAGTCGAACATAGCAATTGACATCTCGAATGTGGACAACGTCGGGGTGATAGCGGAGTATGAGCAATGGTGGACACTACGACAATGGTGGGGATATGGGCCGCTAGGAGGAGCTGAGGCGGTGGCAACAGGCGAGGAGGGTGCAGAGGCACCAGGAGAGGGTTGGGGAGCTCCCTTGGAGGATGTTGGTATGGTTGAGGTCGATGATGCGGGTGAGGACTTTGGGTTTCCAAATTAGCCAGAGGATCAGGATGTCCCAGAGCAATGGGAACCAGAGCAGGCTACCATTTCAGAGGTGTCAATGCACCAGGCATTTTCGGAGGATACAGAGGTGGGGTTGCGCATTGAGAATGTACGATTGGCGACGAAGTTAGGGGATACGTTGTAGGATATTGCATTATTGGTGGGGCTACTCTAGATATGGGATGAGGAGCTTGAGGATGCGTTGTAGGAGAGGGATCTCTTGCGTATGCAGCTGGCAGAGCGGGAGAACACATTGGCTGTGTTCCACCGTCAGGATGGGGATACAGACGCTGTGCAAGAGATGGAGCACGTATAGAATAATCTTGTGACATACTTTCGGTGAGAGAGGGACTTGCTACGATAGCGGTGTGATCTGGAGGAGGAGATTATCCACCTCGGTGGGGAGGTTCCTACACTTTCTCTAGGTAGATCATCGCACCGCTCGAGAGGGAGCGATACTGAGCAGTCAACATCCTCTCGATGCAGGCAACTGGATGAGGGAGGAGATAGCGGGTGTGATGCGAGGATGAGCAGTAGCTACCCTGAGAGGTCCCAGAGGACCCACACCACAAGGGGTAGTTCTTGTCACACCGATCCTACGTGATCATGGTGGTCGATGCCCTAAGCATGGGGGTTTTTGAGTTTTTGCTTTGTGATTGCGGGGTCATAGGACCGGTTATTATAGCCTACGGGCATTTTTTTTTTGATGATATATATACACAGATGACTTTTATTTGGTTTATACACTTTGTCATGTTTTTTGATTCTATGCATAGTGCTTGATGTTGATGGTGCATGTTAATTTGCTTTGATGGATGCATATGGTATAATAAATGCAAATGTTGCGTATTTATATGACATGGAATGGAATGGATGAAATGATTTGTTGATAACTTGGCGTTAGCACCATAGACTGTTCAGGACTTATAGCTTTGTGTACAGGGCGATTGCTGTGGTAAATGACTTTTGTGTATATGTGTGGCTTTTTTTTTTTTTTTGATGATGATATAGGAATGGATTATATGCAACGGTTGGCGTAGAATGTAGCTAAGTTTTTCTGAGACTCAGATGTTTTAACTAACTAGCCAAGACTGTACTATTGTCTTACAAGATGTTTGAACAAGGTATGAATCGTGCTTGTTGTTGACCAAGTTATTTCACATCCCTGTGTGTGCACTTGATTTTGTTTATGTGGTATTTGTCAGGATACCGCAAGTGCCAGATAGGCTTTCAACCAAACCTGTACTAAGGATCACCTAATTAGCTCCACGAACTCCTTTGTTGTATTTAGTCAGATTAATATGTTTTGCGATCTAGGATACCATAAGCTAGCTCATCCACATGCAAACATTGATCTGCACACAAAGAAATGTGACAAATATATCATCATGCAGGAGGTTTGCCACCAGTGACCGATAAGCTATCCACCAAATCGGTACTGAGGTTCACCTCATGACCTTTTGAATGCTGAGAGTTCCAGGGATTCAAGTTTGACTCCCTTCTTTTCTTCATTTGTATTGGGATACTTGCTCGTTTGTAGTGATGAACTCATCGATCATGCAGTGTCATCATCGATGAACTCTTGCATTGATATGCGCAGGGAAGGAATCTTCAACTCAAGAGGCATGACTACCTCAGAGCCATACACCAACAAAAATAGAGTTGCCCCAGTGGGTGTCCGAATGCTAGTGCGATAAGCCCACAGGGCAAGTGGGATCTGTATGTGCCAATCCTTATGACTGTCTGTGACTATCTTTTTGATTATGGCAACTAGCATTTTGTTTGACACTTTTTCTTGCCCATTTGCTTGTGGACAATAGGGTGTTGAAAAATTGTGCTGAATTTTGTACTTTGTGGTCAAAGCACGCATGTATTTTTTCTTGAAGGACGTCCTATTATCTGAGATTATCTTGGATGGAATACCAAAACGACATATGATATTGTGCAAAATAAACTTTGCAATGTGGGTTACAGTCATAGAGGTAAGCAGAATTGCTTCCACCCATTTAGTAAAATACTTTGTGGCTGTTATGATGAATGTGTGATGACCTGACGACACAGGGGAGATATTTCCGATTAGATCTAAGACCCACTACGAAAAGGGCCAAGTCGATTGGATC